>JAPTHN010000054.1:2132616-2520629 GCA_026936325.1 Platynereis dumerilii
CTCTGGATCTAAGCTGACATAATTTCCGCTCCGCTTCTTATGGTGTGATAGCTAAAAAACCTTTTGTCAAGATGTTTTTTTTATCATCTTGTCCTTGTCTACTCTGTCTTTGACAGCAGTGGTCATACTATAGTTGTATGCTAAGGTCTAGCTATTTGGAAGTAATACAGTAATATGGCGAGGAGGCATCCAACTTTTTCCACCTGGAGGTTATTGAGATAGTAGTCAGTAGCTCTGGTCAGTAGCTGCTCCAGTCAACTGGCAATTCTTCACATTTGCGGCAACATAAGTCACTTCTGTAAGAAGCTCCAGTGTCCAGCAGAGGAGGTCCTTTTCAAGATGATTGATATCAGAATACCAGCCTTTGCTTTTCCTACTCCTTGCCTAATGATGACCTTGTGTGCCTCCAGCCTTACACTTGTTCGTTCCCAACTTCTGAAGCATAGCGTGAGGTCTCACTGAATTTTTTTTTTATTTGAGGTATAAGCTAATGACTCCTTTGATGGCAACAATTTCAAAAGAAATTTTTTTCTATTGCCTTATGATATTGTAAAGAAATACATCATTCACTTTTTTGATTTTGGCAATCTTGTGTTGGATATCTGTACTAACTGTAGTTCATTATGATTATAATATATGATCAATTAACATCTAGATTGCAATGGCAACATTGACTCTATCTCTTTTAAATCAAGATTACTGAAGTCATCTTCCTTTAAAATATTTCAGTTTTGGCGCCTCCCATATTGTCTGACATTGAAGTTATCCCGAAGATTTAAAAAACTTGATTCCAATCTTTAAAAGTCTCCATTGTCAGCCTCACGTTTTCCGACCAATAAGCTACCAATCCAAGAGCAGAATTTATGAGAGCTGGGAATCCCATCTTCAATTCATGCAGCAATGTCTGTTTCTTTCTCTTTGGAGTTGTTCTGATTCATTTGTCGATTCCTTCTATTTCATTGGAGAATCTCTTTTGTGAAATTTAGCCAGGGCCTCTTTCTGATTTTGATCAATTCTGAAAAAAATATGATAGATTGGATAGGCTCATTACTTTCTTGAGGTTACAACAGTGGTATTCAACAAATCTGCCACGAGTAGAATAGGCACTACTGTCACTATTATAAAATTCCATAGCTTAAACATTAAAATTATAAAGGTTAGGTTTATATGCATGTGCTGTATAGATGAGTTACTTGACTGTTACTTTTGATTTAATGATTTACAATCAAAATTACGACAATAAATTACGATGGTATCTCTCATGTAATATCTCATTAAATATCACGTGCCAGCGTTTCAAAATTCAAATTGAGCTTTAACAATATACACTTACTATCAACTAAATTTTGGCCCTTTCCACTATCTTTTTAATGGAAATAAGAGCCAATTTGAGCCCTTTCCATTATCTTTCAAATGGAAATTAGAGCCAAAGTAATTAGTTATGAATATTATCTAAATTCAGTCGCTGCAATCTTCAGAATTTTAATTTCTTTCATTGACTTTGAAGTTTTTTTCCTCCACCATTATGGTTCTACCAAGAAACAGCTTTTATCAGAATTTCCTTATTTGCAGCGAGCCCCGGATGCGAGCAGAACGTCCTGGGGCTGTAGAGTGGGAAAGACCTTAGATCCTTTCAACTTTAAACACACGATCACTCAAGTGAACAAAGATTTTGGTAGAACCAAACCTCAAATGGTGTGAAAGGCAAAGTCAATGATGCTAGTAAGGTCACAGATGTCAGCAACCCCCTGATTTGGCAGCTTTTGAAATGGTCAGGGCTTTGTTACAAACAGCTGGGGTTATGTTGCTGTCGACCAGGGTTCTATAGGTGGACACACTAGACAGTACTCTGTTGAAATCAAAGCCAACAGCTTTGGCAAATCCCAGCATAGCCTTGGAAACCAACAGCAATTCCATAGCAACAACAACAACTTCTAAGCAACAACCAACATGCCGGCCATGGCGACTATATTCACAAGAAAAAGAACCCTTATAACAGTAACAACCACAAATACAAAGACCGACCAGTCAATGGTTCTATCAGCGGATGTCTTGGCCTGATTCTCCAAAATCAGCCAGACATTGACGAGAATAGGATTAGTCATGTGACCAGTGAAGGCCGGCTGGCAGGCCCTCTAGTGGAAAATCACCTTCCTGTGAAAACCCTTCAAAGTTCAATTGGGCCAAAATATCTTGTTTGACTACTTGTCCATTTAAAATCAGTTCAATGGCAACATGGGCAGTTCAATGTCATGGGGGCTTAGTCAGCAGCTTATATTACCATTCCAAGTTGTCAAAATAGTAAGCCTTACAAGCATGAAGTTCTTTCAGTTTAGTCATATCTTGGATTATTGGGAGGAATCATTGTGATACAAATGGAAGAATTTCATGTATCCATCCAGTGGAGGGTTCATTTGTCTATATATCAGTGTCTGTACTTTATTGAAAGTATAGTAATGTGGAATAGTTGTTCAGAACCATGTATACAATGCAATTGATTGCCTGTAAAGTTTACAATAGCAAATTGGAAAATCCAATAATAATTTCCAGCAGAGTGGAATTTCCACTGATTCTCAGATGTTTGCACATTGAATCATGTTACAACATTTCATTGGCCCTCTGACATTTGGACCCAATCAAACTTATGAAAGCAATTTCTCTTGCCTTTTTTAGCAAGAAGAATCAGACATTGGGTTTCTTACAGTAGCTGAAGACAAAGGAAATTTGAGAGACCTTCAGGGAGATGAAATCCTAAAAGATGTTGGCATTGACCATATATTTTGATTCTTTCCTTTTGCAGGCAAAGGCTAACCGCTCTTCAGTTCCTCTGTGATTTATAGCTAGCAGTGGAAGTTGCTGGCTGAACTCTTCTTACACCATCCGCAACTTAAAAGCAACCTTAAGATTGGTCTGCCCTGTCTTTGAATACTATAGTTGTATACTAAGGTCTAGCTATTTGGAAGTTATACAGTAATATGGCGAGGAGGCATCCAACTTTTTCCACCTGGAGGTTAAGATTTGCTATTGATGTAGTAGTCAGTAGCTCTGGTCAGTAGCTGCTCCAGTCAACTGGCAATTCTTCACATTTGCGGCAACATAACTCACTTCTGTAAGCAGCTCCAGTGTCCAGCAGAGGAGGTCCTTTTCAAGATGATTGATATCAGAATACCAGCCTTTGCCTTTCCTACTCCTTCCTAATGATGACCTTGTGTGCCTCCAGCCTTACACTTGTTCATTCCCAACTTCTGAAGCATAGCGTGAGGTCTCACTGCAATTTTCTGCCAAATTTGAGGTAAAAGCTAATGACCCCTTTGATGACACAGTTTCAAAAGAATATTTTTCTATTGCCTTGAGATATTGTAAAGAAATATATGTGAATATCATTCACACTTTGTGTTGGTTGGCTAGTAAACAATTTATATACACATGTAGTATAGACCATTTGCTTCCGTTATTCATCCAAATAGACTGTGAAGGTATTTAAAACCCATTGCAAGACATGATACTGCTATATTTGCAACAGATCATAATCTATATACTTTTTTAGTTTTTGAAAATATTTTTGTTTTCTTGTATTCTTAGTTGAGGTACTTTGACTGACTGACGGACTGACTGACTGACAGAAAATGAAACTGAATAACAATAAGACTTTTAGAAAGAATATGAATACATGACATTTTTGACTAAGGACACGACTGACTGAAAACCTAGGGGAGGCTTCTTTTTATCAAATTCATACAATGATAAGGTCAATTTATGTGTCTCGGGATCCTATGCATACCTTTGCTGCCTCCCATTTTTCCTCTCTAATACATATATTCATTATATCTGGTGGCCCCAACATAGCAGTCCGCTGGGCTTTTGTGGGGTCTCCTCCATTTATGGTTTTGGACATCGCAATCGCTTGTGCCACAAATATTGTCTGACACTGAAGTTATCTCAAAGAATCAAAATAATGATTCCACTCTTTAAAAGCTCCATTGCCAGACTCGCGTTTTTGCAGACCAATAAGCTATCAATTCAAGAGCAGAATTTATGACAGCTGGGGAATCCCAACTCCATTTCACGCTGCAATATTTCCTGTTTTGGCTTTGGAATTGTTCTGTTTCAATTTTTTTCGATTCTTTCTATTACATTGGAGAATTTATTTTGTGAATTTTGGCCAGGGAGTGATTAAGATTTGGACTAATTCTGAAAAATCATGTGAAAGGATAGCTTCCTTACTTTCTTGAAGTTAAAACAGTTAAAATAGGCCTTATTACAGTTACATGCAATAGAAGCATTAAATGATAATGCCAATTTTACAAGCCCGTGCTGTACAAAACAAATTACATGACTGTTACTTCTAATCTGTTTATTATCTAAAATTAAAATTTGGGTAAGATTATAGTAACTCATGTTATATCTCAGCATAAATTCAAATCAAGATTTAGCAATAACACTTAAGATCAACTTGACTTGTTCAAAATTTAAGCTTGTTTTGTTACATTTATGATGTACATTTCAGGCAAAGTAATTGGTAAGGAGTACAAACCATTGTGGCTGATAATGGTAGTTTTTGTTGAACTTTGTATGGCTGGACAAGATTTTAGTCAACCTAATCACAGCTAAGGCTTGCCGCTGCAATCACATTCAGGAAGCAGCTTTTATCGGAATTTCCTTATTTGAAGCGAGCCCCCTGATACGAGCAGAGCGTCCTCGGGGGTGTTGAGTGGGAATTACCTTACGGTGACCACACCCTTTCAGCTTTCAACACGCGATCACTCAAGTGAACAGAGATGGTGGAAGAACCAGGTCTCAAGTGGTGTGAAAGGCAAAGTCAATGATGCTAGTAAGGTCACAGATGTCAGCAACCACCTGATATTGGCAGCTTTTGAAATGGTCAAGACTTTGTTACAAACAGCTGGGGTTTTAAAGGTGGACAGGGCACTGTGAAAATAAAAGCCATCAGACTTGGCAACAACCATTATAGTAACAGTAACCAACCACAACTCCATAGCAACGAACAAAAACTTCTAAGCAACAATCAACAATTTCATGATGGCCATGATAGCCATGGCAATCTGTTTCACAAGAAAAAGAACTAGCCCTAATAACAATAACAACCACCACTACGAAGACCGATCACTCAATGATTCTGTCAACAGAAGTTTTGGCCTGATTCTCCAAAATCAGCTAGATGTTGACAAGAATAGGATTAGTCATGTGACCTACAAAGTCAGACTGACAAGCCCTCTAGTGGAAAATCTCCTTCCTGTGAAAATTGAGCCAAAATCGCTTGCTTTGCTACTTGTCTATTCAAAATCAGTTTTATTGCAATATATATGGGTTATTCAATGTCATGGGGCTAATATCAGTAGCTGATATTACCATTCAAAGTTGTCAAAATAGTCGTGAGTGGCAGCTGAGGTTTTTCTATTTAGTTTGGAGGTGGTAATAGGCTGTTTTAGTTTGGACACTATATCAAATATGTTTATTGCAAGATTTGTGCAGAATTAGTGCTGCTGTTCATAAGCCTGAAAGGCATGAAGTTCTTTCAGTTTAATATAATAATGGCTTAGATTATCCGTAAGAATCATTGTGATACAAATGGAAGAGTTTTATTACCCATCTATTGGTGGCTTTAATTGGCTATATATCAGTGATTGCACTACATGGAGACTGGAGAGTATAGTAATGCGGAAGAGTTGTTCAGATACATGTACAAAACGCAATTGATTGCCTGTAAAGTTTTCAAATAAGTAAATCTAATAATGATTTCCAGTAGAGTGGACTTTCTACCAATTCTCAGATATCTTGCACATAGAATCATGTTACGACATTTCTATGGCCTCCGACATTTGGACGCAATCTGACCTATGAAAGCAATTTTCTTGCTTTTTGTAACAAGAAGAATCAGACATTGGGTTTCTTACAGTATCTGAAGACAAAGGAACTTTGAGATACCTTCAGGGAGATGAAATCCAAAAAGATTTTGGAATTGACCATATATCTTGATTCTTTCCTTTTGCAGGCAAAGGCTAACGGCTCTTCAGTTCCTCTGTGATTTCTAGCTAGCAGTGGAAGTTGCTGGCTGAACACTTATTACACCATCAACAACTTAAAAGCAACCTTAAGACTGGGGTCATTGTTATATATTATGCAGTATTCTACACGCACACATATCTATGTATGTCAAATATATTGCTGTATTACCTCTCTGTAATGTGCAAGTAAGCTAAATTTGGTTAAAAAAAAGTTTCAGTAAGGATAAGCTACATTTTCTTTTTGTTCTTATTTTTAAAAGGCGAACCTTTGCCATCAGCAACTTAGAAGCAAATTCAAGATTTGGGTCTTTGATATATGCATATTGATATTGATTTATTTAGGAAATTCCCAAAGACCAAAGATGGTCGCATACAGTCTGAAAGTCTTCTACATGCACCAATCTTAAATCTATGTGGATCAACTTTATTGTTGTACACCTGTGCAAAATTTGAAAGGTCGATCCACAGTTTCAATAACTGCCTATTCTGGTATCCCTGTATTATCTTAGATTAGATACAAATTGCAACTAACATTAAACACCGTCAGAAACTGCCCAGATTGGGTTTGAGAGGGAAAAACCCATAAAAATGTGCATTAATCCATAATACAGTCTCTATCAACTTAATTGTTCAGGCTCATACTGATTGTGGTAGGCAAGAGATCAATGAAAAATGACCAATAAAGATATTGTCTCCTTCCTTGTCATTCCCACAGTGATCTGAAGGCAGAATATGTGCATCTATGACCAATTTATATTGGCCAAGTTTGTGCTAATAAGGGTATCAATGTAGAGTCTTGTTCTGTTACATCTCTGTTCTACTGTATTGGTCATTTATCATGACTGTTGCCAATATGCTGTAATAATGTTTCCTAATATCACGTTAAGGATTTTGGGTGGCTGATTGGTTAGGATGTTCTATTGACTGACAGTTTCGCTGAAGGTCCCAGTTTTGATTCTCTGTTGGAATACTTTTTTCACTCTAAAAAGGTTGTTAAAACCAAGAAATAGTTGAGTAAACCAGTTGTCACAACTATTCAACTATTTTCATCGTTGTCTCAACTATCAACTTTGATGTCACAACTTTTACTATTTTGGTTGTCAAATGTTATCTTGGTTGACACATTATTGTCTTGGTTGAGCAATAACCATTTGGATTGGTTGGTAGACTGCGGGTGCTCAGCTCTGTATAATGAGGGCACTTGCATCAAATTTGTCAGGCCAATTTGAGATATATTTATACAGAATGCAGCAAACTTATTTTTAGTGTTCTTTATCCAATCTCCATCATTCTAGCATGTGATAGCTCCTAACTCAAATCTAGCTACTGATTAAATGAGTGTATGAGCTGTGATGGCAGATCTTTCCTTTCAATAATTATCAGTCATGCATCCCTCTTTATTCCTTAATCCACATGCTAGTATAGAGTTACTTCAGTAAAAATTCTAAATGTGGCTTGCCAGTTAAATACCAAGCTCATAATTATTAGCTGAATTCTATCTACCAAAAGAAGGCTAGAAACAATTAATGATATAAAGAATGATAGAGATGGGTGGATCCTGATATCCTTCATAATAGTAATATGCTAGCTCTGAATAGATGGGGAGTTCTGCTTTAGAAGTTAGGCTGCAGTAAGTCAAAAATTGGTTAATCAAAATTAATAAAGAGAGACATGGAGAGATATCAGGTTCTATATGGCTGCTGATACACATGGGTTACCTTCTGTCTACAAGTGGACTGCTCTTGCATTGCCACAGATCAGAACGTATGCTGTCTTGTGTTGCCACCTAGTGACTAGTGTGCTATTCAGCGAGCTCATGCAAGCGTCCACATACTTTCGACCAGAAGAACACACACAATTTTGTCTGGAAGACACCGGGGCTGTTTCTGATTGTGCTGATGGCCTTGTCTACTTCCTTAGAGAATGTGATTGCCGAGTCTGACTCTGGTATACATCAATGTTGAATAGAAATTTTGTGAATGTGCAATGAAATTTGAACTATTTCTTGGGACAGCAATGCTGTAGCATAGGAAATCAACTTTTGTGCCAGGTGGTAGCAGCATGCAGTTCTCAGTTTCACCAGACTGGGTTACCTTATTATTGTTTTGAAGTTGAACATTTTGCAACATCAGTGAGAGGAAGCTGGTTTCTTCTGGGCTTCCAATCGCTGGGTCTGAGTTTCATTTCCAGATCTGGGCAGGTCTGCTGGACTTAATTTGGGTAGTTCCAATTATTCTTTGCATTTGTGTTACCTGTTGTTATAAGCGGAAGCAGAGCAAAAATGCCTACTGTCTATCAATTGACCACTTTAATTGAAAGGGCATTGGAGAAATGCAAAATTCTAACTAAAGTCGAACTCTGGTGTTTCAAGCTACAAATTTGATGTGATGGTCCCATGCATGAACATTTCACTAGATCTAGACATCATATCACTGGTGCATAATCTGATAACAGTTTGTTGAGCCTCAAATTTGACATTGGGATCTTTTGATATACATTTTATAGGTGGCAGACATCATAACACAGGAAGACAGACTTGTTAGTCCAAAATTGATGTTGTGTCACTGTGCTCATGGTAGGCATCATATGAAGGAGTCCCAGAAGAAAAGATGGAGGCAAATTTAGTACTAGGGGGCTGGGACACACCATCTACAACAAATGAGGCTCAAGCCTGGATGGGTGAAGAGAACAGCTTTAATTTGCTGTCGGGGAATAATTTATTGATTGACCACCAGGAGCAACATCCTGGCTCGATGTCGTTTGAATGAGGGTCAAAATAGGTGGTAATGGTGCTTGTTGTATGTTTATTAGAGTCTATGTCAGGTAAGTTAAGATCCTTCAGACTGCCTGTCAACTCATATTCCTACCACCTACATGTACCCAGCAGAGTCATTTTCCTTAGTTAAATTCTTACCTGAAGATGCCATAGAGGGCTCCACCTCAATATTTATCTGTCAACTCAGTTTCTTAGCTGTGGATCCCCACCATTCAGAAATTCCAGTGGCTTAGCGGATACACTATTTGCACCAAAGCATTAATTCCTGCCAACCTACCACCTCAGTGCCAGACACGTTAGAGTGTCCAGTCCTAAAAGTAAGTCCACGTACATCATGTAAAGCCCTTATTATCATCAATCTGCCTGCCAAAATACAAGGACTGCAGGCTCATTTGCAGTCTGTGTGGTCCAACATTATCTATTTAAAGCATTTCCGGTGCAAAAATAAAAGATTCTAAGTCTTATCAACCCTGTCTTCCAGTGTGCCATGATTTAATTGTATGAAACCCAACTCTTACTCGAAAGACTTGTACTTTAGCAGCCCATGAAGCAATCCTGGAGTGATATTCAAAAGACAGTCACCATAGACTTAACCTGCCGATCTAGAAATCTAATAGCTCAGACTTTGACTAGAGGACAACTCAGCCTGTCAGGCTGGACAGTCTAATCCAAACCGCCCTAACATTTTGGCGACTTGAGCCGATAGTGGTCAATCTTCTGCTTGGCCACCAGAATTAGATTTTTTTAGGTCTCCTGAAAATAAAAGAAGGTTGATGTTTCTTGAGATAAGTGTCTCTATGCTGCCTGGAGATATTTTCTTTAGTCTCAGGTTAAATTTCGACCATATCCATGTGAATATATCACATGAGGTAAAATTGCAAGGTCTACAGTCTTATTACTTTCCCTTTTATAGTGCGAAATGTTAACACTGGCTTCATTATTGGTTGAATTGCAAGTTTTTCAAATCACGCACAACATGTTCCTTTAAAGTCTGAACCTTGTGGGACATGAAGTTCTGGAACTGGAGTGCCATAAACTGAAGTCCAATATCTTTTGTATCATGTCATAAATGTGTTGTTTTTATCATATCTGAGTTTTACCACTTAGCTTGATTGCAAGTGGTCAACTTGCAATTTCAGTTTAAAAGCAGCATATTTCATGGCTGTCTCATTTTGGAAATTCATGTTATTGAGATATGGGAATTCAAAGCAATTACATTAATTGAATATCTGCATGGCAAGACTGTGTACTTTGTCAATTTGTCAAGCATTGGGACTACCCTGCATGCACACAAAGAAATTAGTGGTTATAGTTTGATCCAATTGGGACTACAAAGTTTAAGATGAACGAGTGAACAGACACTAGTTTGATCCAATTGGGACTACAAAGTCTAAGGTGAATGAGTGAACAGGCACAATGTCCCCATTATTTGCACTGATCAGGCTTAACTGGAACATTCCTTGCACAGCAATCCAAAAAGAACATTAATTGATGAATCGCAACCCTGAAACAGCCAAAAGGCAGTAATTGGGTGTTCATTGGTAGAAATCGCATATATGCAAGTCAGAGTCACTAATATAATTGTAAAAGGGTGGACTAATTCACTTACTTCTTGAAGATATTTGCATATTCCTTAGTCTATTTGTACCTACTTGATTCACAAATAACAAGAAGTGAGGAATTGGTTTACAAAGTAGAGGAAAGCAGGATTGAATCGAGAATAAGAATTAAATTGGACTTAAAAAGGACATTCATGAGGTTTAGAAAGTGCAGAACAAAGAAACCTGGACAAGGTTGACGTGTATTATCGCAAAATGGTACAGAGGAAGAGTAGATTTACTATGGAACGGCGGACATACCGCTTGTCTTGTTTCAATGGAAAATGTAATTTGATTTCCTATATTTCCTGCATTTTTCAAACAAGATAATTTTGGCCGAAGTTTCTGACAAAGTATGAATTGCATTTGTATATATGGCTGCCAAAGTAAATGCAAAGTAGACACCTAACTTGATTACCAATACATCTGATGATTCACCATTTAAATTATGTATATTCTACAATGTGTAAAACGGACCTCAAATGCCGGGAGATATGCGAGAAATTGGTAACAAAGCAGAAACATATAATTTATTCTGTTTGATGCACATAAGTGTGAGATAGCAGGACAGGCGTATAATATAACAAAGGAGGAAAACAGATGTGATATGACACAAGTATCTGTATTCAAGAACAAAGGAAAGCAACCCTGATTCTTAAGATGTGCTGTCACTCCTCCTGTCCCTCCAGCCTTCCTCCTGTGGAGTCCAAGAGCTCATACGTGATTCTTTATGCCCCCCTCCAGCACCGTTCCTGTAGCTTTGTCTCATAGACCATGTGGGCAGCATCTAATCATAAAGAATGTATTACACAGATTAGGTTGCTCAGTGTTGGCATTTCTTATAACTTGTGTTCTATTCGATTACCTTATCCTCCCCTGCTTTCCTGAGGCCAGGCATAATTTAAAGACATCTCTGTTATGTGCATTTGGGAATATTTAGTATGGGCAGCCATGTACACGGTATCCCCCGAGGACCAACCTATTGTATGGATGTCTTTCTTCCTTCAGGATTGTTTCTGCTGTCTGTGGAGAAGGCCAAAAGCTTTTAAAGTAAAAGACTCCCTGTTGTTCAATTGCATATGTTTCTGTCTTTTACTGCCATTTTGTGAAAGAGTTCTTAATGGCAATGGAATGTTATTTTTCATTATGCAATAAGAACATTTCACAGCCTTACACTCTGTATGTTAGAGCTGCATACAGAACCAAAGAAAGAGCCTCCTTCGACAGTCATACACATATAGATAATATCTCTCCCATTTGCCCTGACCAAAAATGAAAATGGTTCCACACAATTATAAAGGAAGTTTACCTTTCTTGGAACAAAAATGGCTACAGTAATCTTACAGATATCTTTCCTTGTCTGTTCTGTATTGGTTTTTCCTGGTTTTCTCTATGGAAATTACAAGGTATGAGGATATGATGATTGGTGGTTGTGTTATTCATGTGGATAGCACCAATACATTCCCTATGTTTCATGGAAATTGGAACAAATGGTGTGGTTGGCCAACGCCAATGAATTTACTGAGTTGAGCTTCACATTTTCATTCAGAAAGAAACGGAAGTTGCTAATATTCCCTGATTCTTGTTACAAGAACAAAGCAGCTTTCTTATCAGCTCTTGTGCAAAAAGAAAACTAGGCTTCCATTTCTGCATTAGGAATATTTTGTTGTCTCATCTGCAACGTAGCATATTCCTTACAAAATATCTCATCTCCAAGAAGATGCTTCCATTGTTGCTTATTTTCTGAAACAAGCTGATGCATTGAAATCTAGTTTATCAAGATAACATCATCTGCAGGTCCATGAAATATTTAGAAAAAATAAAATTAATAATTTTTTTTAAAATTTTGACTACAATAATATTATAGTTAAGCAATAAGGAGTCATCATTTCTTCAGTTTCTAAACAGGTTCCCATATTAGTCACTTGTTCTGATTTTAAGATTTTTTTTTTAAGCATTGTTACCGCTGTGTTACCATTCCCCTTGTCGCCAAACTGAATCTGTTACACAAATAAAACATTTATGTTAATCTTTTTTCTATTTTCATATCCTTGACATTAGCCGACCAATAAGTTAGTATATTTACATTGTATGTGTATCCGCCAATTTCAGTTCAGAATATGGGTAATGTATTTTTCTAAGCTTTAACTGCTTACATGGTACACTATATCCCAAATTTTCAGTAGCCAAGAAAAAAGTTGTCATATTGAGGTGTTTCTCCATTAAGAATCAACATCGAAATATTGTTTGGTTGCAGCTTGTCTCATGCCAGTCACGTCTTGGGATTTGGCAGCTCGACAGCCACAAGTCATAATAAGTCCGAGAAACTTCCATCTTTTGCTTGGGAGGTTCAATCTCACAGACAATGAGGAGGAATGTCTCTATGATTTTTGCCGATGTGCAAAGCTTACCCCAGCTTCATGGGGACATGTCTACAATATAACCTCAGAGATAGGTATGCTAAATAAAATGAGGGTATTCAAAATCACAACAGGATTGAGCTTCATCCAAAGAGAACTGTCAACCTTTCGCTGTGAGGAATGTCTAATTCAGCTAATGCAGGTAGCTGGGTGGCTGGGTTTAGCCATGACTGGCAGTGTAAAAGTTCACTGACATTGAGTACACAAACTAAACATGTAACACGGAGAAGACTCTCATACTTTCTCCCATTCCTTCAATCACCCTAGTAACTGCCCCAAACTTCACATACGGTATATCATATCAATCTATTCGTCTATCAATGTAATAATACTTTCAAATAAAGTCCACCAGCACGCAGATATTTCGGTGGCCTTCCATTGCAGGTTATATCAGATAAAATCTGACCATTGGTGTCATATCGGGGCCCGATATTCACTCACGAAGCCAGCGAAGCCTGAGCATGATGGCAGCCAATATAAAATGGTGTCATCTATATCAAATGGGGCATCGCACTGCTGACTTATCCACTCCATCAGTGCCTTTCCTATATTTAGGGCATCTCAAACTGGTCTCCAGTACGTGACCTTCAGGAAAATGACCTTTACTAATGACTTTGGCCACATGTCAGGCCCTCCATTTGTTTGAGCGTAGAGGCCATTCACTCAGAGGTAAAAGGGCATGAGAGGTCCGCCAAGGTCTGCTGCTACAGTGGCAGGCTAAAAATTGTCTGTCAATATCATAGTTTGGGGCAGTTTGAAAGCTGAATGGCTGGCTTACTACTAAGTTCCTCCAATGCTTCAAGACTAATAGACAGGCTTCCGAAAAGAATGAAGATAAGCAGAAAAGCCTTCATGCCGAAATGAAGTGCTTTACGGCATATTTCCAGATTTTTTGTAGAGATTGCTATGAAGGATGCCTCAACTGCTGCCTATATTTTCCCCATTTGTTACATACATAAATAATTACAGTATATCTTAATTGTAAGTTTGTACATACACTCTTGCAAAGATTCAGCTCCATGGCTCCTGGCAGACAATCTGCCTTACAAGATTCAGGAAATTTGACCAAAAATAATAAGTGAGTTTTCAGTTGATTTCCTGTAGTCTGACAACCAATAAAGCATTAAAAAAAAGGATTGCATTAAGACATTTCAAGGAAATCTTTTAATGATAAATTTATTCGCTAGCAGCAATGCCTTACTTTTGACATGAAATTCATTGAAACATGCCACCATAAAGTGAGCATGCCACAGTCAATTAGAATCCACATCTTGAAAAGGAACAGAGATATGAAGAATTGTGAAACCTAACCCTTCAGAAGCACAAATTTGCTTCAGTCTGACATGTAATAATCATGGTTCTTATCTAAGCAGGATACATGTAGGCTTTTCTTTGTGGAGGTATATTTTTTTTTACATAATTTGAATCAATGTAAAGTGAATTTCTTTTCATTTTCTTCATAAGCTTCTCTCTCTTTCTCGATCTCTCTTTCTTTTACAGCATCGCTGTGTCTCAATGATAAGCCTACTCAATCTTTGTATCTGCAGATGGTGTCAGTCCAATCTTTATCTGGTGTCACATCAAATCGACGGGGTACATAGTGAATGTCACAAGTCACAACTGAAAAAAATTGTAATCTGAATTTCAAACAAGAGCAGTGTAACAGCATTTCTGACATATTGAACCTCCATTTCTGAGTGAATATTTCAAGGGCTATGATGTAAAGCTGTTTGATACATATTTATGGAAAAAGTTAAAATGATTAGGCTCAGCAGAACACTACCCTCTCCTTCTGATCAGATCAAACCTCCTCTTCTGAGTTGCCCTTAAAATCCAATGCGCCCTATAAGATTACTGTCATGCTAATAGTTTAAAATAAAATCTAAGAACATGGCTAAAAACGAGTTGACTAGTTCTAACTGCGGTTCATAAATGCCATTACAACTAGCAGGAACTGGGGGCGGACTGGCCCCACAGTGAGCCCCTTGGCAAGATCATTGGCGGCCCCTACTATCGCAATAGCGGCATTTTCAAAACATAGACTAGCCTCACCCGTATCTTATGATACGAAATTAGGAATTATAGTATACATGTAGTATGAAATTAAGCGAAGCGTCTGTATCCTAACAGGGAGTAGCCCTTGCTTGTGTGATATCACTGACTTGAAAATTATCATCATGTAAAAAATCAATAAGTCTAAAGTCAGAGGAGCACATTCATACCATATACAGTTAATTCAGGGGCAGAAAGTAGGTGATTCTGAAGAGGGGCATAGGGGGCCTGTACAAGGAGGACCTCCCAAAGTCCAGGCAGAATCTCAGGGCCCCTCCTACACTGTAAATTCTGAATTTCTGAGTTAGCTCAAAGATTGAGTGAGACGGTTGCACAATTTGTTTGAGCCATGATAGCTTGCTGTTTTGAGTTATGATAATCTTTATGTTGTAATAACTTGCAAACAACAAGCTATCTTCGCTCAAAAGAATTGTGCAACCATCTCACTCAATCAATTAAGCTAACTCAAAATTCAAAATTTACAGTTTAGTAGACCATATCCAAAATGAGAGAGGGGCCCCTTACTTCATTGTTTATTATGCCTGACAAGTTTTAATTGAAGATTTCTTTATAGTTCTATATAAGACCCCGAATTAAATTTCTACCTCTTTACATAATTTTTGATAATTTCGATTTTTTAATGTTGCTGTTGGCCCCCCCCCCCCCTGAGGTGTTGGGCCCCAGGGCAATGAGGTTCTTATAAAACGGGTTGTGATGTTGCTTATGCATGGTATGTAAGTCTACCATGCATCCGGTTGAGCTATCTCCATCCCTAACATGGACGCGCTACATCCCTCTTGGCTTAAGCTCCCAGCTGAAGTGGCCTATCATCTCATCCTCTGCTAAGCTGATCAATATTTACAAGTTTGGCAGTGAGAATGAATGCCAAACACAATTATCAAATGAATCGGCTATTGAATCAGCTGTATTCATCACTCATTCAATGCGAGTCGGTATGACAAGTGAGTGTCTGAGACGAGTTGCATCTGTGTCATGATACAATAGCTGTCTATTGCAGGATAACTTGTGTATTTTAAACAGTTTGAACCTGAAACATCTGTCTTTTAGGAATGCATTTCTTAAATATTGAATCATTTTTTGATATGGCAAGTGTATTTTAGCATTATGCGAAGAGTAAAATGTGTGTTATGATATAATAACTGTTTGCTGCAGAAGAACTTCTTGGTAAGAAAACTTCTAAGTAAACCTAAAAAACTAGACATCTGTCTTTATGACAAGAATACAAAAATACGTTCTTCAAAAATTCAATCTCTCTTCCATATGACAAGTGCGTTTTTTGGAAGAGTTGGAGTTGAACATGAGTGATATGATATACCTGTCTGTTGCTGAATAACTTGCTTTCGTTATAATTTCCAAGCGACCATCAAACTGAAATATATCTTTCTTTACAGTAGCAATACAAACAAATAAATTCTATACACACTCGATCATCGTTGGATGTGGCAAATGTATTTCTTGGATTCTGGGAAGATTTACGTGCACATATGCTTTGATGAAATGGCTGTCTGTTGGAGGAAACAAATGTTCTTCTTATACTTTCCAAATAAGCCTTAACCTGAAATATATCTGTCTTTTGCATATAAGATAAGAGTCAGTATTCATTGCTCTACCAGTTCACGTCTGAAGAGACAAATATGTATCTTACAAGGGCAGTATGTCTGTTTTGATATAATGCCTATCCGTAATCCATGGCAGAAGAGTAGCTGATGGTATACACTTTCAGTTATAAAGGACAAATACAATTTATGTTTGGAATTGTCACTGAACCACATGTGTTGGGCCATTTTTAGAAATTGTCAGGTAGTGAATCTGTTATCATAATTGAACCTTCCCCCAATTGTTGCACACACAGGCTGAAATCACTATTTGCTGTTGCATTGTTGGCCAAAGGGCTTGTTGCACAGGGATAATAATAATAATAATGTATAATTACTTGCCAAAATATTACTTGTGCTCATCTGCAACAGTCTATATGGGAATTGTCAGTTTTACATACTGTCGAAATGTCTGATACAATCATACATACTGTATCTTTTGATTATGACTTTAGAGATTGCAGTGAATCCAGTAGATGTGATGAATGCTACTGAACTAAACTAACAAAGCGATTGCATCCATTGATCTACTGTTCCACACCTTTTTCTACAGATATTTTATCCCTCTCAAAATCGATTACTGTGAACTGCATATTAACACCTTACGTCCATAACCATGTTAATCTAAAAATGTATTTTCTTTTTTGCAGGTGTCAGCATGAACTAATAATCAACTCTTTGGATTTACAAAGATGTCTTTCTAAGGTGGCCTGCATCTGGGGTAAGTAACATACTTTTCTCGTTATTTTGGATGTCAGTGTCTTATCATATGAAAGGATGGACTACACTGTATGTGATGATAAATTGTGTACTATTTATCGTTAACTGGTTTTTTAATGATTTGAATACTGACTTTGAATACAATCTGTAACATCTTTTTGTCTGTCAACTGGTGGTATGGAATATGTACCTTTAAAGATGTCAACTGCAATCTTCTATGTGTTTTATGCCGACGATTAGGAATGAGAATGCCTTTAAGCCATTGAAAGTTGATAATCGAATGCAGCCAGACATTTGAGGGAATATACTTTTAAGTTGATAATGTCATATTGATATCCTACAATTGTGTTAAGATGTATATTCATGTTTTGTCTTATGTTTTCTTTAATTATATATTTATCAATGACAACAAGTTCCAAAGCAATAGTGCACTTTCAATATTAGATTTGAATGGATACCATGCTGATTCTTCAATTTGAATGTAACATAGATTTTGCATTGCGTTTGAGTATGTTGGCGAGAGCTTGTGGGCAAATACCTATTATGGGGCGATATAGCAGTGACAGAGTCCTTCTGAAATTATATGGTGAGTTTTGACACTTCTGTTAGGCTGACCAGACTACAGATAAGCAACTAAATTTGGGCAATCACAATTATGAAATTTGGAATTGGTATTTTAAATATTTAAAACAGGTAATTTGTGAGCAAAAACAGTAGCCATAATTCTCTCAGTATTCTAGTTATAACTCAGTCTGAACCAGACCGGCTAAATTAATTTAGAAATGGCAAGGATGGACATATATTGATTAGCTTTTAAAAGAATATGAGTTGCCAGTCTTATTTCAGGTACCAAAGTTTGCTAAACCATTTGTAGTAACCATGAGATATATTTGCCGAAATTTAACAATCGATAAATACATTTAAGTTATAGCCCATTCTATCTTCTTTCGCTAAAGGCAAATTCTGGTGACTTCAGGACAGTTAATCGACTGTCAGGGTTAAACCTTAAGCTCTGGGCTATTGCCCATTCGGGTCAGAAAATCCATAGGTTGCTCCAATCCAAGGTGAAGGACATCTTGCTTAGCTAGAAACTGTGAAACCCTTTGTCTTTACAAAATAAAATATTGTTCGTTTTATACAAAGCAAGTGAAACAGCCAAAGTAATTACTCAATCACAAGTTTCAGGTAACATGAATTTTAATCTACATTTACTTAATGTCATATTGCTAATAATGCAGATTTAAACTTGGCATTGGCCACTGAATATAAGAATCTCTAACTTCAGGTGGCAAAGTTTTTGGCTTCTATGGCAGTGCTCTGACTTTCCGACTATGGTGCTGGCCTGAAAGTCTTGGGATAAAGTCATTCAGTCTGGTTCATACTTTAAGCTTACTTGTCAAGGGTTGACAAATTGGAAAACCCAGTATATATAAGGAGATTTAGTAGATTAATCTGATTTCCTGCGTCTGTTCAAGAATAAGGTACAGTTAATGCAGAGAGGAAATTAGTTAGCGGAACATTCTGTCCATAATTCATCCACCAAATGAGTTAATTTGTGTTTAATTAAAGAAAGCTGTATTAAGAGGAGACATGAAATGAAAGAAGGGAAGGAATCTACAAAATGTAATGAATTTAGCACATGTGTTGTATCTTAAATGCCCGGCAAACAAAAGAGCCCTTATTCAACATCTACAGTGTAACATCTGCAACAAAGATTGGATGTTACTCCCTAGGATTTCACGTGTGCCTGGCAGCTGATGTAAGAGTTCAGAAAGACCATCTTGTTGTTTTTTGAAATTGACTTTCTTTTGCAGAATGGTTCATTTTATTTTGCATCACCAACTTCAATTGAAATTTTGGCATAGACACTTAACAGGAGCTTTAAACTATAAATATTGTAATGATTAAAGTAAACCTTTTTCTATTAAATTTGAGAGGCTGAAATTTCTAAGGAATAATCAAACTGTTCTATGATTATTTATGTCTCTGGAAAGAGAGCTCTTTCAAAAGACAACACAATAGACATTTTTGTAGAGATCTTTATGTTGGTGTTTTGATTTAAAGCTATGGGTTGCTATTCATATTTTATAAGAGGAAGAGGTTCATTATCCTATTCATGGAAGGGCTGAAGAGGCTCTTGGATTTTGTCTTCAAGACTTGTGTATCATTTTAAAAGCTGCTGAATGGGGTACAAAGAGAGTTCAAAATGAATTCAAAATGAGCAAGCAAAAGGAATTATAAGAAGAAACAAAGGAGCCAGAGATGAGCTAAATAACAGTGTAGAAAAGTCTAAAGGAGTCAATTTGTAAGAAATAAGAGCTGACAAAACTTTTAAGTAAAATAACTATTGCTAGAGGAAAAAACCAATCTCAAGTGAGAATGAAAAAACGCCCACAGAAAACCTAATATTGAATCTGGCAGCTACAGAGGAAATAGCTGAGAACTTGGCGAAGCATGCCTGTTTGCTGAGATAACATATATACTCCTACTCCTACACAAAAGACAGTACAGGCGTTGGTGCTTTAAGCTGCAGGAGCATTGCTCCTGAAGCACAGATTGTGGGATTATGTATGATCTAAATGTGGTCCATGTGTCATGATAGTACCGACAATGTGCAGTTGTGCACAGTGAGTCGAATCAATAGATAAGCTCTCAAAAATTGTTGAAAATCACATTCAAAAACGCATAATTTCCGATTTCAAGCATTGCTCTACTGCATCAACTAGGCGATAACCAACTAGGCAATACCAATGCTATCTAGGTGAGGTGAAATTCAAACTAAGGACCAACTAGTTGCCTAGAAGTGGCTATTACACGGGAAGTAATGCTAAATTGATTCTAATTTTACTGTCTCCTGCTTCTCACTTGATTTGGATGGCACGGTTGGTTTCCACAAAGTTGACATCCTGAAAACAGAGTTCTGAAATGTATTATTTCATAATTCATATGGCTTGATTAACTTCATTCTTTCAGGTTCAGTCGTATTTTTGGAAAGAACATAACCAAAGCATTCCAAGTATTATCAGAGAGACCAAGGAATCCAGGATGTCCTGATGATGTCATTAGTACTGAATTATGGGATAGAGACAAAGAGTGTACTTATCTAGCCCAGCCACAAGGCAGTCAAGATTGGAGATAGCTATGTAAGTCAGTTTCTGTAAGACTGAGATTTCCATAGTTAAGAGGCTCTCTACCATATAATAGGCTGAAACATGCGTTTGCTGGCATCTTTGAGGGCTACAATGCTATTCCTTCAAATGCTGCTGTATTAAAGGCAGTTTCACATAAAAAAATTTCATTCAAATCTGCCCAGCATTGACTTAGATACACAGAACATCCAATCCACACATTCCGTGGTGTCATATCTTGCGTTAGGTGATGTGCAGGATTTGAATTTAACTCGACAGAAGTAGGTCACAACAGCATTGAGCTCAACTACTCCCGGCTGTGCATTTAGTGTCGATTTGTGAACCAACTTATTAATTTAACATAATTGCTGCCCCCAGGCTGGGCAGTTATGGCCCCCCAGTACGTGTTCCGAGAGCAAAGGGTCTGTTAAGGCAGAAAAGAGTAAGCCTTTTGTACATATTTTTGACGTTTACTGAATGTGGTAACATTGTCTTCTAAATGTCAAATAGGGTAGTCTCTCAAATAATGTAATCATTATCAATCAAACCTTGCATGTGACATGAGCCATACTCCTATGAAAATACCATTGTTAAATCTATTGATTCTCCAATTTCTACAATTAGAAGGTATATAATCTCTTTCCAACCAAGAAAACAAAGCTACGTTCATCAGAAGCTACATTGTGGCTGAAGAAGCCTAAAATATCCATAAACACCTTTTTATGCTTTGCCCTTTTAACCATGCATTATCCTCACTGCACTGAACAAACTGAACTGCAGTGTTGTGAAGCTTAAGTCTACCCTGAAACTCAATCAACCACCCTTTGTTATGCTTGCCTTTTTAACCATGCACTTGCTTGTCAAACGAGAACTGCTCATTAATCAGTCATTATTATTGGCTGGGTTTGTATTTTATGTTGACCCTAACACCTCGATAAGCTCCCAGCTCTCCATACAATGTATTAATAAGACAAAGCACTCGACTGACTCTTGTAGCGAGTATCTTACAGTGGCTGGCTGAAGAGTTTTGGTCTCCATACAATGTATTAATGGGACAAAGCACTCGACTAACTCTTGTGGCGAGTATTTTTCAGTGGGTGGCTGCAGAGCTTCAGCAAACAGTTCATTCCTGTTTTGACCTTGGCAGTGTTCACAACCCATCTGCCTCAGAGCGTTGAGGCAAACTGAGCATAAAACATGATTTACAATGTTGTGTCTCCAGGGAATGAAAGTATGGCTGGGTGGTTTTTGGTGCTCAGAGGGGGAAACTTCAGTGAGCAGTTACATGTACATTATGCAGCTCTCCATGAAGAACAGCCCCCCCCCCCGCCCACGACAAAATATGTCACCTTTCAACTTTTATCTTTGTGCAAAAACTAAGTGGAACCAGGAAAGCCAAGAAGCTGCTGCTCAGCACCTTGGCATTCTTATTGTTTCTGTCTCGAAAGTGAGCTCGTTTCGCTGTAACCATACAGTTCTTCTAGTCAGACAGCCATGTCAGGCAGAGCGTCAACCAAGGTTGTAAAAACTACAAGGAAAGTCCCGAAGACACTGTATTATACAGCCCAACCTCTTCCCAAGATTATGGGAAACCTATCATACTGTGTATGTCATGGACTATAGCCTCTTTTTTGTTCCGCAATCTTCATCAATCAATTCTTGAAAGGACAACAAGATCTCACTTTCATGTAAACCTGTTGTTAGCATTATATTGATTGACTCTGGAAAACACTATAAATTGTCTTTATTGGGTTGCACCAAGTTTCTCTTTTTCACTGTTAAGAATGTAGCTACTTTTCTACCAACTCGTTAAACAAGCCCCATGCTTATCGTCAGATATCGTTATTTGGCGAAATAGCTATTACTTGACATAACCTCCATCCTGCTGCGAAGCTACTTTGCTTCATTTATGGTGACCAAAGCCAAGTCAAGTATTGTGTCTAGTACTGTCTACTTAAGATCAGGACACAGTCTCGAATCATGTTCAGCCTATTTTTCTTACTGCTGCTTGCATTCACATAAAGCAGACATCTTTGTCATAAATGAATAAGTTTTCATTAATGTACTCCTTTTGCAAATGGTTGGTAGGCTCTCTCAAGCCATGCGCTTAGAGTGTTTCTGATTTCTTTTTCTTTGTCACATGACTGTCCTTGACAATACTGTCTGGTTTGCTTATGAAGTAAAAAATTCTACTGAGAAGTCTCTCAAAATCTCATGGTGTGAGCTAGCCAAAAAAACTTTTTTGTGAAGATATTTTTTCGTCTTGGCCTTGTCTACTCAGTCTTTGACAGTACTTGACACGAATCGTGAAGTGACTGTTTGGCAATTCAAAACTTTTTCTTGATGGACTGCAAGGTGTAATACAGGAAGAACCTCAAGCAAGAAGTCATCAATCACCTTGACCTCTCCAAATTCGCCTTAGACTGTATTTTTCATATGAAGTATGATACTTCAGGGGCAGCCTGTGGATTTGAGTGTGATTTATTTGGAATGGATTTAAGCCTTTTTGTCTTTTGTTGCCCTGGGGTACTTGCAGGACTTTCTGACAAATACTTCCCCAGGTTATCAAGATACAAGTGGCATGAAGCAGCCTACCAGCCAGCCAGCTTTGAGAGTGTATGGTGTGCTTGGCCTGTCATGTGTTATGCTGAGACAGGTTTAGGGTCTAGTTCTAGTTCTTACATTCAGATAAAGATTTAGAAGGCAAGAAGTAGACAGTAGACTATACCTTTGGAGACCTTCTTCCTATCCTTATCAGAGTGACTTACAATTTTCTTTTTATAATGATAAACTGACATGATTGTTATCGTACACAGTTGCAATGTATTAGTGCTTGGAAAAACATTGTCATAAAGGAAAAAAAAACATGACTTTATCTAATTGACTTCTCCAGAGACTAATTCTGTGATACAGGGGTATTTCCTGGTTTACATTCAGAACATCTACCTACCTACCAAACCTCAAGAGGGACAGAAATTAGTCTTATGGGAGAACATGAATTTGGTATAGTTGTCAGTACCTCTGGTCGGTTGATGCTCCGGTTGAGTGGCAATTCTTCAGATTTGTGGCAACATAACTCACTTCTGTAAGAAGCTCCAGTGCCCAGCAGACGAGGTTCTTTTCAAGATGATTGATCCCAGAATACCAGCCTTTTTCTTTCCTGTTCCTTGCCTAATGATGACCTTGTATGCCTCCAGCCTTACACCTGTTCATTCCCAACTTCTTAATTAGGATAGCATGAGTTCTGATGGTTTTTTTTTTGCCAAGTTTGAGGTGGATATCTATTGTAGTCAATTATAATTATAATATATGTCAACATACAGATTACAATGGCGACATTAACTCTATCTCTCGAAAAGCAAGATTGCTGAAGTCATCTTCCTTCAAAATACTTCGGTTTGGAAACAATTGATATATAGTATAGACCATTTGCTTCCATTAGCCATCCTAATAGACTGTTAAGGTATTTAATAAGACAATAATCATTGGTGCCTCCAATAGTTATTGTCTGACACTGAAGTTATCGCAAAAAAAATTGATTCCACTCTTTAAAAGGCGCCATTGTCAGCCTCACGTTTCAGACTAATAAGCTATCAATCTAAGAGCAGAATTTATGACAGCTGGGGAATCCCGTCTCCATTTCATTCAGCAATATCTGTTTCTTTCTCTTTGGAGTAGTTCTGATTCATTTGTTGATTCTTTCTATTTCATTGGAGAATTTATTTTGAGAATTTTAGCCACGGTGTGATTCAGATTTAGATTAATTCTGAAAACCCATGTTCTTCATTAATTTCTTGGAGTTATTGCAGTGATTCTCTACAAAATGTTCCAATTATTATATTGCCATTGAAACTTTGACAAATAATAATAAATAAATTATCTAGTTTCATTTACCAGTGCTAAATAAATTCCTTGCTATTTATGTTATTTCTAATATATATCTGCTATATTTGGGTCAAAATTTGAAAACCTTGAAATTTCAGCTGAAAAAAATTTGAAAATTTTTCACAATGCCTTTTCAAATTTTTGTTTGGTAAGCAAAAACAATCAGCTATCACTGCACTTTCATGTCCAAGGGTTCCAAAGCTCGGCTGATCTGTACTGAGGTGATAAACACAGTTGTAATGTTTTTGGACCGTTATTAAAATCACACTTATAACTAAAAAATCCTGACAACTTAGGGCTACAAAATCTATTGCCAATGATTAGCGAAGTTGCTTGAAAATTTTGGGCAAAGTTCCAGGTCTCTAGCGCCAATTATTTAGAGAAACTGCATTTTGATCAATTAAAATACCAAATATGTGTGTCATTAGCATCATGCCTATAACTTGGAATCCGTACCACAATGAGCTGAAGAATATATTACCAATGTATGGGAAAGTGGCTATTCTGCACACTTTGAGCTATATTTCAGGTCTCTGTGACCAACCGTTATCGAGATAGAACATATCCTTGAACCAGAAATTCACAAACACAAACAAAAATACTCTTTTCATTAATAGTTTGGATTCTAAATAAATAACTCCCGCCAGCGCCCAATGTCTTTGCTAAACTATATTCAGATGCTAGACAATGGTAAAATGTTACTGGCACCGCATATTTGATTAGTAGTTTCAGAGAAGCATCAAACTGCATACCAAGCATTTCAGACGCAAGGAAGATGCAAAAATGTTACGTAATATTCTGTTGAAACATGTATTGATAATATATATTCAAATGATTTCAACTCCAGTCACCTACAACAACATTTTAGTGAGGTAAAGGCAATAAGCCATTTTTGACATGATGCTAATGACAATGTGATGCTAATGATAATTAAGGTAAAATCTTTGTAGGGCCAAGTGCAAAACTGGCAGTCTGGCAATATGTGCAATTGTGCATGCAAAGACCTTATGAACCCCAGAAATATATTCACAGTGATTTTAGTCCAGAAATATGCAATCAAAATAGAGTAGCAAGGCGTTTGCTACTGACAAATTGAGATAGGACAACTGACACGCCAACAGAAAAAGTTTTCTCATAGAATGTTTTTCTCTTTAATTTTCATTAAGAAACAAATCCGGTGTGATGCTAATGACCCAATATTGGAGACATTGACGCAACAACCTCCTGCTCTTATACAGAATATTATTTCAGCTATTGGTAACTAGATTTTATTAGACTGACAGTTAAGTTTCCATGTATGGGAGAGTTTAATTGTATCGGTTTCTTGTACTAGTTTTTGTGATGAGATCTTTTGAAGGAAATGTTGGTGGAGATAGGCCATTTTCAGGGCAGTTGGCCACTTCAATGCAATTTTTGGATGGGATAGAAATATTCTGGCACATATTTCTTGTGTTATAAGTTTTGCTAATATCCTTGTCTGTGACAAATGACGACAATAGGTCCTCGATGTGCCTTCCTCCCATCATGAATTATTGTTAAACACTGGAGACTAGAATTTCAGACTTTTGACCCATTTAGAATTTGAAAGAATGTTACCATCATGTCTCAGGATCTTTATAGCAGTGCCAGGGCTTCAAACAATTAATTAACATTATAATTCCTAACATTGTTCTCACATTCAAGTTAGCCTGTAGCTGGACAAGATTTAGTTCACCTTCGGACTCAGAAATCATCCTCCTTGGTGACATTAATATTGACATTTCATCAAAAAGTAACTGTAATCTTCTGAAAAATTACAAAAATTTGCTTAAAATCTGTGGACTCAAACAAATTATTACTGATCCAACCAGAATTGCTATAAACTCTTCATCTTTGATTGACCATATTGTTGTATCTGATGTAAATAAAATTGCTAAAAGTGGTGTAATCCCAATTGGGAAGCTATTAGCCAATGGGAGTTCAGTATTTGCCACTTTTCTCTTAGTGTTAACTTGGAGAACCATCAGTGAAATTTGTCTATTCCATAGCAACCAACAAGAACTCCGAAGCAAAAACCAACAATTTCATGATGGCCATGGTAGCCATGGCAACCTCATTCACAAGAAAAAGAGGCCCTTATAACAATAACAACCACAGCTACAAAGACCCACCACTCAATGATTCTGTCAGCGGAAGTTTTGGCCGTATTCTCCAAAATCAGCGAGACGTTGACAAGAATTGGATTAGTCACATGACCAACCAAACCCGACCGGCAGGCCCTCCAGTGGAAAATCGCCTTCCTGTGAAAAACCCTTCAAAGTTGAGTGGGTGAGTTCATTTGGGCCAAAATCTCTAGCCTATTTGAAATCAGTTCAATGACAACATGGGCAATTCAATGTCATGGAAGCTTAGTCAGCAGCTGATATTACCATCTCATGTTGTCAAAATAGTTGCTTGGGGCAGCTGAGGTCTCTGTGTTTAGCTTGGAGCTGGTAAAAGGCTTTTTTAGATTGGACATTGTATCAAATATTTTCATTGCAAGATTTGTGCAGAATGAGTGATGCTGTCAATAAACCTAACAAGCGTGAAGTTCTTTCTGATAAGTCATATCTTGGATTATTGGAAGGAATCACTGTGATAAAAATTGAAGGTTCCAGTTTTCATTCTTATTTCTTATTCCAATGCATGAGAGCCATTGCTTTCTTGCCAGAACGTTTGAAAATACGTAGATAAGATATAGTCCATGCGATAACTTAATAATTTTAAGGCCAGAACTTCATTCAATCTAGTAATTACTGAGTTGCTCACATTCATGGATGTAAGAACTCTCAGCCAAAATCTAGAAATTTATTAATGAGTGTCAGAGCCATGACAGAATATCCTTCCATTCAATAATTATCAGTCATGCATACCCTCATTATTCCTTAATCGACAGGTATAAAGTTGCTTTGGTAAAATTTGTAAAGGTCACGTGCCATTTAAATACCAAGCTAAAATTAGCTTTACCATATGTACCAAATGGAAGGCTAGACACATTCCATTTTAAAATGTTGCAAAGATGGGAGAGATGTATACCGTAATATGGGGTGAATAGGGACACAGGGGTGAATCGGGACAAGACAGGGATGTGTATTATTTCTTCAAAGATCAACGACTTCTACTAAACCTAGGGAATTGATTTTTGGTACATGTATTGTACACATACCAACGCATATTATGATAGAATTTAGTACTTCTAACTGCAGGCAGTGAGGAGCTGCAGCATCTTAAACTTTGCCCTGCATAATTTGAATTTTGACACGCTGGAAAAACTTTGCATATTCCTAAAAAAATATAAACCCCAGAGCCATCAAACTTGCAGGAAACTTTTTTTTAGTTTAAAATGGTATTAGGGGACCAGCATAGTAGACTAGATATAGGATTATGTATATTTGGTCATGGGTTAAGATCCAGGTCAATGGCAGAGTTTCGGGAGTAATCAAAATATACTCAACCAATTTTCATTTGAATGTACTGGCATGGCTTTTTTATAAATGTTATTGAACTTGGCATTATTTTTAACGGATTCAGTCCAGAATTAATAATCACTGGCAAAATTAGCAGATAACTACAGTTTTTGATAATTTTCTGTCATTTTTCTATTTTTTTATAATCTGTATATTATCAGTGAAATTGATTTCAAATTTTCCTCAAAATGAATATTTTGCAAATTGAAGATGTTTTCTAATGTTTAGTGATAAGTAGCTACCACTTAAAGATGCTAGGAAGTATTAATTGTGGATATAATGGACTGTCCCGATTCACCCCAAACTGTGGGGTTAATTGGGACAGTGGTTTTTTGGGCCCTGGGCCTTGGCAATTTAAGATATCATTTCAAGCTCCCATGGAAAGTTAGACCTTCTGTTCGGACACAATTTGACACCATATTTCTATTTCTGAGTTGATTTGTGGCCATCCTATAACAGAAAAACGACCAAAACTGTCCCGATTCACCCCATATTACGGTATCCTTAATTTTGGAATTATGCCAGCTGAGGATACATGGGTTGACCTGTCTTTCGAAGTTGGCCGCTGTATTAAACAAAAAAGGTGGTTAGACAAATTTATGGAGAGCAATGAAAGGAAAGGGGGTTAGAGGCTTTCTGTGTTTCCAATCAGTGGGTCTTGGGTTCAATTCCTGATCAGGCCAGGTCAGCTTGGCTTAAATTGGGTAGCTGTTTCAAACATCCTTCGCATTCTTATTGTGTCCGCCACTCCCCAGTCCTAATTAGCCAAGGCAGTGCAAAAATTGCAAGAAAATGTCTGGCAAGTAAAACCCCACATACAATATTTCGGCGGCATGTAGGTCAACACATGGCAGTGTTTGGCATTATGGTCCTATATATGTAAATATTACGGGCGCTAGTAATCACAACAATGCTGTGGAGTCTGAAGACAACCTTGCAAGCAAACTTTGTGTGGCTGGGACATTCATTTTGCTCATGCAAGGCATCATATGAAGGACCCCCAGAAGAAAAGACTGGAGGACACTACGCCCACAACAAATGAGGCTCGAGGGTGGTTGGCTGAAAATGAACAGCTTTAATTTGTGGTCGGGGAACAAATTATTGATCCAACATCAGGAGCAACATCCTGACTGGGTGTTGTCTCAATGAGGCTCAAAATAGGTGCTGGAGACCTGGGTATTAGAGTCCCTGTTAGGCAAGTAAAATATCCTTTAGACTACCTGACAACCCTTATTCCTACCACCTACCAACCAGTCTCAATGCTTGTCTGTCAACCCAGTTTCCCAGTTCTGGACCCACAGTCCCACACCATTCAGAAATCCTAGTAGCTCAGCGGAAGCCGAATTTGCACCTAAGTATTACTGCCCAAGCATTAATTCCTGCCAACCTACCAATTCAGAGCCAGACATTTAGAGTCTCCAGTCCTAAAAGTAAGTCCACATACATGATCTAAAGCCCTTATTATCATCCATCTGCCTGCCAAAAAACGAAGGAGCACAGACTCGTTTGCATCCTTCAGTGGGGTCCAAGATTAACTATTTAAAGCCTTTTCAGCGCAAAAATACAAGATTCTAAGTCTTATCAACCCTGTCTTCTAATGTTTCATGATTTAATTGTATGAAACCCAACTCTTATTCGAAAGACTCATACTTTAGCAGCCCATGAAGCAATTCTGGAGTGGTATACAAAAGACCAGCCCTTCTATAAATCCAGTGGCTCAGACTTTGACTAGAGGTCACTTCAGTATGTCAGATTGGACACTCTAATCCAAGCGGCCTAAACAGTTTAACTACTTGGGCTGATAGTGGTCAATCTTCAGCTTGGCCACCGGAATTAGATATTTTTAGCTCTCTTGAAAATAAAATAAGGTCGATGGTTCAGTTTGTGTGTGGGCAAAACACGTTCCTTTAAAGTCTGAAGCTTGTGGGACATGAAGTTCTGGAACTGGAGTGCCATTAACTTAAGTGCAATATCTGTTGTATCATATCATAAATTTGTTGTTTTTATCACATCTAGAGTTTTACCACTTAGCTTGATTGCAAGTGGTCAATTTGCAATTTCAATTTAAAAGCAACATATAGCATGGCTGTCTCATTTTGGAAATTCAAGTTATTGAGATATGGAAATCATAGCAATTACGTTAATTGAACATCTGCATGGCCAGATTGTGTACATGTAATGTAAATTAGACCATACCACTTAAAACCCAGACCCTTTCTTTGTAGATCTTTACAGAAGTAGTCAAGATAAATATCACTAGAATATATGATAAACAACTATAATCATAGCCATGACACACTAGGTACACCAACAATTAACCCAGTCAGGTCAATTTTTTATAATATCTAAAATTTCATTAATAAACATGGCGGTAAGACTCGCCACAATCTCCACAATTCTATGCTGTTAATTGTCAAGCATTGGGACTATCCCTACAAAGTCTGAGATGAACGGGTGAAGGACACCGTGTCCCTATTATTTGCACTGATCAGTCTTAATGAGAACATTCTTTGCACAGCAGTCTACAGGGAAAATTAATCTACAAATTGCAACCCTGAAACGGCCAAAGGAAGGAATCGGGTGTTTATTGGTAGAAATCACATATATGCAAGTCAGAGTCCCTAGTGTAATTGTAAAAGGGTGGACTAATTCACTAACTTCTTGAAGACTTGTGCAGATTCCTTAGTCTCTTTGTTACTTCCTGATTTGGTTTGCAAATTACATGAAGTTAGCATTTGGTTTACAAAATAGAGGAAAGCAGTCCTGATAGAATCAGGAATAAGCAAAGCAGTTGACCTAAATAAGGACATTTGTGAGGTTAAGAAGGTACAGCACAATCAAACCTAAACAAGGTTTACGTTTCTTGCTGCAGAATGTTAAAAAGAGGAAGGGTAGATTTGACCTAAGGCATACAAATAATGACTGGCATGCCATTTGACATGCTTAAAATTAAATTAATTTTATTTGATGCATTGGGTATATCTTTCAAATAACAAATCCAAACTGAAATGGCCCATGCATCAGACAATTAATTAGATTTGTTGGCATCTTACTTGATTAATATGTAAATGGCACTGCCATGAAATTCGCGCAGCACTTAAAATAGTTTTGTAGGACTTACAGTGTTACCATAACGTTTTTTTTTTTTATTTCATATTCAATACATTGTATGAAAGGCAGTTATGTAACTGTTTAAAAAAATTAGAAAGACAGATACATAGAAAGACAGATATGAATTTAGAATATTAGAAAGATAAAATAGACAAAAAATATAATAGACAGATAAATAGATAGATAAATAAACAGATAGATAGATCGACCCACAGATGGATAAATAAATTGATAGATAGATATATATATTTATAGATAAATAATATTGATAGATAATCAGCTAAATGGTAGAAAGGTAGACAACACTGAAAGCTGTCAAAGTCAAGTCTATGTTAGATAGTTGATATTACATGATTATGTTACTTTAATTTTGTTATGTTTTCTTGTTATCTTTTTGAAATGAAATGAATCATGTGTTAATAATTTGATTTAGCTTGTAAAGGCTAATAATTTACTATTCCATAAAAAATATTGGTACAGGATAAATAACTGGAGAAAATTTAATTTTTAATACACCTTTGAAGATGCATATGTTATTTTCTGTTAAATACGAAACTAAATCATTGATAAGAAGCTGGACCTACTTGACCTAATTCCCAACTGTGGACTGTTGATGTTCAGACCATCACTGCACAGAATTTTGAGTCTTCTCTTGTGCTCAATTCGCTTCGCGAAACGGCCTGCGGCCGTTTCGCTGCGCGAATATCAATACATTTGACAGTTTATCATATAAATTATGCAGGTTCTGCAATGTGTAAAAGCCTGGAGATATGCAAGAGTTTGGCAACAAAGCAGAAACAGAACATTTATTCTGCTTAATGCACATAAGTGTGAGATAGCAGGACAGGCGTATAATATAACAAAGGAGGAAAACAGATGTGATATGACACAAGTATCTGTATACAAGAACCAAAAAAAGCAACACCGATACTCTAGATGTGTTGTCCCTCTTTCAGTCCTTCTTAGTCCTCCAGCCTTCCTGTTGTGGAGTCCAAGAGCTCATAAGTGATTCTTCATGACACCCTATGTCACTGTTGTCTCATTCTTTATGCCGCCCCCCAGCAGCTTTCCTGTAGCTTTGTCTCATCTATGTGGGCAGCACCTAATCATAAAGAATGTATGATATAGATTAGGTTGCTCTTTGTTGGCATTTCTTATAACTTGTTTTCTATTCTATTACCTTATCCTGCCCTGCTTTCCTGAAGCCAGGCATAATTCACAGGCATCTCTGCTTATGTGCGTTTGGGAATATTTAGTATGGACAGACATGTACAGTGTATCTCTGAGGACCAGCTTGTTGTATGGATGGCTTTCTTCCTTCAGTATTGTTTCTGCTGTCTGTGGAGAAGGCCAAATGCTTTTAGAGTAAAAGACTCCCTCTTGTTCAACTGCATATGTTTCTGTCCTTTGTTGCCATTTTGAGAAAGAGTTGTTAGTGGTAATGGAATGTTATTTTTCATTAAACAATAATACCTTTGCTTAGCTGTGTGTGTTTTAGAGCTGCTAACAGAACCCAACAAAAAACCTCCTTCAACCACAGTCATATAGATAATCCATAATATATCTCCCATTTACCCTTGACCAAATATCACAATCATTACGTACAATTATGAAGGAATGTCACCTAACTTGGAGTAACTATGGCTGAAGTAATCTTACAGATATCTTTCCTTATCTGTTCAGTATTTCTCCAGAGGGTGCTTCTTAGTTCACGATTTATCTTTGGAAGTTACGATGTAGGAGGATATATATGATGATTGGTGGTTGTATTATTCTTATGTATAACACCAATATTATTCCCAATGTTCCTATGGAAATTGGTAAAAATAGTGTGGTTTGCCAACGCTCATACATTTACCGAGTTGAGCTTCACATTTTCATTCAGAAAACGTAGAAGTTCCTTATATTCCCTCATTCTTGTTTCAAGAACAGAGCATCTTTCTTATCAGCCCTTGTGTGCAAAGAAAACTAAGCCTCCACTTCAGGAATAGGAATATTGTGTTGTCTTATCTGCAACGCAGCATATTCCTTACAAAATATCTCCTCTCCAAGAAGATGTTTCCATTGTTGCTTGTTTCGAGAACACACTTATGCATTGAAACTTAGTTTATCAAGATACCACGCTGCTATACTGGCATCATCTGCATGGAGGTCCTTGAAATACTAAGAAAAACATGTTACGAATCATATCAAAAGAATGATTATTCACTTCTGATCAACAGTGTTATTTGTATTCTCCCACTGATAGCCACCGTTATGGAAACCTCCATTTGCAAAATGATAAACTTTTCTTGTACATTTAAGCTTGGAAACTTTTATTTATGATGTTTTTATAATGCCTTTTTATTTCTCAACTTGCTTTTTCCTATGTCTGGTAAGGCTGCCTAGCATAAGAGAATTCTTCATTAGTTCAATTAACAGACGCATCAGAAATGCCATGGCTTCACCAGAGTGTAGAAAATCTTATGAAAAATGGGACAGGTTGAGGCTGTCAGAAGTACGGAGTCAAAGCATAAATCTGTCAAGACAAAAATGATATTACTTCCTCGAAACAGAAGCTGCTGCTACTGGTATTAGGAGGTTGGGAGTTAGCAGACTATCTGTCTATGTTGGCTGGAAAAGCTATTGTCTCCATGACCTTTATGAATGAAAGTCCTGTCTGGTATCATTAAGGAATCAGGCTAATGCTTTTGTGATTTTGAATCTGTTGTTACAGCCACGTCTACAAAAAAAGATATGCCAGATATGGTATTTTTATCAATATGACATTTGTGTCAATACATAACCCTAATATAAATATATGTTTAAAATGATTCGCCTGTCTAGTATCTCTTCCTGTAAAATATGTGTCGAAACATCCATCTATAATTGATGTCTTCCTCATGTCTTAATTAGCTTTCGAATATTTATAAATACACAACATTTTGGTATATAGTGCAACTATTCTCATTCTTTTGCAAGTACTTCCGAAGACTGATATACTTATTTGCGTCACTGTCTATTTCATGCTAGGTCATTTGTGATAAAGTCTGACCATTGGTGTCATATCTGTGACTCAAAATTCACTCATAAAGCCGATGCACAGTACAACCCAATAAATTTTCCGAAATCCCATGCCCTCAGGAAGATGCCCTCACTTCCAACCACTCACTTCTATGCTAGGGCACTCAGATGCGCTCACTTCCATGCCCTTCTGGGGAATCCCCCTACACTGCTGTCCTCTTGTGCTAATTAAACAAAACAGCATGAAAGCTGTTGATTGTAATCTGGTTGTATAAATAAAGCTAAGTTCAGTGTCTCACACATATATTGGAACACACTTTATCCTCCATTAAGGCCAATTAAATCGATTAGCATACTATTTTTAAAAAGAACATAATTATATTATCATTTATTGCAGTTTGCACATTCTTCCTTTATGATTTTACCAAACAACTACAGTGGCACATTCACTGCATGGACAGATCAGAGTCATTCTGTGTCTGGGTTAAGCATTTATAATAAGTTATTTGAGTTTTTAGAATAAACATTTTTTTATCTTGCATCAGCCCAAAAGCATAATTTTATTCAGTTAGAGAATTAGAGCAATTCAGGTAAGATAACCCATTTCTATTGTTGTAAGACAATGGATTCACTGCATTCACGCCTTTATGGTCCAGTGCTCACCAAAATCCCCTTCAAAATTTTACCTGAGCATATTTTTTTACAGTATTTATTGATGAGTGAAATTTGTTTCATAAATATCAGGTTGTGTCATGAATAACTATTTTCATTATTTTCAAATTCATTTAAATACAGAGATGTATACATTGGTCAAGGCCAGTTAAAAAAATGAAGGTATTGTAATTGGATCCTTGAAGAAAAATAACTTATCAACTTATCAACCAATATGGCCAGCAAAAATCTGAAAAATGAAAGACTTAATCTTAGGAACAATTTAGACCAGCAGAGACCACTCAGCTCAGTTATAACTGTACCCCATACATATGATTCATTTATTTCATTGGGAATAACTGCGTCCATGAAACATTCACGGGAAACGTACATCGTAGCGCCATTAATATAAGTCGGAGTGTAATGCAACTAACGTCAATGTTTCTGAAATTTAATTTCCTACAATTTGATGTCAGTTTCGGCCCTGTACGATAATTCTTTCTATGTGAAAAGTGCTCCCCAAGCACTTGAAGTTGATGGCTGAAGTTGTACAATTCTTGTTATTTTACCATAAATCGGCCTGACATAAATAATATTTAGATTAGATTAGATTATTTATCTGATCATATTCACAAAAACTGCATTTTAAAAACGTGTTATAAGCTTTCACCTGTGTCACAAGTACTTAAAAAAAAATACTATAACTATTACGTTATATATCATTTCAAAATATAATGGGTGACATGAAATTATGTGAATTGCAATTAACCTAATTGCTATTACAGAATCACCAAGAACTGTTAAATCATGACGTTGCAGAATAATGCAATAGATGGGGACACCAGGCAGGGGTAAAGTAGCTTGCTCAGGTGGGCAAGAGCAGGCAAGTGAGGGCAAAGTAGTGGATGTGCCAGGGTGTATAAGTGAGTGCAAGTGTGAGCACCAGCTCGGAAAATTTATTGGGTTGTACTGTAGCCTGAGCATGTCCTATTGCTAAAATGGCATTATGTCGGCCAAAATGGTAGCATCTATATCAAGCAGGGCATCGCTGTGCTGAATTATCCACTCCATCAGTGCCTTTCCTATATCTAGGGCATCTCCAACTGGTCTCAAGGAAGTGACCTTCAGGAAAATGACCTTTACTAATGACTTTGGCACCTGTCAGGCCTTCCATTTGTTTGAGTGAAGAGGTCATTCACCCAGTGGTAAAACGGCACGAGAGGTCCGCCAAGGTCCGATGTTAGTGGCAGGCCAAAAATTGTCTGTCAATATCCTAGTTCAGGGCTGTTTGCAAGCTCAATGGCTGGCTTCCTACTAAGTTCCGCTCTTGCAGGCTTCCGAAAAAGGTGAAGATAAGCGAAAAAAGCCTTAAGCAGAAACGAACTGCTTTTGTGCTCTTTCTCTCATAAAATGTTTCTAGATTTACTTTTGGAGAATCTTGTGAAGGATTTATAAGCAGGTGCAGAGAATGTACAAATGAGCTGGATTACATTCCACGGGATAAGATTGAGGTTGCTTGGTTAAATTTAATTTTGTATTACAAACAAAAGTGGATGTATATGACTGGAAGGTTGCACTTTAGAGTGTGCTAACTGCAGAGACAATTGTATTCTCATTTCATTCCTGTGAGGATTACTCTCAACTGGTATAGGAAAACCAATGTGTCTATGGAATTGACAGTTAAGATTCGAGAAAAGAGTGCCAATCTCATTTAAAAAAATACTCCTCAAACATTCAGGACAAAATCACCGTTGATTGCGTGTGCCAAGAGTGAATTTAGCTACATTAACATGGTACCTCCCTGTCCTAGATTAGGCCTAAGCAGAAATAACACTAATGCAAGATATAAAGCCCTCTCAGTCAATGTCACTCTCAATTGAAGTAATAATTATAAAGACACCAAAAAATATGAAGTGCAAGATCAAGGAGAATGTTTCAAAAACTAAAAGTAAGTGTTCCCTGCAGTCTGTCAACCAATTAGGCATATTAAGAAAAAGGATCGAAATTGACTCGTTTCAAGGAAATGTTATCATGATAAATCAAATGCTGTTTGCCTGCAGCAAAGCCTTTAATTTAGACATGAAACTCTTAGAAACATGCAACCATAAAGTGAGCATGCCAGCGTCAGTTACAATAAATGTCTTGAAAAAGAACAGAGATGATGAATTTTGAAATCCAACACTTCAAAGAAGAAAATTGGCTGCAGGCTAAAATGTATCTAGCCATATTGTTTTGATAAGCTTTTAAAGGCATCTCGCGTCCCTCCTTGCCCATTCTTTTTCAAAATATTCTTCAAAATGCAAAACGTATTTCTGAGTGGTAAATTGCTTCACTTTATTTTTGTCTACATAAAAAAACTTGTTTTCTCTTTCTTTTTTGAAATGCATAGATCAGTACTAAGTTTTTAGAAACATTGATTATCAAACAATAAACAAAATTCCAACATTCCCCACATTTCACAGCAAAGTCCAGAGTGCTCCCATTTAGGCAGGCTCCAGACCACTGCAAGAACAGCAAAGGTATTGCTCATGCCATGGAAGTCTACCAGTTATCTGAGTGAGGTATCTCCATCCTTAATATGAACGCACTACATCCCTGTCGGCTTAAGCTCCCCCATGGAGTGGTCTATCATCTCATCTGCTGCTAAGCTGATCAATATTTACAAGTTTGGCAGTGAGATGGAATGCCAAGTGCGATTATCAAATGGATTGGCTATTGAATCAGCTGAATCTCATTACACATTCAATCCGCATCAATATGACAAGTGAGTTTCTGAGATGAGTTAAATCTGTGTTATGATATAACAGCTGTCTATTGCAGGATAACTTGTGTATTCTAAACAAGTCTAAAACTGAAACATCTGTCTTTTCAGGAATAGAAGGATAAATTCCTGACATATTCAATCCTTTTTGGATATGACAAGTGTATTTTAAATGTGTGTTATGATATAATAATAGCTGTCTGCTGCAGAAGAACATCTTGTTAACAAAACTTCTAAGCGAGCCTGAAACGAAACATCTGTCTCCATTTCAAAATACAAAAATACATTCTTCACAAATTCAGTTTCTCTTCCATATGACAAGTGTGTTTCTTGGAAGAGCTCGGATTGAATATGAGTGATACAGTAATATGATACAACAGTCTGCTGCTAAAGAACTGGCTTTTGTTAGCTTTTCCAAGCAACCATCAAATTGAAATATATCTTCCTTGCCAGTAGCAAAACAAAAAATAAATTCTTTACACACTCCATCATTGTTGGATGTGGCAAATGTATTTCTTGGATTCCAGGAGGAGTTATGTACATGTATGCTGTGATGCAATGGCTGTCTGTTACAGGACACCTTGTTCTCCTTGTAAATTCCAAGTAAGCCTCAAACTTATATATGTCTGTCTTTTCCACACAAGATAACAGACAGTGTCACTGCTCTTCCAGTTCATCCCTGAAGAGACAAAATGTGTGTCTCACAAGAGCAGTATGTCTGTTTTGATATACATGTCCTATCCATAATCCATGGCAGAAGAGTCGCTGTTGGCATACATTTTCAGCTAATAGTATGAAGGACAAATGACATATATGTTTGGACTGGAACCACATGTGTTAGGGCCATTTCAGAAATTACCAGGCAGTCAATCTGTTGTAAAAATTGGACCTTTCCAGAATTGTTGCACACACAGGTAGAAATCACAATTTCTAGTTGAATTTTTGGCCTATCAAGGGGCTTGTTGCTCAGGGATCTTGGAATAATAATGTATAATTCCTTGCAAATATTACTTGTACTCTTCTACAACATGTATATGGGATGTGCTGGTTTTATCTGATGTCCTGGTGACACATACTATAGAAATGATTCCTAAAAGTATGGTCTATATCTCATACATGTATCTTTGGATTAGGACTTTAGATATTGCAGTGATTATATTCTGCATCCAGTACTGATGTGGTGATTACTACTGAACTACATGTAAACAAGCTAAACAATTGCATTCTTTGATCTACTGTTGCACAACTTTTTGGAAAGGTGTTTTATCCTTCTCAAAATTGACTACTGTGAACGGTATATGAACAGCTTATATCCTTAACCATGTAAATCTAAAAATAATAATTTTTTTTTTTGGCAGGAGACAGCATGAATTAATAATCAACTGTTTGGATTTACAATGATGTCTTTCTAAGGTGGCCAGCATCAGGGGTAAGTAACATACTTTTCTTGTCATTTTGTGCTGTGAGGAAGGAGGGGGAGGGCCTGTGTCATATCATATGAAATGATCGACTACACTGTATTTCATGATAAATAATTTTGTACATGATTATTGTTAACTGTTTTTTGATGTTTTGAACACTGACTTTAAATAAGGAAGGAGGGCTTGGGGGGGGGGGGCTATGTCTATCATATGAAATTATGGACTACACTGAGTGTGATGATAAATAATTGTGTACTATTTATTGTTAACTGGTTTTTTGATGTTTTAAATACTGACTTTGAATACAATCTGTACCACCCTTATGTCTGTCACTTGGTTGTATGTAATATGTGCCTTAAAAGATGTCAACTGCAATCTTTCATGTGTTTTGCATCATAGATTAGGTATGAGAATGCCTTTAAGCCATTGAGAGATGATCCGAATGCCAGCGAGACATTTGGACCATGGGGTAATATAGTCGTTCACTTATATAGTAGTGATCCTAGTTTCTGACAATGTTGCTGAATGCTGACCTAAAAGTCCCAGGATAAAGTGATTCAGTCTGGTTCATACTTTAAGCGTACCTGTCAAGGGGCAGATAAAGTGGAAACCCATTATATATCTGGAGATTTAGTAGATTTATGTGATTTCCTGTGTTTGTTCAATAATAAGGTAAAGTTAAGGCAGAGAGGAAATTGGTGGACTTGCAGTCTACAATTCACCCACCAAATGAGTTAATTTTTGTTTAATTACGGAGAGCTGTATTAAGAGGGGGCATATGTGTGGATAATGCCTATCATTTGATGAGAAGAAGAGAAGGAAATTCAATGAATTCACAAAATGTTATGAATTTTATGTTAATTTTTTGGATATCACTCCCTAGGAACCACCTATGAATTGTTATTTTTCAAAGCATTACTTTCTGATAGCCTTTGTGTCTCACATCTTCATTTGCCTGGCAGCCGGTGAAAGAGTTCAGAAGCACAATTTTGGTGTTTTTGTGAAGCTGAATTCCTTTCGTAGAATGCTTCATTTAATTTTAGATAACCCACTTCAATTGAAATTTTGGCGTAAACACTTGACTAGAATGTCATTTAGAAATATGGTAATGATGAAAGTAAACCTTTTCTATTCAATTTTAGAGGCTAAAATTTCTAAGGAATATTCAAAGTTTCCTATGATTATTTATTATCTCAGGAAAGGGACCTCTTTCAAAAGACAACACACCAGACATTTATTGAGAGATCGATAAATGTTGGTGTTTAGGTTTAATGCTATGGGTGGTGCTTCATATTTTACAAAGGGAAGGGGTTCATTATCCTATTCATTAAAGGGCTGAGAAGGCTTTTTGATTTTGTCCTCAAGGCTTGCATCTCATGTTAAAATTTGCTGAATGAGGTACAAAGAGAGTTAAAAATGAGTTCAAAATGATCAAGAAAAAGGGATTATAAGAAGAAGTGAAGGAGCCAAAGATGAGCTAAATAATAGTGTAGAAAAGTCTACAGGAGTCATTTTGCAAGATATATGAGCTGACAAAACTTTTAAGTAATATAACTATCACCGGAGGCAAAAAACCAATCTCAAGTTAGAATGAAAAAAAGCCCACAGAAAAACCACATATAGAATCTGACAGCAACAGAGGAGATAACCGAGAACTTGGCGAAGCTTGCCTGTTTGCTGAGATAACATATATACTCCACTCTGGCACAAAAGACAGTACAGGCATTGGTGCTGTAAGCTGCAGGCACGCAGATTGTGACCTGTGGGATTATGTGTGTTCTGCATGGGGTCCACGTGTCATGATAGTACTCACAATATGCACAATGGGTCTAATCAATTGAAACGCCATCAAAAATTGTTGAAAATCAAAGTTAAGACACATTTCCCATTTCAAGCGTTGCTCTTCTGCATTAACTGGGTGACAATCAACTAGGCAATACCAATATCATCTAGGTGAGGTGAAATTCAAACTAAGGACCAATTAGTTGCCAGGAAGTGGTTGAGCCTGGGAAGTACTGCCAAATTGATTCTAAGTTAACTGTCGCCTTCTTCTCCCATAAATGTTGAGGCCTGGGTGGTTTCCACCTTCATCCCTACAATATATCGTTAGCAGAGAATTTAGGTGACATTTTGAAATTATCATTCTTATGGTTTAATTAAAGGAATTATTATGGTTTAATTAAAGACATTCTTTAAGGTTCAATTGTATTTTCTAATAGAACATAACCAAAGCATTCCAAGTATTATCAGAGAGACCAGGGAATCCAGGGATGTCCTGGTGATGTCATTAGTACTGAAATATGGGATAGAGACTAAGAGTGCACTTATCTACCCTAGCCACAAGGCAGTCAAGATTGGAGATGGCTATGTAAGGCAGTTTCTGTGAGACTGCAATTTCCATAGTTAGAGGCTTTCTACCATACTGGCTGTGTTTTCTGGCTCTGAGGTTCCTGCCTTAAATTAAACTTTATCAATGCTCAAGTATTACTTTTGAAGGAAGGGCTGCACTTGGAATAAATTAGTTAAAAGCAAACTACCTTTACCAAAAGATATGCATTATATCAAGGCTTATGTACTATTTATACAGTATAGTTCACTTTCAGCAAATTGTAGCCGAAGTTTGATAATGCTCTAGGTTTCTTTGTGAGAACAATAAGTATTAAGTAGGTCTCAAGCTATCAAATATAAAGGAGATCTATATTTCCATTTTGTAAGGCTCAAAGACCAGGTATTTTATGTGTGGTAATGCCAGATTTAATGTTAATCTTTTCTAAGCTACACAATCCTTCTCTCGGTAATTGAGCCAGTAAACCTGGGTAACATAATGTCAGATATTCGAAAACACAGGCAATCAATCGAAGCAACTAACATGTCTTCTGTATCCACAACTTGCACTAGTTTTATTACACATTTACCATGCATGGCATGTTATTTTACCCTGCATCGACTTTAACATCCAATTCACACATTCCAGAGTATCATCTCTTGTCTTAAGTTGAAGCGCAGAGGATTTAAATTTAACTCAACAATAGTAGGTCACAACAGCACTTAGCTCCACTACTCCCGGCTGTGAAATTAGTGTCGACTCATATGAAAATTACCACTCATTGTGAACCAACTTATTAATTTAACATAATTGCTGCCCCCAGGGTGGGCAATTATGGCGGCTTAAGTACGTGCCCCAGGAGCAAAGGGTCTGTTAAGGCAAGCAAAGAGCAAGCCTTTTGTATACCTTTTTGACGTTTACTGAATGTGGTACACATTGTCTTCTAAATATCATATAGGGGTAGTCTCTCACATAATGTTATCATTATCAATCAAGCCTTGCATGTGAAATGAGCCATTCTCCTCTGAAAGTACCATTACTAATAGAATCTATTTGATTCTCCAAAATCTGCAGTAAGAAGGGATGTAACCTCTTCCCAGCACAGAGAACACTGCTACATTCATCAGAAGCTACATTGTGGCTGAATTAGCCTGATATCTACTTGAAACGCTTTTTTATGCACAGCCGTTTTAACCATACACAATCCTCACTGCACTAAATGAACAGAACAGCTGTTTCAGTGAAGTTTGAGTCTACCCTGATACTCAATAAACCACCCCTTTTTATGCTGGCCTTTTTAACTATGCACTTCCTTGTCAAACTAGAGCTGCTCTTTATTCTAACATTATTGTCTGCTGGAGTTTGTATTTTATGATGACCCTAACACCTTGGATAAGCCCCCAGCTCTCCATACAATGTATTGATGGGACAAAGCACTCAGTTGACTCTTGTAGAGGGTATATTCCAGTGGCTGCCTGAACAGCTTCTGCAAACGATCCTTTTCCCTTTTGACCTTGCCTGTGTTCACAACCCATCTGCCTTGGAGCATTGAAGCAAACTGAGCATAAGCAATGATTTATGACTTTGTGCTTCCAGGGACTAAATATACAGCTGATTGGTTTTTGGTGCTTGGAGGTAGAAAATTCAGTGAATGCTAACAGTGTGTGGTTTTCCATGGTGAGCCACAACGAAAATCCCGCATTTTGCGTTTCTTTTACAAAATTTTGCATTTTAACTTTTTCGGAATTATGTTTGTCTCAAGACTAAGACTTGATAGTAATATTCAAGCATAGTGTGTCTTAACTCTATTAAAGGTACAAAATCTTCAACTCCTTGATTATCCGGTGAGCACCTTACTCACTCAGTCACAACCTCTCCGTACTCACTATCTCCATGTGTTGGTGTGTCTGTACATAGCATATGTGACATCAGGAAAGCCAGGAAGTTTCTGCTGAGCAGCTCTGCTTCAATATTAATTTTTTTTCATGATAGTGTACTCATTTCTTTATAACCATACAGTTCTTCTGGTCAGACAGTTATGTCAGGAGCAGTTTCTTCCAGGGGTTGGAAACAGACTAGAAACATACCCTGGTCATTTCCATATTTGTCTTCTTGTCCGCACAGTGTATGCTGGCTGCAGTTTTTTGAAAAAATTATTATTTTTTCATGACAGAAGTAGTTAAAAAGAAGCAAGTGGCACTACAAAGGGAATAATCCACACAGACTATCCTCTCTGGCAGGACTTTCTCTTCAACAATTTAATCCACAATGTGTAACTACGCCTGTATCTAGCTCATTGAATGTTTTGCAAATTAGAGCAAAAATCAGACATCTGGACTCACGCCATGCTTCAGAAGTTTGGGATGAACAAGTGTTAGGCTGGGGGCACACAAGGTCGCCATTAGGCAAGGAATAGCAAAGGCAAATGCTGATATTCTTGAATCAATCATCTTCAAAAGGACTTACATTTGCCAGACACTGGACCTTTAAGCAGACGTGTGAGTTATGCCTCTGGCAATCTAAGAATTGCCACTCTACTGGAACAGTTACTGACCATGACTACTGACATTTGCCATTGGTTTGGTTTCCCAAATCATCACCTCCACGTGGAAGAAGTTTGACGTCCTCAGGCCATAAAATGACATCTTTTAAGGCCACTGTGCCGCCAATGTCAGGAAGTTGGGAGACGGTGGATGGTTTTAAGAAACATACTGTTAAAAGACAAGCTGATGTTCTGGGAGACGAAAATGATAAAAGAATTTTGCATTAAGAAATTGGATATTACAGGTGGATGCACAGTCAAATGTCTAGCACCAGTAAACGGTGTTGAGGAAGGTAAGTCCTAGAATTGATAGATAGATGTTTATGGTTTTACATTTGGTATTAAGGCATTATTTGATATGGCATAGCAACTTTACAAGATTGAAACTTCCATCCAAGATAGGTTCAGGCGGCCCTGCAAGAGCAAGAACGAACTCCACAATCAGCAATTATACATACCCAGAGTGCAAACAACTGGGCTAACCCCACTTCCAGTTCATAGATTGTGTAGTCCGTAGATTTATTTTTTGGTTGGGGATATTTCTTGGTATTATTTCATTGATATTACCTAAATGGATCTAAACATTCAGAAATAATTAAGCTATGTTGTAACAGAATTTGTTGCATTGCTTTGTAGAGAATCACTCTTTCATGTCACCAAAGTCAACTGTTGTGTTTCCTGTTTTATCGTTTTGTGAAAAGTGACATTACATGTAGCAATTGTTGGCTATTATTTTTTTCTGATATAGATTGACTCTTAAGAACATGATAAACTGGCTTAGGACGCTCCACTAACTTTCTTCATCTCAAAAAAATGGCTACTTTTCTACCCTGTACTCAACACACTCCATGCTCCTGCTGAGATGTTGTTTAGTCACGAAATAGCTGTAGCTCGACATAACATCAAGCTAACTTCGAAGGTTGTTTGCTTCATTTATGGAACCTTAGCCAAGTCAAATCACCAAACTATGCAGGCTCAAGTCTCCGTCTGCGGTCATTTTCAGATTACTTTTCTGACTGCTTCTTACATTCAAATTCATCTTTTTTCTTCTTTTTCGGTACCTATTGGAAGACTTATTCAAGCAACTTATTGCCAAAAACGGAATATCCCCACTTTCTGAAATAATGATTTTAGGTTTTTTTGATGATCAATTGCTTAAGACAGGCTCCTTCCGAAAATCCTTCTTCAACCAATTTTTTCTGACCTGTGTTTTATACTTGTCACGTGTCCTTTTGTCACTCTCTATTCAGCTGTTTCAAACTTGGCTTGATGCACTTGATGGCATGGTGCAAGGAACACTTCCGAAAGCTGTCAAGCTACTCAACCTCTTGCGAGTCATCTTCAGACACATATTTTTTAGCCTTTAATAGTACGTTTTTATCTTTTTAATATTTTTTGCCATCTAGTCCTTCCAAGTCGTTCTGGACCAAATAATTTCAGATTATCAAGGTACATGTAGAATTGACCTCAAAGAGGGCTGTATGCCTGCCACCTCTCATGCCAAGTTCTTATACCTAAACAGTGTCTCTTGCAATTTGTATGTCTCTCATAAATTCTTGATTTATTGGGAAAAATAAATTGGCATCAGTTTCATTCTGTGATATGCAGATGTATACGTCTCATATTAGACTAGACTTTTTTTTCTCCTACTTTCTTAATTGTTTTCTTCCTTGCTTGGCACAATTACTTGCCCACTGAGGTGAGTCTTTAGTCTCTCTTCTGCATCAGAGTCCCTCAGCCAGCCTGACTGGTCTTCTTATTGCTATCGTTATGCAGACAACTGCGCTTTACTTTGGGAATCTGCTGTCTTCCCAAAGGCATGATGATAGGAGTATCAGAATGGTGTGATGGCTTGCACCCAGGGAGACCTTGTCAGGGAGATGTCACTCACTTTGTTCTTCTTTTCTCCTACTGACTTCTTTTTTCCTGTCCTGTCTTCTTATTTCTACGAGCACTTTTTTTTAGCTGACACGATTACTCACACGATTTCCATCACTGCTGCCTGGCTAGAAAACTGTGGAGTTACAAATAATTGAGCCCAATTCTAAGACATGTGAAGAAGAAATCCATATTACCTAAATTTTCTGAGCAAAAAAATGGGTGTAGAGAAATTCACATACATACCTTTGCAAAGACATTATATCGGAAGCCAGAGATACAGCGGGCGTGTTGCACTGAGGTGCTGCAGGGCATCGAATACACAATTAGGCTTCAATTTGTGTAACAGTCATTGATTTATTGAATAAAAAATGGTTGTTTCCAGCAATAATATTATAATAACACTTCTCAGCAAAACAGCATCCCTTATCATTGTGTTGTTATGAAATTGTGACAACAGCCTTTTGTATATTCATTGCAGTAACATAGTTATCCTTGATATGAGTGCATTCCTTGGACTGCAGTCTCTTTATTTCTTTCCAATTTTCATCAGTGAGCTCATGTACGGACAGACACAAGCTAACTTTGCTAATGTAAATAAGAATATATTTTACATGCTATTAATCTCAAGGATTAACTCTGGAAAACATAATAAATTGTTGTTTTTGGATCTTTGTTTTGTTTTGGAAATATTTTACAGGGTTATTAGTCTTTAGTGGGCGGCACCGAGTTTTTTGTTATCCCTGCCAAGAATATCGTTACTTTCTACCATGTCCTTAAGCAAACCGACGCTGATCCTGAGATGTCGTTTTATGGCGAAATAGCTATTTCTTGACATAACCTCTAGTCTACTGCGAAGCTACTTTGCTTCATTTATGGTGACCTAGGCCAATTCAAGTATCCTGTCTACTCAAGATCAGGACACAGTCAGGAATCATGTTCAGACTACTTTTCTGACTGCTGCTCGCATTCAGATAAAGCAATCATTTTTGTCATACTTGCTACCAGAAAATGAATATGATCCTATTGGTATTTGCAATTGGTTGGTAGTCTCTTACTAGTGATGCACTAGAGAGTTTTCTGATTTATTTTCTTTACAACATCACAGTTCTTGACAATACTGTCTGGCTTGCTTATGAAGTAAAAAGCACTTCTGCAAATTTTCCTCCCAAAATCTCTGGATCTAAGCTGACAGCATTCCCTGCATCTCGTGTTGTGATAGCCAAAAAACCTTTTGTCAAGATGTTTTTTTCATTGTGTCCTTGTCTACCCTGTCTTTGACAGCACTTGTCATAATATAGTTGTAAACTAAGTTCTACATATTGGGAAGGAATTCAGTAATATGGTGAGAGGACATCCAACTTTTTGCACCCGGAGGTGAAGATTTGCCATTGGTATAGTTGTCAGTAGCTCTGGTCAGTAGCTGCTCCAGTCAAGTGGCAATTCCTCACATTTGTGGCAGCATAACTCACTTCTGTTGGAGGTCCTTTTCAAGATGATTGATCCAAGAATACCAGCCTTTGCCTTTCCTATTCCTTGCCTAATGATGACCTTGTGTGCCTCCAGCCTTACACTTGTTCATTCCTGACTTCTGAAGCATAGCGTGAGTCCAGGCTTCAAGTTTTTGCCAAAGTTGAGGTAAAAGCTAATGACTTTGATGCCAACAGTTTCAAAATAGTATTTTTCTATTGCCTTATGATATTGCAGAGAAATATGTCTGAATATTATTCACATTTTGTGTTGGTTGGCAATCTTGAGTTGGATCTCTATTGTAGCTCGTTATCATTATAGATTAGGATCAATCAACATCTAGATTGCAATGGCGACATTGACTCTATCTATCAAAAATGAAGATTACTGAAATCATCTTCCATTAAAATGCTTTGGTGGTTTGAAAATACTTTGTCTGTAATATAGACCATTTACTCCTTTAATCATCCAAATGGACAATGAAGGTATTTAAAACTCATTGCAAGACAATACATAATGACAAATCAAAGTATCTCAAGTCTCTTTTTTGTTTAACATTGGACTTTGCAATTGATGGTGCAATCGCTGGTGCCTCCAACATTGTCTGCTGCTGTGAAGTTATCACAATGAATCAAAAAAATTATTCCACTCTTTAAATGTCTCCATTGTCAGGTTCTCAGACCAATAAGCTATCAATTCAAGAGCAGAATTTACGACAGCTGGGGAATCCCATCTCCATTTCATGCAGCAATATTTCATTTTTTGTCTTTGGAAAGTTCTGTTTCATTTGTCGATTCTTTCTATTACAGTACAACACCAAATAAGGTACGATTACCCCAGCAGGAAGGAAGAATCAGCCACTACTTTACCCTTTCACACCTTTTGACTACCCCTGAATCACTTCCTACTTTTACCTACTTGAAACTACCTCTTAAAATTACATTAAAATCACATTTAAACAGCACCAATTTAAAATCAATCACCCCCATTGTGTTTGATTTACTTGATATTTAGCACCTCTGCTAATTGCAGTTACATTGGTAGCGGTCTTAATAGAGTTTTTAATGTGGGCTAAGGTTGCTGTAAGGAGTAAAAGGGAGTTGTAGGGAGATTTGGGGTGGAGAGGAGAAAAGAGGGCAAAGTAGGTAAACAGAGGACTTCTGACAGAAAATTTTCTTACTTTATTTTGGATTGTACTGTACATTGGAGAATTTATTTTGTGAATTTAACCAAGGCGTGATTAAGGTTTGGATTAATTTTGAAAAATCATGTAATAGGATAGCTTCCTTACTTTCTTGAAGTTAAAACAGTGATACTCAACGAATATGCTAAGATTGTAATAGGCCTTATAACAGTAAAATTCAAAAGAATCATTTTACAAATTGATAATGCCTGGTTTATACGCTAGAGCTGTACGAATAAATTACTTAACTGTTACTTGTGATATATATCATGCTATAAATACTAAAATGTCATGCGCCAGTGTTTTCAAATTCCAATGAAGATTTAGTAATTAGACATAAGATCAACTTGACTTGTTTATATTTAAGCTTGTTTTGTTATATTAATAACGTAAATTTCAGGTAAAGTAATTGTTGATTAATACAAACATAACTTTAGCTGTTCCACTCATAAGAATTTTAATTCCTCCGTGACATTAAAGTTTTATTACGCTACTGTTGTGGCTAATTACATGTAGTTTTTTTCTAACTGTGTGTAGCTTGACAAGATTTAGTCTACCAAATAAAGCTGGCCCTTGCAATCACTCTCTGGAAGCAGCTTTCATCGGAATTTCCTTATTTGCAGCGAGCCCCTGATGTGAGCAGAACGTCCCGGGGGGTGTTGAGTGGGAATGACCTTACGGTGACCACACCCTTTGGCCTTTCAACATGTGATCACTCAAGTGAACTAAGATTGTGGAAGAACCAAGCCTCAAGTGGTGTGAAAGGCAAAGTCAATGATGCTTGTAAGGTCACAGATGTCATCAACCTCCTGATATTGGCAGCTTTTTGAAATAGTCAGGACTTTGTTAAAACAGCTGGGGTTTTATAGGTGGACAGGGCACTGCGAAAATAAAAGCCATCAGCCTTGGCAACAACCATTGTAGTAACAGTAACCAACCACAATTCCATAGCAATCAACAACACCTTCTAAGCAATACCAACATATTTCATGACTGCCTTGGTAGCCATGGCAACCAGTTTCACATGAAAAAGAACCCTAATAACAATAGCAACCACAACTACAAAGACGGACCACTCAATGATTCTGTCCACAGAAGTTTGGCCTGATTCTCCAAAATCAGCTAGATGTTGACAAGAATAGGATTAGTCATGTGACCTACAAAGTCAGACTGACAAGCCCTCTGGTGGAAAATCTCCTTCCTGTGAAAACCCCCTCAAAATTGAGCTTGCTTTGCTACTTGTCTATTCAAAATCAGTTTTATTGCAATATATATGGGTTATTCAATGTCATGGGGCTAAGTCAGTAGCTGATATTACCATTCCAAATTGTCAAAATAATTGTGAGTGGCAGCTGAGGTTTTTCTATTTAGTTTGGCGGTGGTAATAGGCTGTTTTAGTTTGGACACTATATCAAATATGTTTATTGCAAGATTTGTGCAGAATTAGTGCTGCTGTTCATAAGCCTGAAAAGCATGAAGTTCTTTCAGTTTAATATATCCGTAAGAATCATTGTGATACAAATGGAAGAGTTTTATTACCCATCTATTGGTGGCTTTACTTGGCTATATATCAGTGATCGCACTACATGGAGAGTATAGTAATGCAGAAGAGTTGTTCAGATACATGTACAAAACGCAATTGATTGCCTGTATAGTTTTCAAATAAGTAAATCTAATAATTATTTCCAGTAGAGTGGAATTTCTACCAATTCTCAGATATCTTGCACATAGAATCATGTTACGACATTTCTATGGCCTCTGACATTAGGACGCAATCTGACTTATGAAAGCAATTTTCTTGCTTTTTGTAACAAGAAGAATCAGACATTGGGTTTCTTACAGTATCTGAAGACAAAGCTAGCAGTGGAAGTTGCTGGCTGTACACTTATTACACCATCAACAACTTAAAAGCAACCTTAAGACTGGGGTCATTGTTATATATTATGCAGTATTCTACACGCACACATATCTATGTATGTCAAATATATTGCTGTACTACCTCTCTGTAATGTGCAAGTAAGCTAAATTTGGTTAAAAAAAAGTTTCAGTAAGGATAAGCTACATTTTCTTTTTGTTCTTATTTTTAAAAGGCGAACCTTTGCCATCAGCAACTTAGAAGCAAATTCAAGGTGTGGGTCTTCGATATATGCATATTGATATTGATATTGATTTATTTAGGAAATTTCCAAAGACCAAAGATTCTCGCATACAGTCTGACAGTCTTCTACATGCACAAATCTTAAATCTATGTGGATCAACTTTATTGTTGTACACCTGTGCAAAATTTGAAAGGTCGATCCACAATTTCAATAACTGCCTATTCTGGTTTCCCTGTATTATCTTAGATTAGATACAAATTGCAACTAACGTTAAACACTATCAGAAACTGCCCAGATTGGGTTTGGGGGGAAAAACCCATAAAAATGTGCATTAATCCACAGTCTCTATCCACTTAATTGTTCAGGCTCATACTGATTGTGGTAGGCAAGAGATCAATGAAAAATTATCAATAAAGATATTGTCTCCTTCCTTGTCATTCCCACAGTGATCTGAAGGCAGAATATGTGCATCTATGACCAATTTATATTGGCCAAGTTTGTGCTAATAAGGGTATCAATGTAGAGTCTTGTTCTGTTACATCTCTGTTCTACTGTATTGGTCATTTATCATGACTGTTGCCAATATGCTGTAATAATGTTTCCTAATATCACGTTAAGGATTTTGGGTGGCTGATTGGTTAGGATGTTCTATTGACTGACAGTTTCGCTGAAGGTCCCAGTTTTGATTCTCTGTTGGAATACTTTTTTCACTCTAAAAAGGTTGTTAGAACCAAGAAATAGTTGAGTAAACCAGTTGTCACAACAATTCAACTATTTTCATCGTTGTCTCAAATATTAACTTTGATGTCACAACTTTTACTATTTTGGTTGTCAAATGTTATCTTGGTTGACACATTATTGTCTTGGTTGAGCAATAACCATTTGGATTGGTTGGCAGACTGATCCTGCTCAGCTCTGTATAATGAGGGCACTTGCATCAAATTTGTCAGGCCAATTTGAGATATATTTATACAGAATGAAGCAAACTTATTTTTAGTGTTCTTTATCCAATCTCCATCATTCTAGCATGTGATAGCTCCTAACTCAAATCTAGCTACTGATTAAATGAGTGTATGAGCTGTGATGGCAGATCTTTCCTTTCAATAATTATCAGTCATGCATCCCTCTTTATTCCTTAATCCACATGCTAGTATAGAGTTACTTCAGTAAAAATTCTAAATGTGGCTTGCCAGTTAAATACCAAGCTCATAATTATTAGCTGAATTCTATCTACCAAAAGAAGGCTAGAAACAATTAATGATATAAAGAATGATAGAGATGGGTGGATCCTGATATCCTTCATAATAGTAATTTTTATTTTTATTTTATTTATTTTATTTGAACTCCCATTGGCTGGGAAAATGGAAACATATAAATATATATACATATATACATCAGTTAAAAACAGTTTGTATAAAAGGGTAAAAACAGGATATCACAGGAACAGAATTTCTTTAAATTTAGCACCAAATCAAAAAGCTTTAAGTAACAATGCAACCAGCTGGTGCTCATTTGAATGAGGTTTTATGTAATTGTCATGTAAAATCATATATTTTAAAGAGTCAGTAAAACCATCTTTAAAATCGTTAAAAGCCGCTCTTCTCGGTTTTGTAAACACACTCTCTATTGGCGACGCACCTGTCAATATAACCTGCTGTAAAAGTGAATTTTTTGTAAGTTTGTTGCCTCTTAAGTAGTCAGCTAAGAATCTAGTTTGCAGTTCCTTAGCTGGGCACTCACATTTAAAAATTCTATGATATAGCGCCTGTGTATTAACTTTGATTGTTTCAGTAATTTGTGGGACACACATAGCCTCAAGCAATCGGCTGTGATGCGAACGGTTGTTAATGCCCATTACCCTCTTCAAAATTGTTCCTTGGGCCGATTTAAGTTTTCGAGCATTAGAAGATGATAAGGGGATGCTGTCGATTCCATAACACATAATTGGGGCTCCCAGGCTCTTCCAGATATATGATTTGGCCTCAGATGACAAGCCAGGATACGTCATTCCCACAGTGGCCAGGCCATAAACTCGCTGTCTGCAGCTGTTAATCCTGCTTTGCACATGACGGTTGTACAAGAGCTTACTGTCGAATGTTACACCCAAGATTTCAACTTCATCTTCGATGGAAATATTTTGCTGACATAACTTCCATGTTGGCACTTTTGATAAGATATTTTTGCCAAATATTATACATTTTGATTTTTTATGTCCGAACTTAAATCTATATAGCTCAGCATATGCTACACAAATGTCTATCAGACACTGGAGGCCTTTAACACTCGAAGCAAGTAGATTCACGTCATCAGCATAGACACAACAGTTGATGGTCAAGTCAAATATTCTGGCACCATTATTTGTAGCTTTTAGGATATCTAGCATTTCATCCATAAAAATATTGAATAGTGCCGGAGATAATAAGCTCCCTTGTCTCATGCCTTTGGTTATCTGAAAAGGCAAGCTTTTGGAACCATTCCAGCGGACAACGGCTGAAGTTGGCTTGTACCAACGATAAAGGAACATCCAGTGGTGGGGGGGTAGGATTGGCCAGAGTTTGTACATCAGGCCTGCATGCCAGATGCTGTCGAAGCACTTTTCTGCGTCTAGGCTGCAGCAAAACAATGATGATTGCCTATCTATATAATAAGCGGCACAGTCATTTATAGTGGATGTCACAAATGTGGTTCCCCTGCCCTCTCTAAAACCATACTGACAGTCATTTATCGCGACGTCGGGCATTAATAACATCTCTGCAATTTTAGAGTGGATCGAGCTGAGTGTTATGGGCCGATAGTTAGAGGGGGTATTTGGGTCACACGATGGCTTTTTTAGGATTGGGATAATGACCCCTGATGTGAAGACTGATGGCACAGTAGCTGTAGAGATGATTAGGGAGTAGAAGTTAGCGAGGACATTAGCAAGAACTGAACTCATCCCATACAGGAGGTGTTCCGGAGTTATTCCATCGCAGCCTGGAGACTTGTCACATTTCAGGGACTTCACCAAAGACATAATTTGGGATGCTGTAATGACTACATCGACTTGGCAAGCACTATTGCTAGCAGCACATTTTTCAACAAAATCACATATCTGCTGTTGTCTTCTTGTCAAATCACCTGCATCAGTCATTACAGTTTTGTAATAGCAAGCTATATCCTCGGCTGTCAAATTGGAGCACACTTTGGAATTCTGAAATCGTTTCAGTTTGTTCCAGAAACTTTTCATTTGCCTCTTCGCGAAGAACTGATTTGTTATTCGCAGATCTTTTGTCATGATGTTCTGGACATTCTTTCGCGACAGCTCTGAATAGATGGGGAGTTCTGCTTTAGAAGTTAGGCTGCAGTAAGTCAAAAATTGGTTAATCAAAATTAATAAAGAGAGACATGGAGAGATATCAGGTTCTATATGGCTGCTGATACACATGGGTTACCTTCTGTCTACAAGTGGACTGCTCTTGCATTTCAAGCTACAAATTTGATGTGATGGTCCCATGCATGTACATTTCACTAGCTCTAGACATCATGTCATTAGTGCATAATCTGATAACAGTTTGGTGAGTCTCAAATTTGACATTGGGATCCTTTGATATACATTTTACAGGTGGTAGTCATCATAACACTGGAAGACAGATGTGTTAGTCCGAAATTTGATGTTGTATCCCTGTGCTCATGCTAGGCATCATATGAAGGAGTCCCAGAAGAAAAGATGGAAGCAAATTTAGTACTAGGGGGCTGGGACACACCGTCTACAAGAAATGAGGCTCAAGCCTGGATGGGTGAAAAGAACAGATTTAATTTGCTGTCGGGGAATAATTTATTGATTGACCACCAGGAGCAACATCCTGGCTCGATGTCGTTTGAATGAGGGTCAAAATAGGTGGTCCTGGTGCTTGTTGTATGTTTATTAGAGTCTATGTCAGGTAAGTTAAGATCCTTCAGACTGCCTGTCAACTCATATTCCTACCACCTACATGTACCCAGCAGAGTCATTTTCCTTAGTTAAATTCTCACCTGAAGATGCCATAGAGGGCTCCGCCTCAATATTTATCTGTCAACCCAGTTTCTTAGCTGTGGATCCCCACCATTCAGAAATTCCAGTGGCTTAGCGGATACACTATTTGCACCAAAGCATTAATTCCTGCCAACCTACCACCTCAGTGCCAGACACGTTAGAGTGTCCAGTCCTAAAAGTAAGTCCACGTACATCATGTAAAGCCCTTATTATCATCAATCTGCCTGCCAAAATACAAGGACTGCAGGCTCATTTGCAGTCTGTGTGGTCCAAGATTATCTATTTAAAGCATTTCCGGTGCAAAAATATAAGATTCTAAGTCTTATCAACCCTGTCTTCCAGTGTGCCATGATTTAATTGTATGAAACCCAACTCTTACTCGAAAGACTTGTACTTTAGCAGCCCATGAAGCAATCCTGGAGTGATATTCAAAAGACAGTCACCATAGACTTAACCTGCCCATCTAGAAATCTAATAGCTCAGACTTTGACTAGAGGACAACTCAGCCTGTCAGGTTGGACAGTCTAATCCAAACCGCCCTAACATTTTGGCGACTTGAGCCGATAGTGGTCAATCTTCTGCTTGGCCACCAGAATTAAATTTTTTTAGGTCTCCTGAAAATAAAAGAAGGTTGATGTTTCTAGAGATAAGTGTCTCTATGCTGCCTGGAGATATTTTCTTTAGTCTCAGGTTAAATTCGACCATATCCATGTGAATATATCACATGAGGTAAAATGGCAAGGTCTACAGTCTTATTACTTTCCCTTTTATAGTGCGAAATGTTAACACTGGCTTCATTATTGGTTGAATTGCAAGTTTTTCAAATCACGCACAACATGTTCCTTTAAAGTCTGAACCTTGTGGGACATGAAGTTCTGGAACTGGAGTGCCATAAACTGAAGTCCAATATCTTTTGTATCATGTCATAAATGTGTTGTTTTTATCATATCTGAGTTTTACCACTTAGCTTGATTGCAAGTGGTCAACTTGCAATTTCAGTTTAAAAGCAGCATATTTCATGGCTGTCTCATTTTAGAAATTCATGTTATTGAGATATGGGAATTCAAAGCAATTACATTAATTGAATATCTGCATGGCAAAACTGTGTACTTTGTCAATTTGTCAAGCATTGGGACTACCCTGCATGCACACAAAGAAATTAGTGGTTATAGTTTGATCCAATTGGGACTACAAAGTCTAAGATGAACGAGTGAACAGACACTAGTTTGCTCCAATTGGGACTACAAAGTCTAAGGTGAATGAGTGAACAGGCACAATGTCCCCATTATTTGCACTGATCAGGCTTAATTGGAACATTCCTTGCACAGCAATCTAAAAGGAACATTAATTGATGAATCGCAACCCTGAAACGGCCAAAAGGCAGTAATTGGGCGTTCATTGGTAGAAATCGCATATATGCAAGCCAGAGTCACTAATATAATGGTAAAAGGGTGCACTAATTCACTTACTTCTTGAAAACCTTTGCAGATTCCTGAGTCTACTTGTACCTACTTGATTCACAAATAACAAGAAGTGAGGAATTGGTTTACAAAGTAGAGGAAAGCAAGATTGAATCGAGAATAAGAAATAAATTGGACTTAAAAAGGACATTCGTGAGGTTCAGAAAGTGCAGAACAAAGAAACCTGGACAAGGTTGACGTGTATTATTGCAAAATGGTACAGAGGAAGAGTAGATTTACTATGGAACGGCGGACATACCGCTTGTCTTGTTTCAATGGAAAATGTAATTTGATTTCCTATATTTCCTGTATTTTTCAAACAAGATAATTTTGGCCGAAGTTTCTGACAAAGTATGAGTTGCATTTGTATATATGACTGCCAAAGTAAATGCAAAGTGGACACCTAACTTGATTACCAATACATCTGATGATTCACCATTTAAATTATGTATATTCTACAATGTGTAAAACGGACCTCAAATGCCTGGAGATATGCGAGAAATTGGTAACAAAGCAGAAACATATCATTTATTCTGTTTGATGCACATAAGTGTGAGATAGCAGGACAGGCATATAATATAACAAAGGAGGAAAACAAATGTGATATGACACAAGTATCTGTATTCAAGAGCAAAGGAAAGCAACTCTGATTCTTAAGATGTGCTGTCACTCCTCCTGTCCCTCCAGCCTTCCTCCTGTGGAGTCCAAGAGCTCATACGTGATTCTTTATACCCCCCTCCAGCACCGTTCCTGTAGCTTTGTCTCATAGACCATGTGGGCAGCATCTAATCATAAAGAATGTATTACACAGATTAGGTTGCTCAGTGTTGGCATTTCTTATAACTTGTGTTCTATTCGATTACCTTATCCTCCCCTGCTTTCCTGAGGCCAGGCATAATTTAAAGACATCTCTGCTTATGTGCATTTGGGAATATTCAGTATGGGCAGCCATGTACACGGTATCCCCCGAGGACCAACCTATTGTATGGATGTCTTTCTGCCTTCAGTATTGTTTCTGCTGTCTGTGGAGAAGGCCAAATGCTTTTAGAGTAAAAGACTCAAATATTCTGGCACCATTATTTGTAGCTTTTAGGATATCTAGCATTTCATCCATAAAAATATTGAATAGTGCCGGAGATAATAAGCTCCCTTGTCTCATGCCTTTGGTTATCTGAAAAGGCAAGCTTTTGGAACCATTCCAGCGGACAACGGCTGAAGTTGGCTTGTACCAACGATAAAGGAACATCCAGTGGTGGGGGGGTAGGATTGGCCAGAGTTTGTACATCAGGCCTGCATGCCAGATGCTGTCGAAGCACTTTTCTGCGTCTAGGCTGCAGCAAAACAATGATGATTGCCTATCTATATAATAAGCGGCACAGTCATTTATAGTGGATGTCACAAATGTGGTTCCCCTGCCCTCTCTAAAACCATACTGACAGTCATTTATCGCGACGTCGGGCATTAATAACATCTCTGCAATTTTAGAGTGGATCGAGCTGAGTGTTATGGGCCGATAGTTAGAGGGGGTATTTGGGTCACACGATGGCTTTTTTAGGATTGGGATAATGACCCCTGATGTGAAGACTGATGGCACAGTAGCTGTAGAGATGATTAGGGAGTAGAAGTTAGCGAGGACATTAGCAAGAACTGAACTCATCCCATACAGGAGGTGTTCCGGAGTTATTCCATCGCAGCCTGGAGACTTGTCACATTTCAGGGACTTCACCAAAGACATAATTTGGGATGCTGTAATGACTACATCGACTTGGCAAGCACTATTGCTAGCAGCACATTTTTCAACAAAATCACATATCTGCTGTTGTCTTCTTGTCAAATCACCTGCATCAGTCATTACAGTTTTGTAATAGCAAGCTATATCCTCGGCTGTCAAATTGGAGCACACTTTGGAATTCTGAAATCGTTTCAGTTTGTTCCAGAAACTTTTCATTTGCCTCTTCGCGAAGAACTGATTTGTTATTCGCAGATCTTTTGTCATGATGTTCTGGACATTCTTACGCGACAGCTCTGAATAGATGGGGAGTTCTGCTTTAGAAGTTAGGCTGCAGTAAGTCAAAAATTGGTTAATCAAAATTAATAAAGAGAGACATGGAGAGATATCAGGTTCTATATGGCTGCTGATACACATGGGTTACCTTCTGTCTACAAGTGGACTGCTCTTGCATTTCAAGCTACAAATTTGATGTGATGGTCCCATGCATGTACATTTCACTAGCTCTAGACATCATGTCATTAGTGCATAATCTGATAACAGTTTGGTGAGTCTCAAATTTGACATTGGGATCCTTTGATATACATTTTACAGGTGGTAGTCATCATAACACTGGAAGACAGATGTGTTAGTCCGAAATTTGATGTTGTATCCCTGTGCTCATGCTAGGCATCATATGAAGGAGTCCCAGAAGAAAAGATGGAAGCAAATTTAGTACTAGGGGGCTGGGACACACCGTCTACAAGAAATGAGGCTCAAGCCTGGATGGGTGAAAAGAACAGATTTAATTTGCTGTAGGGGAATAATTTATTGATTGACCACCAGGAGCAACATCCTGGCTCGATGTCGTTTGAATGAGGGTCAAAATAGGTGGTCCTGGTGCTTGTTGTATGTTTATTAGAGTCTATGTCAGGTAAGTTAAGATCCTTCAGACTGCCTGTCAACTCATATTCCTACCACCTACATGTACCCAGCAGAGTCATTTTCCTTAGTTAAATTCTCACCTGAAGATGCCATAGAGGGCTCCGCCTCAATATTTATCTGTCAACCCAGTTTCTTAGCTGTGGATCCCCACCATTCAGAAATTCCAGTGGCTTAGCGGATACCCTATTTGCACCAAAGCATTAATTCCTGCCAACCTACCACCTCAGTGCCAGACACGTTAGAGTGTCCAGTCCTAAAAGTAAGTCCACGTACATCATGTAAAGCCCTTATTATCATCAATCTGCCTGCCAAAATACAAGGACTGCAGGCTCATTTGCAGTCTGTGTGGTCCAAGATTATCTATTTAAAGCATTTCCGGTGCAAAAATATAAGATTCTAAGTCTTATCAACCCTGTCTTCCAGTGTGCCATGATTTAATTGTATGAAACCCAACTCTTACTCGAAAGACTTGTACTTTAGCAGCCCATGAAGCAATCCTGGAGTGATATTCAAAAGACAGTCACCATAGACTTAACCTGCCCATCTAGAAATCTAATAGCTCAGACTTTGACTAGAGGACAACTCAGCCTGTCAGGTTGGACAGTCTAATCCAAACCGCCCTAACATTTTGGCGACTTGAGCCGATAGTGGTCAATCTTCTGCTTGGCCACCAGAATTAAATTTTTTTAGGTCTCCTGAAAATAAAAGAAGGTTGATGTTTCTAGAGATAAGTGTCTCTATGCTGCCTGGAGATATTTTCTTTAGTCTCAGGTTAAATTCGACCATATCCATGTGAATATATCACATGAGGTAAAATGGCAAGGTCTACAGTCTTATTACTTTCCCTTTTATAGTGCGAAATGTTAACACTGGCTTCATTATTGGTTGAATTGCAAGTTTTTCAAATCACGCACAACATGTTCCTTTAAAGTCTGAACCTTGTGGGACATGAAGTTCTGGAACTGGAGTGCCATAAACTGAAGTCCAATATCTTTTGTATCATGTCATAAATGTGTTGTTTTTATCATATCTGAGTTTTACCACTTAGCTTGATTGCAAGTGGTCAACTTGCAATTTCAGTTTAAAAGCAGCATATTTCATGGCTGTCTCATTTTAGAAATTCATGTTATTGAGATATGGGAATTCAAAGCAATTACATTAATTGAATATCTGCATGGCAAAACTGTGTACTTTGTCAATTTGTCAAGCATTGGGACTACCCTGCATGCACACAAAGAAATTAGTGGTTATAGTTTGATCCAATTGGGACTACAAAGTCTAAGATGAACGAGTGAACAGACACTAGTTTGCTCCAATTGGGACTACAAAGTCTAAGGTGAATGAGTGAACAGGCACAATGTCCCCATTATTTGCACTGATCAGGCTTAATTGGAACATTCCTTGCACAGCAATCTAAAAGGAACATTAATTGATGAATCGCAACCCTGAAACGGCCAAAAGGCAGTAATTGGGCGTTCATTGGTAGAAATCGCATATATGCAAGCCAGAGTCACTAATATAATGGTAAAAGGGTGCACTAATTCACTTACTTCTTGAAAACCTTTGCAGATTCCTGAGTCTACTTGTACCTACTTGATTCACAAATAACAAGAAGTGAGGAATTGGTTTACAAAGTAGAGGAAAGCAAGATTGAATCGAGAATAAGAAATAAATTGGACTTAAAAAGGACATTCGTGAGGTTCAGAAAGTGCAGAACAAAGAAACCTGGACAAGGTTGACGTGTATTATTGCAAAATGGTACAGAGGAAGAGTAGATTTACTATGGAACGGCGGACATACCGCTTGTCTTGTTTCAATGGAAAATGTAATTTGATTTCCTATATTTCCTGTATTTTTCAAACAAGATAATTTTGGCCGAAGTTTCTGACAAAGTATGAGTTGCATTTGTATATATGACTGCCAAAGTAAATGCAAAGTGGACACCTAACTTGATTACCAATACATCTGATGATTCACCATTTAAATTATGTATATTCTACAATGTGTAAAACGGACCTCAAATGCCTGGAGATATGCGAGAAATTGGTAACAAAGCAGAAACATATCATTTATTCTGTTTGATGCACATAAGTGTGAGATAGCAGGACAGGCATATAATATAACAAAGGAGGAAAACAAATGTGATATGACACAAGTATCTGTATTCAAGAGCAAAGGAAAGCAACTCTGATTCTTAAGATGTGCTGTCACTCCTCCTGTCCCTCCAGCCTTCCTCCTGTGGAGTCCAAGAGCTCATACGTGATTCTTTATACCCCCCTCCAGCACCGTTCCTGTAGCTTTGTCTCATAGACCATGTGGGCAGCATCTAATCATAAAGAATGTATTACACAGATTAGGTTGCTCAGTGTTGGCATTTCTTATAACTTGTGTTCTATTCGATTACCTTATCCACCCTGCTTTCCTGAGGCCAGGCATAATTTAAAGACATCTCTGCTTATGTGCATTTGGGAATATTCAGTATGGGCAGCCATGTACACGGTATCCCCCGAGGACCAACCTATTGTATGGATGTCTTTCTGCCTTCAGTATTGTTTCTGCTGTCTGTGGAGAAGGCCAAATGCTTTTAGAGTAAAAGACTCCCTGTTGTTCAACTGCATATGTTTCTGTCCTTTACTGCCATTTTGTGATAGAGTTCTTAGTGGCAATGGAATGTTATTTTTCTTATTCAATAAGAACATTTCACAGCCTTACACTCTGTATCTTAGAGCTGAATACAGAACCAAAGAAAGAGCCTCCTTCGACAGTCATACACATATAGATAATATCTCTCCCATTTGCCCTGACCAAAAATGAAAATGGTTCCGCACAATTATAAAGGAAGTTTACCTTTCTTGGAACAAAAATGGCTACAGTAATCTTACAGATATTTTTCCTTGTCTGTTCTGTATTAGTTTTTCCTGGTTTTCTCTATGGAAATTACAAGGTATGAGGATATGATGATTGGTGGTTGTGTTATTCATGTGGATAACACCAATACATTCCCTATGTTTCATGGAAATTGGAACAAATGGTGTGGTTGGCCAACGCCAATGAATTTACTGAGTTGAGCTTCACATTTTCATTCAAAAAGAAACGGAAGTTGCTGATATTCCCTGATTCTTGTTACAAAAACAAAGTCGCTTTCTTATCAGCTCTTGTGCACAAAGAAAACTAGGCTTCCATTTCTGCAATGGGAATATTTTGTTGTCTCATCTGCAACGTAGCATATTCCTTACAAAATATCTCATCTCCAAGAAGATGTTTCCATTGTTGCTTATTTTCTGCAACAAGCTGATGCATTGAAATCTAGTTTATCAAGATAACCTCATCTGCAGGTCCATGAAATATTAAGAAAAAATAAAATTAATAATTTTTTTTTTAATTTTCACTACAATAAAAGCAATAAGGCAGTCATCATTTCTTCAGTTTCTAAACAAGTTCCCATATTAGTCGCTTGTTCTGATTTTAAGATTGTTTTTTTAAGCATTGTTATCGCTGTGCTACCGTTCCCCTTGTCGCCAAACTGAATCTGTTACACAAGTAAAACCTTTATGTTAATCTTTATTCTATTGTTTCATAGCCTTGACATTAGCCGAGCAATAAGTTAGTATATTTACATTGTATGTGTATCCGCCAACTTCAGTTCGGAATATGGGTAATGTATTTTTCTAAGCTTTAACTGCTTACACGGTACACCATATCCCAAATTATTCACAGTAGCCAAGCCATAAGTTGTCATATTGAGGTGTTTCTCCATTAAGAATCAACATCGAAATATTGTTTGGTTGCAGCTTGTCTCATGCCAGTCACGTCTTGGGATTTGGCAGCTCGACAGCCACAATTCATAATAAGTCTGAGAAACTTCCATCTTTTGCTTGGGAGGTTCAATCTCACAAACAATGAGGAGGAAGGTCTCCATGATTTTTGCCGATGTGCAAAGCTTACCCCAGCTTCATGAGGACATGTCTACAATATAACCTCAGAGATAGGTATGCTAAATAAAATGAGGGTAATCATAATCACAACAGGATTGAGCTTCATCCAAAGAGAACTTTCAACCTTTCGCTGTGAGGAATGTCTAATTCAGCTAATGCAGGTAGCTGGGTGGCTGGGTTCAGCCATGACTGGCAGTGTAAAAGTTCACTGACATTGAGTACACAAACTAAACATGTAACACGGAGAAGACTCTCATGCTTTCTCCCATTCCTTCAATCACCCTAGTAACTGCCCCAAACTTCACATACGGTATATCATATCAATCTATTTGTCTATCAATGTAATAATACTTTCAAATAAAGTCCACCAGCACGCAGATATTTCGGTGGCCTTCCATTGCAGGTTATATCAGATAAAATCTGACCATTAGTGTCATATCGGGGCCAAATATTCACTCACGAAGCCAGCGAAGCCTGAGCATGATGGCAGCCAATATAAAATGGTGTCATCTATATCAAATGGGGCATCGCACTGCTGACTTATCCACTCCATCAGTGCCTTTTCTATATTTAGGGCATCTCAAACTGGTCTCCAGTAGGTGACCTTCAGGAAAATGACCTTTACTAATGACTTTGGCCACATGTCAGGCCCTCCATTTGTTTGAGCGTAGAGGCCATTCACTCAGAGGTAAAAGGGCATGAGAGGTCCGCCAAGGTCTGCTGCTACAGTGGCAGGCTAAAAATTGTCTGTCAATATCATAGTTTGGGGCAGTTTTAAGCTGAATGGCTGGCTTCCTGCTAAGTTCCTCCAATGCTTCAAGACTAATAGACAGGCTTCTGAAAAGAATGAAGATAAGCAGAAAAGCCTTCATGCCGAAATGAAGTGCTTTACGGCATATTTCCAGATTTTTTGTAGAGATTGCTATGAAGGATGCCTCAACTGCTGCCTATATTTTCCCCATTTGTTACATACATAAATAATTACAGTATATCTTAATTGTAATTTTGTACATACACTCTTGCAAAGATTCAGCTCCATGGCTCCTGGCAGGCAATCTGCCTTACAAGATTCAGGAAATTTGACCAAAATAAATAAGTGAGTTTTCAGTTGATTTCCTGTAGTCTGACAACCAATAAAGCATTAAAAAAAAGGATTGCATTAAGACATTTCAAGGAAATCTTATAATGATAAATTTATTCGCTAGCAGCAATGCCTTACTTTTGACATGAAATTCATTGAAACATGCCACCATAAAGTGAGCATGCCACAGTCAATTAGAATCCACATCTTGAAAAGGAACAGAGATATGAAGAATTGTGAAACCTAACCCTTCAGAAGCACAAATTTGCTTCAGTCTGACATGTAATAATCATGGTTCTTATCTAAGCAGGATACATGTAGGCTTTTCTTTGTGGAGGTATATATTTTTTTTTACATAATTTGTATCAATGTAAAGTGAATTTCTTTTCATTTTCTTCATAAGCTTCTCTCTCTTTCTCGATCTCTCTTTCTTTTACAGCATCGCTGTGTCTCAATGATAAGCCTACTCAATCTTTTTATCCCCAGACGGTGTCAGTCCAATCTTTATCTGGTGTCACATCAAATCGACGGGGTTCATAGTGAATGTCACAAGTCACAACTGAAAAAAATTGTAATCTGAATTTCAAACAAGAGCAGTGTAACAGCATTTCTGACATATTGAACCTCCATTTCTGAGTGAATATTTCAAGGGCTATGATGTAAAGCTGTTTGATACATATTTATGGAAAAAGTTAAAATGATTAGGCTCAGCAGAACACTACCCTCTCCTTCTGATCAGATCAAACCTCCTCTTCTGAGTTGCCCTTAAAATCCAATGCGCCCTATAAGATTACTGTCATGCTAATAGTTTAAAATAAAATCTAAGAACATGGCTAAAAACGAGTTGACTAGTTCTAACTGCGGTTCAGAAATGCCATTACAACCTGCAGGAACTGGGGGCGGACTGGCCCAAAGTGAGCCCCTTGGCAAGATCATTGGCGGCCCCTATTATCGCAATAGCGGCATTTTCAAAACATAGACTAGCCTCAACCGTATCTTATGATACGAAATTAGGAATTATAGTATACATGTAGTATGAAATTAAGCGAAGCGTCTGTATCCTAACAGGGAGTAGCCCTTGCTTGTGTGATATCACTGACTTGAAAATTATCATCATGTAAAAAATCAATAAGTCTAAAGTCAGAGGAGCACATTCATACCATATACAGTTAATTCAGGGGCAGAAAGTAGGTGATTCTGAAGAGGGGCATAGGGGGCCTGTACAAGGAGGACCTCCCAAAGTCCAGGCAGAATCTCAGGGCCCCTCCTACACTGTAAATTCTGAATTTCTGAGTTAGCTCAAATGATTGAGTGAGACGGTTGCACAATTTGTTTGAGCCATGATAGCTTGCTGTTTTGAGTTATGATAATCTTTATGTTGTAATAACTTGCAAACAACAAGCTATCTTGGCTCAAAAGAATTGTGCAACCATCTCACTCAATCAATTAAGCTAACTCAAAATTCAAAATTTACAGTGTAGTAGACCATATCCAAAATGAGAGAGGGGCCCCTTACTTCATTGTTTATTACGCCTGACAACTTTTAATTGAAGATTTCTTTATAGTTCTATATAAGACCCCGAATTAAATTTCTACCTCTTTACATAATTTTTGATAATTTCGATTTTTTAATGTTGCTGTTGGGCCCCCCTGAGGTGTTGGGCCCCAGGGCAATGAGGTTCTTATACATGTAAAACGGGTTCTGATGTTGCTTATGCATGGTATGTAAGTCTACCATGCATACGGTTGAGCTATCTCCATCCCTAACATGGACGCGCTACATCCCTCTTGGCTTAAGCTCCCAGCTGAAGTGGCCTATCATCTCATCCTCTGCTAAGCTGATCAATATTTACAAGTTTGGCAGTGAGAATGAATGCCAAACACAATTATCAAATGAATCGGCTATTGAATCAGCTGTATTCATCACTCATTCAATGCGAGTCGGTATGACAAGTGAGTGTCTGAGACGAGTTGCATCTGTGTCATGATACAATAGCTGTCTATTGCAGGATAACTTGTGTATTTTAAACAGTTTGAACCTGAAACATCTGTCTTTTAGGAATGCATTTCTTAAATATTGAATCATTTTTTGATATGGCAAGTGTATTTTAGCATTATGCGAAGAGTAAAATGTGTGTTATGATATAATAACTGTTTGCTGCAGAAGAACTTCTTGGTAAGAAAACTTCTAAGTAAACCTAAAAAACTAGACATCTGTCTTTATGACAAGAATAAAAAAATACATTCTTCACAAATTCAATCCCTCTTCCATATGACAAGCATGTTTGTTGGAAGCATTAGGATTGAAAATGAGTGATGCTATTGTGTGATACAACTGGCTGTTGCTGAAGAACTTGCTTTCGTTATAATTTCCAAGCGACCATCAAACTGAAATATATCTTTCTTTACAGTAGCAATACAAAAAAATAAATTCTATACACACTCGATCATCGTTGGATGTGGCAAATGTATTTCTTGGATTCTGGGAAGATTTACGTGCACATATGCTTTGATGAAATGGCTGTCTGTTGGAGGAAACAAATGTTCTTCTTATACTTTCCAAATAAGCCTTAACCTGAAATATATCTGTCTTTTGCATATAAGATAAGAGTCAGTATTCATTGCTCTACCAGTTCACGTCTGAAGAGACAAATATGTATCTTACAAGGGCAGTATGTCTGTTTTGATATAATGCCTATCCGTAATCCATGGCAGAAGAGTAGCTGATGGTATACACTTTCAGTTATAAAGGACAAATGAAATTTATGTTTGGAATTGTCACTGAACCACATGTGTTGGGCCATTTTTAGAAATTGTCAGGTAGTGAATCTGTTATCATAATTGAACCTTCCCCCAATTGTTGCACACACAGGCTGAAATCACTATTTGCTGTTGCATTGTTGGCCAAAGGGCTTGTTGCACAGGGATAATAATAATAGTAATGTATAATTACTTGCCAAAATATTACTTGTGCTCATCTGCAACAGTCTATATGGGAATTGTCAGTTTTACATACTGTCGAAATGTCTGATACAATCATACATACTGTATCTTCGGATTATGACTTTAGAGATTGCAGTGAATCCAGTAGATGTGATGAATGCTACTGAACTAAACTAACAAAGCGATTGCATCCATTGATCTACTGTTCCACACCTTTTTCTACAGATATTTTATCCCTCTCAAAATCGATTACTGTGAACTGCATATTAACAGCTTACGTCCATAACCATGTTAATCTAAAAATTTATTTTCTTTTTTGCAGGTGTCAGCATGAACTAATAATCAACTCTTTGGATTTACAATGATGTCTTTCTAAGGTGGCCTGCATCTGGGGTAAGTAACATACTTTTCTCGTTATTTTGGATGTCAGTGTCTTATCATATGAAAGGATGGACTACACTGTATGTGATGATAAATTGTGTACTATTTATCGTTAACTGGTTTTTTAATGATTTGAATACTGACTTTGAATACAATCTGTAACATCTTTTTGTCTGTCAACTGGTGGTATGGAATATGTACCTTTAAAGATGTCAACTGCAATCTTCTATGTGTTTTATGCCGACGATTAGGAATGAGAATGCCTTTAAGCCATTGAAAGTTGATAATCGAATGCAGCCAGACATTTGAGGGAATATACTTTTAAGTTGATAATGTCATATTGATATCCTACAATTGTGTTAAGATGTATATTCATGTTTTGTCTTATGTTTCCTTTAATCATATATTTATCAATGACAACAAGTTCCAAAGCAATAGTGCACTTTCAATATTAGATTTGAATGGATACCATGCTGATTCTTCAATTTGAATGTAACATAGATTTTGCATTGCGTTTGAGTATGTTGGCGAGAGCTTGTGGGCAAATACCTATTATGGGGCGATATAGCAGTAACAGAGTCCTTCTGAAATTATATGGTGAGTTTTGACACTTCTGTTAGGCTGACCAGACTACAGATAAGCAACTAAATTTGGGCAATCACAATTATGAAATTTGGAATTGGTATTTTAAATATTTAAAACAGGTAATTTGTGAGCAAAAACAGTAGCCATAATTCTCTCAGTATTCTAGTTATAACTCAGTCTGAACCAGACCGGCTAAATTAATTTAGAAATGGCAAGGATGGACATATATTGATTAGCTTTTAAAAGAATATGAGTTGCCAGTCTTATTTCAGGTACCAAAGTTTGCTAAACCATTTGTAGTAACCATGAGATATATTTGCCGAAATTTAACAATCGATAAATACATTTAAGTTATAGCCCATTCTATCTTCTTTCGCTAAAGGCAAATTCTGGTGACTTCAGGACAGTTAATCGACTGTCAGGGTTAAACCTTAAGCTCTGGGCTATTGCCCATTCGGGTCAGAAAATCCATAGGTTGCTCCAATCCAAGGTGAAGGACATCTTGCTTAGCTAGAAACTGTGAAACCCTTTGTCTTTACAAAATAAAATATTGTTCGTTTTATACAAAGCAAGTGAAACAGCCAAAGTAATTACTCAATCACAAGTTTCAGGTAACATGAATTTTAATCTACATTTACTTAATGTCATATTGCTAATAATGCAGATTTAAACTTGGCATTGGCCACTGAATATAAGAATCTCTAACTTCAGGTGGCAAAGTTTTTGGCTTCTATGGCAGTGCTCTGACTTTCGGACTATGTTGCTGGCCTGAAAGTCTTGGGATAAAGTCATTCAGTCTGGTTCATACTTTAAGCTTACTTGTCAAGGGGCGACAAATTGGAAAACCCAGTATATATATACGGAGATTTAGTAGGTTTATTTGATTTCCTTTGTTTGTTCAGGAATAAGGTACAGTTAATGCAGAGAGGAAATTAGTTAGCGGAACATTCTGTCCATAATTCATCCACCAAATGAGTTAATTTGTGTTTAATTAAAGAAAGCTGTATTAAGAGGAGACATGAAATGAAAGAAGGGAAGGAATCTACAAAATGTAATGAATTTAGCACATGTGTTGTATCTTAAATGCCCGGCAAACAAAAGAGCCCTTAATTCAACATCTATAGTGTAACATCTGCAACAAAGATTGAATGTTACTCGCTAGGATTTCACGTGTGCCTGGCAGCTGATGTAAGAGTTCAGAAAGACCATCTTGTTGTTTTTTGAAATTGACTTTCTTTTGCAGAATGGTTCATTTTATTTTGCATCACCAACTTCAATTGAAATTTTGGCATAGACACTTAACAGGAGCTTTAAACTATAAATATTGTAATGATTAAAGTAAACCTTTTTCTATTAAATTTGAGAGGCTGAAATTTCTAAGGAATAATCAAACTGTTCTATGATTATTTATGTCTCTGGAAAGAGAGCTCTTTCAAAAGACAACACAATAGACATTTTTGTAGAGATCTTTATGTTGGTGTTTTGATTTAAAGCTATGGGTTGCTATTCATATTTTATAAGAGGAAGAGGTTCATTATCCTATTCATGGAAGGGCTGAAGAGGCTCTTGGATTTTGTCTTCAAGACTTGTGTATCATTTTAAAAGCTGCTGAATGGGGTACAAAGAGAGTTCAAAATGAATTCAAAATGAGCAAGCAAAAGGAATTATAAGAAGAAACAAAGGAGCCAGAGATGAGCTAAATAACAGTGTAGAAAAGTCTAAAGGAGTCAATTTGTAAGAAATAAGAGCTGACAAAACTTTTAAGTAAAATAACTATTGCTAGAGGAAAAAACCAATCTCAAGTGAGAATGAAAAAACGCCCACAGAAAACCTAATATTGAATCTGGCAGCTACAGAGGAAATAGCTGAGAACTTGGCGAAGCATGCCTGTTTGCTGAGATAACATATACTCCTACACAAAAGACAGTACAGGCATTGGTGCTGGAAGCTGCGTGTTCATTGCTCCTGGGCACAGATTGTGACCTGTGGGATTATGTTTGTTCTGAATGTTGTCCAAGTGTCATGATAGTACCGACAATGTGCAGTTGTGCACAAGGAGTCGAATCAATAGATAAGCTCTCAAAAATTGTTGAAAATCACATCCAAAAACGCATAATTTCCGATTTCAAGCATTGCTCTACTGCATCAACTAGGCGATAACCAACTAGGCAATACCAATGCTATCTAGGTGAGGTGAAATTCAAACTAAGGACCAACTAGTTGCCTAGAAGTGGCTATTACACGGGAAGTAATGCTAAATTGATTCTAATTTTACTGTCTCCTGCTTCTCACTTGATTTGGATGGCACGGTTGGTTTCCACAAAGTTGACATCCTGAAAACAGAGTTCTGAAATGTATTATTTCATAATTCATATGGTTTGATTAACTTCATTCTTTCAGGTTCAGTCGTATTTTTGGAAAGAACATAACCAAAGCATTCCAAGTATTATCAGAGAGACCAAGGAATCCAGGATGTCCTGATGATGTCATTAGTACTGAATTATGGGATAGAGACAAAGAGTGTACTTATCTACCCCAGCCACAAGGCAGTCAAGATTGGAGATAGCTATGTAAGTCAGTTTCTGTAAGACTGAGATTTCCATAGTTAAGAGGCTCTCTACCATATAATAGGCTGAAACATGCGTTTGCTGGCATCTTTGAGGGCTACAATGCTATTCCTTCAAATGCTGCTGTATTAAAGGCAGTTTCATTCAAATCCGCCCAGCATTGACTAAGATACACTGAACATCCAATCCACACATTCCGTGGTGTCATATCTTGCGTTAGGTGATGTGCAGGATTTGAATTTAACTCGACAGAAGTAGGTCACAACATCATTGAGCTCAACTACTCCCGGCTGTGCATTTAGTGTCGATTCATATGAAAATTACCACTCATTGTGAACCAACTCATTAATTTAACATAATTGCTGCCCCCAGGCAGGGCAGTTATGGCCCCCCAGTACGTGTTCCGAGAGCAAAGGGTCTGTTAAGGTGGCTCGCTACTCATGTAATTACGTCATGTGAGCACATTTCCGCGCAGCCAGGCAGGCCCTATCTATCGTAACGTCACCACTCTGCTGACACTGTTCAAGATCTTTTTTTAATTTTAAGAATTTCATGCGCCGGCCGCTTCGTTTGCAATTTGCGCCACTTCTATTGGGGTTAGAGACTTCTCGTTTGGAGCATTAGATGCGCCATGAAGAGTACTATATACAGCCGGAGATTCAACTTGATACTCAAAGCAGAAAATTTTTACAGGCGATTTTAGGCAAGCAGGTCTAATTTCTCAAAAATGACTTTGTGATATAAATAAATGTTTATATCAATTTGAAGTGTGGTAGGAAGGCTTGTCTATATCATCATGTTGTTCCTAACTATATTTGGAAATAAATGACAAAGAAATGAAAAATCCTATCTCGTCAATTTTTTTTAGCGCCATGGTTTATAAAAAAAGTTAAAATTGTCAAAATCGAAACTTATATTCCGAGCCCCTTGGAAAGTCCTTTAAACTGAATGTATCTCTTTGAAATTGTAATCACCTTTTCCATGAAGGTGTCTTCTTTAATTTTATGCTTCATTGCATAATATGAGATGCAGGACCACTGAATGGCAGAACAAACTTCACAGTAGGAAAAATAAGAAAAAAATTTAGTTTTTCAGGTTTGCGTGGACTGACTTCCTGGTGCATAACCCCAAATATTTTTTTTAAAAGGCTGGTAGCGACCACTTTTGTTTACATATCCTTGCTATAAACTATATTTTGGATCATTCTAAACTGCTTTTAAGAAATCCTATCTTGGAAAGTTCACGAGTATCGAGCCACCTTAAGGCAGAAAAGAGTAAGCCTTTTGTACATATTTTTGACGTTTACTGAATGTGGTAACATTGTCTTCTAAATGTCAAATAGGGTAGTCTCTCAAATAATGTAATCATTATCAATCAAACCTTGCATGTGACATGAGCCATACTCCTATGAAAATACCATTGTTAAATCTATTGATTCTCCAATTTCTACAATTAGAAGGTATATAATCTCTTTCCAACCAAGAAAACAAAGCTACGTTCATCAGAAGCTACATTGTGGCTGAAGAAGCCTAAAATATCCATAAACACCTTTTTATGCTTTGCCCTTTTAACCATGCATTATCCTCACTGCACTGAACAAACTGAACTGCAGTGTTGTGAAGCTTAAGTCTACCCTGAAACTCAATCAACCACCCTTTGTTATGCTTGCCTTTTTAACCATGCACTTGCTTGTCAAACGAGAACTGCTCATTAATCAGTCATTATTATTGGCTGGGTTTGTATTTTATGTTGACCCTAACACCTCGATAAGCTCCCAGCTCTCCATACAATGTATTAATAAGACAAAGCTCTCAACTGACTCTTGTAGCGAGTATCTTACAGTGGCTGGCTGAAGAGTTTTGGTCTCCATACAATGTATTAATGGGACAAAGCACTCGACTAACTCTTGTGGCGAGTATTTTTCAGTGGGTGGCTGCAGAGCTTCAGCAAACAGTTCATTCCTGTTTTGACCTTGGCAGTGTTCACAACCCATCTGCCTCAGAGCGTTGAGGCAAACTGAGCATAAAACATGATTTACGATGTTGTGTCTCCAGGGAATGAAAGTATGGCTGGGTGGTTTTTGGTGCTCAGAGGGGGAAACTTCAGTGAGCAGTTACATGTACATTATGCAGCTCTCCATGAAGAACAGCCCCCCCCCCCGCCCACGACAAAATATGTCACCTTTCAACTTTTATCTTTGTGCAAAAACTAAGTGGAACCAGGAAAGCCAAGAAGCTGCTGCTCAGCACCTTGGCATCCTTATTGATTTCTGTCTCGAAAGTGAGCTCGTTTCGCTGTAACCATACAGTTCTTCTAGTCAGACAGCCATGTCAGGCAGAGCGTCAACCAAGGTTGTAAAAACTACAAGGAAAGTCCCGAAGACACTGAATTATACAGCCCAACCTCTTCCCAAGATTATGGGAAACCTATCATACTGTGTATGTCATGGACTATAGCCTCTTTTTTGTTCCGCAATCTTCATCAATCAATTCTTGAAAGGACAACAAGATCTCACTTTCATGTAAACCTGTTGTTAGCATTATATTGATTGACTCTGGAAAACACTATAAATTGTCTTTATTGGGTTGCACCAAGTTTTTCTTTTTCCCTGTTAAGAATGTAGCTACTTTTCTACCAACTCGTTAAACAAGCCCCATGCTTATCGTCAGATATCGTTATTTGGCGAAATAGCTATACTTGACATAACCTCCATCCTGCTGCGAAGCTACTTTGCTTCATTTATGGTGACCAAAGCCAAGTCAAGTATTGTGTCTAGTACTGTCTACTTAAGATCAGGACACAGTCTCGAATCATGTTCAGCCTATTTTTCTTACTGCTGCTTGCATTCACATAAAGCAGACATCTTTGTCATAAATGAATAAGTTTTCATTAATGTACTCCTTTTGCAAATGGTTGGTAGGCTCTCTCAAGCCATGCGCTTAGAGTGTTTCTGATTTCTTTTTCTTTGTCACATGACTGTCCTTGACAATACTGTCTGGTTTGCTTATGAAGTAAAAAGTTCTACTGAGAAGTCTCTCAAAATCTCATGGTGTGAGCTAGCCAAAAAAACTTTTTTGTGAAGATATTTTTTCGTCTTGGCCTTGTCTACTCAGTCTTTGACAGCACTTGACACGAATCGTGAAGTGCCCGTTTGACAGCTCCAAACTTTTTCTTGATGGACTGCAAGGTGTAATACAGGAAGAACCTCAAGCAAGAAGTCATCAATCACCTTGACCTCTCCAAATTCGCTTTGGGCTGTATTTTTCATATGAAGTATGATACTTCAGGGGCAGCCTGTGGATTTGAGTGTAATTTATTTGGAATGGATTTAAGCCTTTTTGTCTTTTCTTGCCCTGGGGTACTTGCAGGACTTTCTGACAAATACTTCCCCAGGTTATCAATATACAGGTGGCATGAAGTAGCCTACCAGCCAGCCAGCTTTGACAGTGTATGGTGTGCTTGGCCTGTCATGTGTTATGCTGAGACAGGTTTAGGGTCTGGTTCTAGTTCTTACATTCAGATAAAGATTTAGAAGGCAAGAAGTAGACAGTAGACTATATCTTTGGAGACCTTTTTCCTATCCTTATCAGAGTGACTTACAGTATTTTCTTTTTATAATGATAAACTGAAGACATGATTGTTATCGTACATAGTTGCAATGTATCAGTGCTTGGAAAAACATTGTCATAAAGGAAAAAAAACATGACTTTATCTAATTGACTTCTCCAGAGACTAATTCTGTGATACAGGGGTATTTCCTGGTTTACATTCAGAACATCTACCTACCTACCAAACCTCAAGAGGGACAGAAATTAGTCTTATGGGAGAACATGAATTTGGTATAGTTGTCAGTACCTCTGGTCGGTTGATGCTCCGGTTGAGTGGCAATTCTTCAGATTTGTGGCAACATAACTCACTTCTGTAAGAAGCTCCAGTGCCCAGCAGACGAGGTTCTTTTCAAGATGATTGATCCCAGAATACCAGCCTTTTCCTTTCCTGTTCCTTGCCTAATGATGACCTTGTATGCCTCCAGCCTTACACCTGTTCATTCCCAACTTCTTAATTAGGATAGCATGAGTTCTGATGGTTTTTTTTTGCCAAGTTTGAGGTGGATATCTATTGTAGTCAATTATAATTATAATATATGTCAACATACAGATTACAATGGCGACATTAACTCTATCTCTCGAAAAGCAAGATTGCTGAAGTCATCTTCCTTCAAAATACTTCGGTTTGGAAACAATTGATATATAGTGTAGACCATTTGCTTCCATTAGCCATCCTAATAGACTGTTAAGGTATTTAATAAGACAATAATCATTGGTGCCTCCAATAGTTATTGTCTGACACTGAAGTTATCGCAAAAAAAATTGATTCCACTCTTTAAAAGGCGCCATTGTCAGCCTCACGTTTTCAGACTAATAAGCTATCAATCTAAGAGCAGAATTTATGACAGCTGGGGAATCCCGTCTCCATTTCATTCAGCAATATCTGTTTCTTTCTCTTTGGAGTAGTTCTGATTCATTTGTTGATTCTTTCTATTTCATTGGAGAATTTATTTTGAGAATTTTAGCCACGGTGTGATTCAGATTTAGATTAATTCTGAAAACCCATGTTCTTCATTAATTTCTTGGAGTTATTGCAGTGATTCTCTACAAAATGTTCCAATTATTATATTGCCATTGAAACTTTGACAAATAATAATAAATAAATTATCTAGTTTCATTTACCAGTGCTAAATAAATTCCTTGCTATTTATGTTATTTCTAATATATATCTGCTATATTTGGGTCAACATTTGAAAACCTTGAAATTTCAGCTGAAAAAAATTTGAAAATTTTTCACAATGCCTTTTCAAATTTTTGTTTGGTAAGCAAAAACAATCAGCTATCACTGCACTTTCATGTCCAAGGGTTCCAAAGCTCGGCTGATCTGTACTGAGGTGATAAACACAGTTGTAATGTTTTTGGACCGTTATTAAAATCACACTTATAACTAAAAAATCCTGACAACTTAGGGCTACAAAATCTATTGCCAATGATTAGCCAAGTTGCTTGAAAATTTTGGGCAAAGTTCCAGGTCTCTAGCGCCAATTATTTAGAGAAACTGCATTTTGATCAATTAAAATACCAAATATGTGTGTCATTAGCATCATGCCTATAACTTGGAATCCGTACCACAATGAGCTGAAGAATATATTACCAATGTATGGGAAAGTGGCTATTCTGCACACTTTGAGTTATATTTCAGGTCTCTGTGACCAACCGTTATCGAGATAGAACATATCCTTGAACCAGAAATTCACAAACACAAACAAAAATACTCTTTTCATTAATAGTTTGGATTCTAAATAAATAACTCCCGCCAGCGCCCAATGTCTTTGCTAAACTATATTCAGATGCTAGACAATGGTAAAATGTTACTGGCACCGCATATTTGATTAGTAGTTTCAGAGAAGCATCAAACTGCATACCAAGCATTTCAGACGCAAGGAAGATGCAAAAATGTTATGTAATATTCTGTTGAAACATGTATTGATAATATATATTCAAATTATTTCAACTCCAGTCACCTACAACAACATTTTAGTGAGGTAAAGGCAATAAGCCATTTTTGACATGATGCTAATGACAATGTGATGCTAATGATAATTAAGGTAAAATCTTTGTAGGGCCCAGTGCAAAACTGGCAGTCTGGCAATATGTGCATGTAAAGACCTTATGAACCCCAGAAATATATTCACAGAGATTTTAGTCCAGAAATATGCAATCGAAATAGAGTAGCAAGGCGTTTGCTACTGACAAATTGAGATAGGACAACTGACAAGCCAACAGAAAAAGTTTTCTCATAGAATGTTTTTCTCTTTAATTTTCATTAAGAAACAAATCCGGTGTGATGCTAATGACCCAATATTGGAGACATTGACGCAACAACCTCCTGCTCTTATACAGAATATTATTTCAGCTATTGGTAACTAGATTTTATTAGACTGACAGTTAAGTTTCCATGTATGGGAGAGTTTAATTGTATCGGTTTCTTGTACTAGTTTTTGTGATGAGATCTTTTGAAGGAAATGTTGGTGGAGATAGGCCATTTTCAGGGCAGTTGGCCACTTCAATGCAATTTTTGGATGGGATAGAAATATTCTGGCACATATTTCTTGTGTTATAAGTTTTGCTAATATCCTTGTCTGTGACAAATGACGACAATAGGTCCTCGATGTGCCTTCCTCCCATCATGAATTATTGTTAAACACTGGAGACTAGAATTTCAGACTTTTGACCCATTTAGAATTTGAAAGAATGTTACCATCATGTCTCAGGATCTTTATAGCAGTGCCAGGGCTTCAAACAATTAATTAACATTATAATTCCTAACATTGTTCTCACATTCAAGTTAGCCTGTAGCTGGACAAGATTTAGTTCACCTTCGGACTCAGAAATCATCCTCCTTGGTGACATTAATATTGACATTTCATCAAAAAGTAACTGTCATCATCTGAAAAATTACAAAAATTTGCTTAAAATCTGTGGACTCAAACAAATTATTACTGATCCAACCAGAATTGCTATAAACTCTTCATCTTTGATTGACCATATTGTTGTATCTGATGTAAATAAAATTGCTAAAAGTGGTGTAATCCCAATTGGGAAGCTATTAGCCAATGGGAGTTCAGTATTTGCCACTTTTCTCTTAGTGTTAACTTGGAGAACCATCAGTGAAATTTGTCTATTCCATAGCAACCAACAAGAACTCCGAAGCAAAAACCAACAATTTCATGATGGCCATGGTAGCCATGGCAACCTCATTCACAAGAAAAAGAGGCCCTTATAACAATAACAACCACAGCTACAAAGACCCACCACTCAATGATTCTGTCAGCGGAAGTTTTGGCCGTATTCTCCAAAATCAGCGAGACGTTGACAAGAATTGGATTAGTCACATGACCAACCAAACCCGACCGGCAGGCCCTCCAGTGGAAAATCGCCTTCCTGTGAAAAACCCTTCAAAGTTGAGTGGGTGAGTTCATTTGGGCCAAAATCTCTAGCCTATTTGAAATCAGTTCAATGACAACATGGGCAATTCAATGTCATGGAAGCTTAGTCAGCAGCTGATATTACCATCTCATGTTGTCAAAATAGTTGCTTGGGGCAGCTGAGGTCTCTGTGTTTAGCTTGGAGCTGGTAAAAGGCTTTTTTAGATTGGACATTGTATCAAATATTTTTATTGCAAGATTTGTGCAGAATGAGTGCTGCTGTCAATAAACCTAACAAGCGTGAAGTTCTTTCCTTTGTTATATCTTGGATTATTTTGAGGATTCATTGTGATACAAATGGAAGAATTTTATTACCCATCCATTGGCAGCTTTATTTGTCTATATATCAGTGTTTGCACTCTATTGAGAGTATCGTAGTGTAGAAGAGTTGTTCTCATACACGTACACAATGCAATTGATTGCCTGTAAAGTTTACAATAGTAAATCGACAAATCCAATAATCATTTCCAGGAGAGTGGAATTTCTACAGATTCATGGATGTCTTTCACATTGAATCATGTTACGACATTTCTATGGCCCTATGAGATTTGGGCGCAATCTGACTTATGAAAGCAATTTCCTTGCTTTTTGAAGCATGAATAATCAGACATTGGGTTTCATACAGTAGTTGAACACAAAGGAACTTTGAGATATCTTCAGGGAGATGAAATCCCAAAAGATTTTGGCACTGACCATATATCTCGATCCTTTCCTTTTGCAGACAAAGGCTTACGTCTCTTCAGTTCCTCTGTGATTTCAAGCTAGCAGTGGAAGTTGCTGGCTGAACTCGCATTCTTCTTACTCTGAGAAGCAACCTTAAGATTGGGGTCATTGTTATATATTATGCAGTAGGGCAAGTTGACCTAACTTCAGCCTCTCACCCAACTTCAGCCCCCCTACAGAAAACTCCTTGTAATTAAATTACCATTTGGCCAAGGTGTCAGTTTTTGGGTTTAAAGTTATTGTCAATGTGTTTAGAATAAATTATCAAAAAGCTATGACCATCATAACATATGAATCAGGAATTTTACATGTTTTTTTGGTGGACCGCATTTTGCTTGTTTTGCAACGCGAATAAAACGCGAAACGAAAAAAATTTGATAAAACGTTAAATCTGTCGGTTGGCTGTAACTAATTCACCCAAGCAGGAGCAACCAAAAAAAGTTTCATCACAAGGGAAAATTAGTTATCTTCCATAAATTAAGGTTTTTTCAATATTTTCTACTCGATCATTCAATGAATTTGGTGATTTTTAAGACATGTCAATCTTACCTTACTTCAGCCCCCATGGTCCCAACTTCAGCCCCCATATGACCTAACTTCAGCCCCCAGGTTTCCCAGACTCCAGCAAATAAATCTCATGTGAGAAGTTTGTTTATTCATCCCTGAATATCTATCTATCTAAAAATTTCAATTTTTAAAAAACTTTTATGTCTTGCATACTGGAATAGACTAGTTGCCTGAATTGGAGTTTAAAATAATGTTTTTCCTCTTTCCGCAAAAATGATGTCTTCTTTCCAAGCTTTTTTGACATGCATTTTTGGAGGATTGATTTTTTTTTCAGACCGTCATGTTTTATATACAGGTAGGTAATTAAAGCCAAAATTAAACAGTCTGCTGTTTCTATGACAGAATAGGATCAATTGGTTGAAGTTAGGTACGGGGCTGAAGTTAGGTACAGGTACACCCTAGGCTGAAGTTAGGTACTACACGGCTGAAGTTAGGTACATGTCCCGCTTTTGTCTTTGAAGCACATTTGCACTGCCTTATAAGGCATTCGGCTGTTTTTTGCACAATATGGTCATGAAGAGGAGTGGAGGCTGGGGTTAGGTCCACAGCTACATGTTATTCCCATGAATAGCCAGCCAATGACAAGCGATCAAAACCCAAAGTAGGCTGAAGTTAGGTCAACTTGCCCTATTCTACACACACATATCTGAAGGATATATATGTCAAATATATTGCTGTATGCCTCTGTATAATGTGTAGTGTGCAATGTATTGATAATGCTAAGGATATAAGCCACATTTCTTTTTGTTCTCGTTCTTCCAGAAATAGCACAGCTTTTTTTAAATGGCTCATGTCATTACTTCACAATAGATTCTTTGGTGTCAAATAAAATCATTAGCAACTAGATTTGGGTCTTCAATATACGTATCCAGTGTGGAGGCACATGAGGGCATCTTAAATCTGTGTGGATCAAGCATATTGTTGTAGGTCTATCCGCCGTTTCAATAACCACCTATTCTGGTTTCCCTGTATTATCTTTGATTACATACAAATAGCAACCTATGTTAATCTCTATCAGAAACTGCTCAGATTGGGGTTGAGGTGAAAAAAAACAATAAAAATGTACATTAATCGATAAAACAGATTCGGAATCTATCCTCTTATTTGTTCAGGCCCATACTGATGGTGGTAGGCAAGGATCAATGAAAAAGATCAATAAAGATATTGTCTCCTTCCCTGGCATTCCCACAGTGACCTCAAGGCAGAATATGTGCATCTATCACCCATTTACATTGGCCAAGTTGTGCTGAGGGTATCAATGTAATATTAGTGTCTTGTTCTGTTGCATATCTTTTCTAACATATTGTTTATTTATCGTGAATGTTGCCAATATTCTGTGACATTACTTCCTGATATCATGACAAATATTTTGCTGGGTGGCCAAGCGGTCAGACAAGTTGTTGTATTGATCGACTGCTGAAGGTTCCAGTTTTGATTCTTATTTCTTGTTCCAGTACATGAGAGCCTTTGATTGAGTGTCAAAAAGTTTGCAAATATAAAGGTAATACGTAGTCCATGAGATAACTTTATAATTTTTAAGCCCGAACTTTATTCGATCTAGTAATTACTGAGTTGCTCACATTCATGGAAGTAAGAACTCTCAGCCAAAATCTAAAGATTGATTAATGAGTGTCAGAGCCGTGATAGAAGATTGTTCCATTCAATAATTATCAGTCATGCATACCCTCATTAATCCTTAATCGACAGGTATAAAGTTGCTTCTTTAAAATTTGTAAAGGTCACTTGCCATATAAATACCAAGCTCATATTAGCTTAACTCACTCCACATACAATATATCTGTGGCATGTAGATCTAGCACATGTCAGTGTTGAGTTTTGTGGTCCTATATTTGTACTTGTTACAGACGCTCGAAATCAAAACACTGGTGTGGAGTCTGAAGACAACCTTGCAACCAAACTTTTATTTGGCTGGGATATTTATTTTGCTCATGCTAGGCATCATATGAAGGACCCCATGAAGAAAAGACTGGAGGACACTACGCCCACAACAAATGAGGCTCGAGCCTGGTTGGCTGAAAATGAACAGCTTTAATTTGCAGTTGGGGAACAATTTATTGATTGACCATCAAGAGCAACATACTGGCTGAATGTCGTATATAATAGGTGGTCCTGGTGCTTGAGACCAGGGTATTAGAGTCCATTTTGGGCAAGTAAAATATCATTCAGACTACCTGACTGCCCATATTCCTACCACCTACCAACCATAGTCATTTTGCCCAGTTATATTCTGACCAGAAGACGTGCTTATCTCTCAACCCTGTTTCTTAGCTCTGGACCCACCCCATTCAGTAATCCCATTGGCTTAGCGGATAGCCGGATACCCTATTTGCACAAATGCATTACTTATTAAGCCTTGCTACTTGACAACCTACCGCCAGATACTTTAGATTTTCCTGTCCTGAAGTAAGTCCACCAAAGTGCATACATACAGGGCGTAAATCCTAATCATCCATCTGGCAAAATCAAAGAGCCTCTTCAGTGCGGTCCAAGATATCAATTTTGAGCCTTTTTAGTGCAAAAATACAAGATGCTAAGTCTTATCAACCCCATTTTTCAATGTACCATGATTTAATTGTATGAAATCCTACTCTTATTCAAAAGACTCGTACTTAAGCAGCCTATGAAGCAATCCTGTAGTGGCATTCCTCAGTCACCGTAGACTTAACCAGCCCATCTAGAAATCCAGTGACTCAGACTTTGACCAGAGGACACCTCAGCCTGTCAGGTTGGACACTCAATGGACAGTCTAATCCAAATTGCCCTGACGTTTTGGCTACTTGGGCTGATAGTGGTCAATCTTCTGGTTGACCAACGGAATTCGATTTTTTTTTAGCTCTCTTGAAAAGAAAACCAGGTTGATCTTCCAAAGATAAGTGTCTCCAAGCTGCCTGGAGATCTTTTCTTTAGTCTCAAGTTAAATTCAACCTTATCCATGTGAATATATCACATGGAGTAAAAACACAGGGTCTATTATCTTATTTCTTTCGCTTTTATAAAGGAAATGCTAACACTGGCTTCGTAATTGGTGTAATTGCAAGTTTTTCAAATTCAAACATCCATGCATGAAGACTCTTTGTATGATACTATTCAGTTTATGTGACTGCGAAACATTTCCTGAACTTTGTGGGACATGAAGTTCTGGAACTAGAGTGCTATTAACTATCATAGCCTTGGCACACCAGGTGTGAACACCAACAACGAACTCACTCAGGTCAACATGATGTCTTTAATTTTATTGATAAACAAGACTTTACGCCTCACCATAATCTCCATAATTCTATGCGGTTATTTGTCTAACATTGGGACTACCCTACATTCACACAAAGAAATTAATAATTATAGTTGAAGTCAAGTAGCCCTACAAGGTCTGAGATGAATGGGTGAACAGGCACTGGGTTCCTATTATTGCACTGATCAGGCTTAATGGGAACATTCTTTGCACAGCAGTCTACAGGGAAAATTAGTCTACGAATCGCAACCCTGAAACGGCAAAAAGGCAATAATCTGGTATTAATTTGTGGAAATTCCATATATGCAACAGCAAGTCAGCGTCACTAGTATAATTCTAGAAAGGGTGAACTAATTGAATTTCCTCCTGAAGTCTTTCGCAGATTCCTTAGCCTCTTTGTAAAAACTTGATTTGATTTGCAAATTACATACATGTAAAGTAAGCTTTTGGTTTACAAAGTAGAGGACAGCAGGATAGAATAAGGAATAAGCAATTAATTGCACTAAATAAGGATATTTGAAAGGCTTAGAAAGTACAGAACAGAGAAACCTAAACAAGGATTACTTGTGTTACTGTAGAATGTTAAAAAGAGGAAGGGTCAATTTGACCTATGGCATACACAGAATTACAGACATGCCACTTGACATGCTTCAATGAAACGGGCGTTTGATTTTTCATCTTTGCTACATTTTTCAAAGAGCAAATCCCCAACATGTTATGGCCCACGAATAGACAATGAATTATATTTGTTGGCATCTTGCTTGATTACCAATACATTTGACAGTTCATCATATAAATTATGTAGGTTCTACAATGTGAAAAAGGGACTTCAAATGCCTGGAGATATTGGAGAACTCGGTAAAAATGCAGAAACAGATCATTTATTCTGCTTAATGCACATAAGTGCGAGATAGCAGGACAAGCGTATAATATAACAGAGAGGAAAAACAGATGATGTGACACAAGAGCTGTTTGACAAGAACAAAGAAAAGTGACACTGATGTTTGAGATACGTTGTTCCTCCCTCTATCCCTCCTTCTGTATCCTTCAGGCTTCGTCCTTTGGAGTCCAATAGCTTATACACTCATGATCAAAATGCTGGAATAATTTGGATTTTCGAGGTGACAGAACTTCAAAGTTCTAAAATTGGTGAATGAATGTAAGGAATTGCAAAGATTTGTTCCCCAAACATTAGATTTATGTATAAATGATACTATAAAATATTTTTAGTGGCTGAGAATTATTTGAAAAGTTTCTTTGGGTGACCTGGAAAAATTGATGATTTTTGGTAAAAAATCATCAAAAAACGCATCATGGCTCAACAACGTAGACACAAAATTTTGACATATCCAAAAAATGTCAACTTAATCTTGATGTGTACAACCAAAAAACATCACAATTTCATGTTGAATGTCATATGCATTGACCCCTGCCTTTATGTGACTTGACATGGATTCCATAATATTGTTTCTTGCTTCTTTTTGACCGACATGTCCATTCTTCAGTGAAAGTAACTTGCACCTGGTTCAGATCAGTTGGCTGAACCTCCATCTTATGTGCAATATGGTCAAAGATGTCCCGATGGTGTAATTAAGGTTCAAGTGTGGTGAAGTTGCCAATTACGACAAATTCTCAATTTTCCAGATTTTGATGGATTTGTGATGCCCTACAAGCTTGAGCATAGCCATAAATGAATGAAATGTTTCAACTGAAGTGTTCTCTACACTGCGGCACCATTTCCTCTTCCAACAAACTCAGATAGGAGACAGCCGGTACGTTTCCATTCTGCACAACCCGACACAAAATTCCGTCATAATGGATGACACACCAAAGAGGTACTGAACTGCCACCTTGAGCCCTTGTGGCCATGAGGCTGTATTTGGACAGTATCTGGACACCCTCCGATCACACAAAAATCTCTCCATCAGCTCTGTGAAACATGTAGAGGGATATATTGACTGAGATGAAATTTACTTGAAAAATTCTAAAAATATTCCAGCATTGTTGTCAAGAGTGTATTCTATTTGGAAGAGGAAATGGTACCTCGGTGTAGAGAACTCCTCAGTTGAAACATTTGATTCATTTAAATCAATGCTGAAGCTTGTAGGGCATCACAAATCCATCAAAACCAGGAAAATTTAGAAAATTGAGAATCTGCCGTTATTTGCAACTTTACAGACTTCTGCCTAATTAACACTATAGGGACATCTTTGACCATATTGCACACAAGATGGATGTTCAACCAACTAATCTGGACCAGGTGAAAGAGACTTTCACTAAAATTTGGCCATATTGGTCAATAGGAAGCAAAAAACAGGTTGGCGGAATCCATGTCAAGTTAAGTGAAGGCGGAAGTCAATGCATGTGGCATTCAACATGATATTGTGGTGTTTTTTGGTTGTACACATCAAGATTAAGTTGGCATTTTTTGGATATGTCAAAATTTTGTGTCTATGTTGTTGAGCCATGATGAAATTTTTGATGATTTTTTACTAAAAATGGTCAATTTTTCCAGGTCACTCAAAGAAACTTTTCAAATAATTCTCACCCCCTAAAAATGGTTCATAATATCATTTATACATAAATCTAAAGTCTGAGGAAAAAATCTTTGCGATTCCTCTCATTTATGCACCAATTTTAAAACTTTGAAATACTGATACCTTCAAAATCCAAATTATTCCAGCATTTTGATCATGAGTGTAAGTGATTCTTCATGCCACCCACCAGGACCATTATGTAGCTTTGTCTCATAGACAATGTGGGCAGCATAAAGAATGCGCAATATAGATTAGGTTGCTAAATGTTGGCATTTCTTGTATTTTGTGTTCTATTTGACTACCTTGTCCACCCCTGCCTTCCTGAGTCCAGCCATAATTTACAGACATCTCTGCTCATGTGCGTTCGAAATATTTAGTTTTGACAGCCATGTACACAGTATTCCTGAGGACCAGCCTATGGTATGGTTGTCTTTCTTCCTTCAGTATTGTTTCTGCTGTCTGTGGAGAAGGCCAAATGCTTTTAGAGTGAAAGACTCCCGTTTGTTCAACCACATATATTCCTGTCCTTTATTTCCATTTTGTAAAAGATTTGTTAGTACACTGTGTAGGTTAGAGCTGCATTCAGAACCCAACATGCAAGGAGCCTCCTGCTACCACAGTCATATAGATAATATCTCTCTCATTTTCCCTGACCAAAAATCACAAAAATTCCGTACAATTATAAAGAAATATTACCTTTCGTGGATCGACAAGGTCTCCAGATACTTTTCCTTATCTGTTCCGTTTTTCTCTAGAAGGGTTTTTGTTCGATGAAGATTTCTCTATGGAAAAAGTGATAAAGTCTTCTTGTACATTTAAGTTTGGGAACTTTTATTTATGATGTCTTTATAATGCCTATTTATTTCTCAACTTGCTATTTCCTATGTCTGGTAAGGCTGCCTAGCATAAGAGAATTCTTCATTAGTTCAATTGACAGACGCATCAGAAGCGCCATGGCTACTCCAGGGTGTAGAAAATCTATATGAAAAATGGGACAGGTTATGGCTGTCAGAAGTATGGAGTCAAAGCATAAATCTGTCAAGACACAAATTATATTACTTTCAAGAAAAAGAAGCTGCTGCTCCTGTTATTAGGAGGTTGGGAGTAAGCAGGATATCTGTCCATGTTTGCTGGAAAAGCTATTGTCACCATGAGCTTTATGAAAGAAAGTCCTGTCTGGTATCATGAAGGAACCAGACGTGTGCTTTTGTGATTTTGAATTTGTTGTTACAGCCACGTCTACCAAGAAAACAGACATGATGTTTTTATCAATATAATATTTGTGTCAATACATAAGTCTAATATGTATATGTATGTTTAAAATGATATGCCTGTATAGAATATCTTCAGTAAAATATGTATTGAAATTTATATATCTTATCATCTATAGGCCAATATGTTTATCTTACAGTCCATCTCTTGTCCTGATTAGCATAAATACCTTGAAAATACAGTTCAACTTATTCTCGTTCTTTTGCAAGTTCTTTCTAATACTGATATATGTATTTGCGTCACTGTCTATTTTATGCTAGGTCATTTTCTGATTAAATCTGACCATTGGTGTCATATCACTGACCCAAAATTCACTCATGAAGCCAATGGAGCCTGTGCATCTCCTATTGCTGAAATGGCATGATGGCAGCATCTATATCAAGCAGGGCATCGCTGTGCTGAATTATCCGCTCCCTCAGTGCCTTTCCTATATCTAGGGCATCTCCAACTGGTCTCAAGGAAGTGACCTTCAGGAAAATGACTTTTACTAATGACTTTGACACATGTCTGGCCTCCATTTCTTTGAGGGAAGAGGTCATTCACCCAGAGGTAAAAAGGGCATGGGAGGTCCACCAAGGTCTGCTGCTACAGTGGCAGGCTAAATATTATCTGTCAATATCATAGTTTGGGGCTGTTTGCAAGCTGAATGGCTGGCTTCCTACTAAGTTGCGCTAGTGCTTCAAGACTAATAGACAGGCTTCCGAAAAAGGTGAAGATAAGCAGGAAAGCCTTCATACCGAATTGAAGTGCTTTAGGGCAATTTTACTTTTACATTTTTTTAAGATTTTGTAGTAGATATTGCTGTGAAGAATACCTTGACTGTGGCATACATTTGGCCAATTTTGTACATACATAAATGATTACAGTATATAATCTTAGTTGTAATTTTACTCATTCACTTTTGAAAGGATTCAGCTCCACTGCTCCTGGTAGGCAATCCACCTGACAAGATTTAGAAATTTGACCAAAAATAACAAGAGATTGTTCAGTTGATATCCTGGAGACTGACAACCGATTAAACATTTTAACAAAAGGGATTACATTTGATACATTTCAAGGAAATGTTATCGTGATAGATTTAAAGCTATTTGCCAGCAGCTATGCCTTACTTTAGACATAAAATGCATTGAAACATGCAACCGTAAAGTGAGCATGCCACTGTCAATTAGAATCCCCATCTTGAAAAGGAACAGAGATGAACAATTGTGAAACCTAACACTTCAAGAGGACACATTTGCTTTAGTCTGACATGACATTGTAATAATCATTTTTCCTCTCTAAGCTATAGGCTATACATGTATCGGCTTTTCTCTTAGAATGTTATCTGTTTTAAACAGAATTTGTATCACTGTTGAGTAAATTTCTTTCCATTTTCTTCAACATAAGCTTCTTCTCTCTCTTTCTCTCTTTCTCTCCTTCCCGCTTTCTCTCTTTCCCTCTATCTCTTTTTCTCTATTTTATGGCATTCGCTGCATTATTATGGATTTGATTTGATTTATTCAACAAATTCATCAGTGCATATACAACGAATGTGTGACATACTATGAAACAACCAGAAATGGCTTAATGAAATGGAAATGAAGTATATACAGTGATGAAAATGTTAGGATGGCCCACGAAAGCTTCATAGCTTATTTCCAGCGGGGTCCTGAGAAATGATACACAAAAAGGCAGCATGAGTTGTGTGAATAGTGGTTGACTAGGGTAAACTGTGCATGTTTATACAGGTGCGTTTAAGTGATTGATTATTTGACTCCAGAGTATCACAGTCCGTAGTTTAAGCCATGGTGTACAAGATGTTGTTTAACGGAAAATTTTAAACTGTTATAGTCTGATTTGGCTTTGATGTCATTAGGTAAAGCATTCCATGATTTTATGGAATTTTAAGAGAATGACTTGTCAGCAACTTTATTAGAGGTTGGAATTTGGAAGTTGTACTGACATCCTCGAGTATTGTATCTATGTACTTCATTAACTCTGGTAAAAAACGGACTGAGGTACTCCGGAGTGTTTCTATAAAAGACTTTATGTACAATGTTTAGACTTACAGTAGCGGACAAAAGTTTAGGCCACGTCACTTTTTTGACAATATTAGGGAAAATAGGTGCTGAGCTGAAAAATTTCTGCATGGATTTTCTTGCCTATGTGTCAGGGAAATTCTACAAGAGAGAAAACTTGATCTATTTTTAGCTCTTCCTTGGATATGTGTGATAAACCAAAATTTCAGGTGGTCTTAACTTACGTCTGATGCTTGCTTACATCCACAAAGGCCCTTAATGGCATTGTGCATCAGCGGAAAGGTGGCTAAATTATTCAATGTTATTTTAGACAAGTTGTTCAAACATGTTTCATGTGATTTAAAGGCAATTAGTCATGAAACAGGAAAAAACACATTTTTTAATAATTTTTTAATATTTCAAGAGTATGAATACTCTTGACACCCGGTCATACTGCAAAAATGGTGTTTTTGCCTGGTTTTGTCTCAGAGACTCCTATTTGAAGCATCATAAAACAGTGAAAGGAAAGTTTTAATTCACCTGAGTATGTGTCCTGATAAAATCAACAAACTTTTGTTCTTTTCCCACAGTACAGGCAAAATTACAGACGCCACTCTGGAAAGTGTACTGAAACGTAATGTTAATGAATGGACCAGTTTTACACCTTCCATAAAAGTGGCTGTAGTTTCATCATAAGTAAAGCGAACAAACAAAAGTTGTTAGACTTTATCAGGACACATACTCAGGTGAATGAAAACTCTCCTTTCACTGTTTTATGATGCTTCAAATAGGAGTCTCTTAGAAAAGACCAGACAAAAATACCATTTTTGCAGTATGACGAGGTGTCAAATGTCTTCATACTCCATTAGAAGGATGAAAATGTGTCAGACACATATTTTCTTAGTTGTTTTTAGTTGACCTTTTGTTTACTAACAATTTTGGCTCATTGAATCACCATTATTACCTCCTAAGTTAAAATATTAAAAAATTATTAAAAAATGTGTTTTTTCCTGTTTCATGACTAATCGTCTTTAAATCACATGAAACATGTTTGAATAATTTGTCTAAAATAACATTGAATAATCTAGCCACCTTTCCGCTAATACACAATGCCATTAAGGGCCATTGTGGATGTAAGCAAGCATCAGATGTAAGTTTAGACCACCTGAAATTGTTGTTTATCACACATATTCAAGGAAGCGCTAAAAATAGATCAAGTTTTCTCTCTTGTAGAACTTCCCTGACACATAGGCAAGAAAATCCATGCAGAAATTTTTCAGCTGAGCAAATACTTTCCCTAATATTGTCAAAAAAGTGACGTGGCCTAAACTTTTGTCCGCTACTGTAGCTAATGGACTTAGCATTTGACATTCATGAAATTAATTTGCTTGAATTCTGTTGTTCCAATATGATCGTAATTCCCTTTATCGAGTATGAAGCGCATCATTCTATTCTGAATAACCTGTAACTTGCGTTGGAGATCTTTAGTCAGATGGAAATACCATGACATGCAAGCATAATCGATTTGGCTTTGTACAAGTGACAATGACAAGATTTTCCTAATGTCTCTAATTAGTACATGCTTATGCCTATATAGGAACTTTAATCTGCCATTTGCTTTATTGATGATGGCTCTAATGCAGTCATTACCAGATAGATTACTATCAAGTATTGAGCCCAGATACTTTACTTCATTCGTACCTTTAATTTCGGTATCATTAAAACGAACACAGAAGCTCTCTACCCGTCTTGCTTTCCTTTTGGAGGCGAACAGAACAGCCTCACATTTATCTGGGTGCAAACAAAGCTTATTTTCAATCAGCCACTGGTTTACCAACTTCAGTTCTGATGCTAGTACATTCTCAATGTTCTTTGAGTCCTTGTCTGCATACAGTAAAGCACTATCATTATAAAACAAGTTTACACGATGGTGACATACTCATATCATTACAATAGCAAAGGTACAGAAGAGTTGAGAAAGCATTATCAATAGATTTAACATCCATATTATCCTCAACTAACTATCATTATCTAAACATTTGTGTGCATAAATACCTAATTTATATGATTAAGCATCAAATGTGTGACTACTTAAATGATAAGCTTAGTCCATCTTTTAATCCCCAGTTTCAGTCCAACCTCTTATCTGGTGTCACATCAAACTGATAGAATACAGAGTGACTATCATGCATGACAAAAATTAATCTTAAATTCAAATAGTAGCAATGTAACAGAAAGACACCTTCCTGACAAAATGAAACTGCCACTTCAGAGTAAATTTCTGAAGGGCAATGAGGTAAGGCAGTTTGTATATATTTATACAAAAGGTTACAATAATGGTATAACCTGTGTCTTTGTGCTTGTAGGGGGCAATAGGACATTCTGGGACAGGCACACACCATAGTAATCAGGTGAGGTACGATTTTGGCAGAGACTGGAAGTAGCTTTTGCCAAAGAACACCTAGCCTCACCACTATAGTATATGTTCTATAAAATTAAATTAAGATGTAAATGAATGAATGTAGAAGTAGGCTAGGATTTTTTATACAATGTAGTCCGTACATTACACTGACGAAGTCAGTTTCAACAGACTTTACAATTACACCCTTGGCAGGCCTGTTCGAGCATGAGCCTTTCTCAACTCGACTGGGAGTATACAGCCAGGCAGTATAAATTCCTATCAACCATCCTGACCACCACTGAGCTAGGCCCAATATCTTAGCAAAGACAGCGAAGATGTTGCATTGTTGCTCATGCAATGTAAGTCTACCAGTCATCCGGGTGAGCTGTCTCCCTTCCTAATATGGATGCGCTACATCCTTCTTGGCTTAAGCTCCCCGCTGGAGTGGCCTATCATCTCATCCGCTGCTAAGCTGATCAATATTTACAGTTTGGCAACGAGAATGAATGCCAAACATGATTGTCAAATGAATCGGCTATTGAATCAGCTGTATTTCATTATACATTCAATCTGTGTCAAAATGACAAGTGGGTTTCTGAGATGAGCTATATCTGTGCTGTGTTACACTAGCTATCTGTTACAGAAGAACTTGTGTTTCCAAAACGTCGGGGCAAGCCAAAACCGAAACATCTTTTACAGCCAGAATATGAAAATAAATTATTTGCACATTCAATCATGGTTGGGTGTGGCAAATGTATTTCTGGGATGTATTTCTGGGATTCTGGGAAAAGTTAGGACTAGTTATGTGTTTTATGAAGAAAAGCTGTCTAATACAGATGTTCAAAGCGCTGTCTTCTTCATAGCAAGCCTATGACTGAGCATCTGTATTACAGCAAGAACATAAAGACAAATCTAAATACATTTTCTGAGAAGAGTAAGGACTGAATATGAGTGATATGATTAACTGTATGTCAGTGTATACTGCAGAAGAACTTGCTTTTGTTATCATTTCCAAGGGAGCTTTGGACTGAAATATAATATCTTTCTTTGCAGCAAGAATACAAAAATATATTCTTTACACACTCCATCGTCGTTGGATATGGCAAGCATATATTTCTCACTTTCCAGGAACAGTTGTGATTAGATGTGCGGCAAAAGCTGTCTATTGCAGGGCACCTTGTTCTTATAATTTCCAAGTAAGCCTCCAACCGATATATATCCGTCTTTTCCAGACAAGATAACCAGCTGTATTATTTTATCACGCTTCCAATTCATGTTGGAGAGACAGTTGTGTGACTCAGAGGAGTGATATGTCTATTTTGACATAATTCCTATCCATAATCCATGGCAGAAGTGTTGCTGTTGGTATACACTTTTGGTTTTAAAGGACAAATGAAATATAAGTTTGGACTTGTCACTGAACCACATGTGTTAGGGCCACTTCAGTGATTGCCATGCAGTGAATCTGTTGTCATAATTGAACCTTTCACCAAATGTTGCACACACAGGTTAAAATCACAATTTGCTGTTGCATTGTGGGCCAATCAAGGGGCTTGTTGCAAGGGGATCTTGAAATAATAATGTACATTCCTTGCAAAATAATACCTGTACTCCTCTGCAACAGTCTATATGGGATGGGTCAGTGTTACCTAACGTCCAGGCGATACATACTTCAGAAATTAAAGTATGATCTACATTATCATATGCATATATCTTTGGATTATGACTTTAGAGATTGCAGTGATTATATTTTGCATCAAGCATATGTATGTGACGATTACTAGTGAACTAAACACACAAAGCGATAGAGTTGATTGATCTACTACTGCACACCTTTTTGAAAAGGTGTTGTATCCCTCTCAAAATCAATTACTGTGAAATGCATATTAACAGCTTATGTCCATAACCATGTAATCCTGAAAATGTATTTTCTTTTTTTGCAGGTGACAGGATGAATTAATAATCAACTCTTTGGATTTACAATGATGTCTTTCTAAGGTGGCCTGCATCTAGGGTAAGTAACATACTTTCTTGTCTTTTTGGATAGTTATGTTTTAACATATGAAATGATGGACTACACTATATATGATGAATTTTGTACATGATTATTGTTAACTGGTTTTTTGATGTTTTGAATACTGACTTTGAATACGATCTGTCCCACCTTTACGTCTGTCACCTGGAGGTATGGAATATGAACCTTAAAAGAAGTCAACTGCAATCTACCATGAGCCTTGTTTTCATGGATTAGGTATGCAAATGCCTTTAAGCCACTGCAAGTTGATCTGAATGCCAGCCTGACATTTGGGGGAATATACTTGCAAGTTTATGATATCACGTTGATGTCCTTGTGTAATGATGTATATTTGTGTTTTGCTTTCTATTCTTACAAAAACTTTCTCTAATTTTACAGAATCCAATATTGTTTGTTTTATACAAAGCAAGTGAAGCGGCAAAAGTAATCAATCACAAGTTTAAGATAACATGAATTTTAATCTAGATTTACTAAATGTCATATTGCTAATAATGCAGATTTAATCTTGGCATTGGCCACTGAATATAAGAATCTCTAACTTCAGGTGACAAAGTTGTTGGCTTCTATGGCAGTGCTCTGACTTTCCAACTATGTTGCTGGGCTAAAAGTCCCAGGATAAAGTCATTCAGTCTAGTTCATACTTTAAGCCTACTTGTCAAGGGGCAAATAAAGTAGAAAACCCAGTATATATATAAGGAGATTTAGTAGGTTTATGTGATTTCCTGTGTTTGTTCAGGAATAAGGTACAGTTAAGGCAGATAGGAAATTAGTTAGCTGAACATACAGTCTACAGTTCATCCACCAAATTTAATGAGTTAATTTGTGTTTAATTACAGAAAGTTGTATTAAGAGGAAGCATGTGTGCGGATTATGCCTATCATCTGATGAGATGAAAAGAAGGGAAGGAATTTTTAGAATCTCATGAATTTAACCCATGTGTGCATCTTAATTTGCCAAACAAACAAAATGGCCCTTAACTCAACAACTGTCAAGTGCAACAAAGACAGGATGACAATCCCTAGGATCCACTAGTGAATTGTTATTTTCAAAGTGTTACTTTCCGATAGCCTTCATGCTTCACATCTAAGCGTGCCTGGCAGCCGATGTAAGAGTTCTTTCTTTAATACAATGCTTAATTTGATTTCATATAACCTACTTCAATAAAAAAAAATTGGCATAAACACTAAACTGGAACTTTAAACTAGGAATATGGTAATGATGAAAGTGAACCTTTTTGTATTCGGTTTGACAGTAGGGTGCATCGTCTGCCCCTATATCTTCGAAACATCATGCACTTTTACATGATTGTACCCTTGTATCACAAAAGAAGCCCTGCAACATTTTAGGAAAAAATTCTAATGCCAAAGGGTGGCACAACAGCCTTGAAATTTCAGTATTAGGTCATATTTTAGCGATTCGCGGTTATAAATAATATTGTCAATTTTAAATGAACTGAATTTTGAACGGCACAGTTAGATTCCTTAGAAAGAGAGCTTTAATTTGAATACCAACATCAAGGGTTTCCATTCAGTAGAAGTCAAAATTGAATGGAGATATTTTCTTTTTTAGTGGGTAAAATGTGAGAAATCAAAAAAAAGATGTTAATATGACTTTGGGAAGTCAAAGAAGTCTACAAAGTGGAAATATGGTCTACTACATTATCTGATAAAACCTTGATTGCATTATGGTGTAGTCAGAAGAAAAGGATATGCAGAACGGTGTCTCAATGAACTGTTGTATTTCTCATGTTTACATGTAATTTATGAAAATTTGCACATTTCAATTTCCTACTTTCTTCTGCAAAGTGTTCCTTATCTTTTATTCTAATAATGACGTCGAAGTTGCGCTGAAGTTCAGCTTTTAAGTTGATTTTTCCAAACATTTTGTCATAATAGTCAGAAACTTTCGGCTTTCCAAAAAACTGATGCATGAGAAATTTTTAGAAATATAGCTTTCTGCCATTCAAATTAAAGACAATTTTCTTATGAGAATAATGGTATATGAATTGAAATCATACAGCCAACCATAAGCTAGATATTTCTAACCGCGACTCTTCAAAGCATCATTTTTTGACAATTTTGGACTCAAATTCGACACAAAAGTGCCACCCTAAAGCCACATCGGATCTTATTGATATTTTGCAGAATGTGTTTCTACGGGCAAAGGTACAATATGGCAAAAGTGCAAATGAATATTTCAATTTTTTCATTTTTAGGGGGCAGACGATGCACCCTATTTGACAGGCTCAAATTTCGAAGGAATAATCAAAGTTTTCTATGATTATTTATGTCTCGGGAAAGGGAGCTCTTTCAAAAGACAACACCATAGACAGTTTTGTAGAGATCTTTAAATGTTGGTGTTTAGATTTAAAGCTATGGGCTTCACTTCATATTTTATAAAAGGAAGAGGTTCATTATCCTATTCATTGAAGGGTTGAAGAGGCTGTTTGATTTTGTCTTCAAGGCTCGCGTCTCATGTTAAAAGCTGATGAATGAGGTACAGCGTTCAAAATGAGTTCAAAATGAGCAGGTTAAGGAATGATAAGAAGAATCAAAGGATCCAAAGATGAGCTAGATAATAGTGTAGACAAGTATACATGAGTCAATTTGTAAGAAAAATGAGCTGACTAAACTTTTAAGTAAAATAACTATCACCAGAGGCAAAAACCAATCTCAAGTTAGAATGAAAAAACGCCCACAGAAAACCAAATATAGAATCTGACAGCAACAGAGGAAATAGCTGAGAATTTGGCGAATCATGTCTGGTTGCTGAGATAACATATATACACTACTCCTACACAAAAGACAGTACACGCATTGGTGCTGGAAGCTGCGGGTTCATTGCTCTGGGCACAGATTGTGACCTGTGGGATTATGTTTGTTCTGAATGTTGTCCATGTGTCATGATAGTACCGACAATGTGCAGTTGTGCATAATGAGTTGAATCAATAGATAAGCTCTAAAAAATTGTTGAAAATCACATCTAAAAACAAGCATTTGCTCTATTGCATTAACTAGGGGATAACCAACTAGGCAATACCAATGCCATCTAGGTGAGGTGAAATTCAAACTGAGGACAAACTAGTTGCCTAGAAGTGGCTATTACCTGGGAAGTTCTGCTAAATTGATCCAAATTTTACTGTCTCCTGCTTCTCACTTGATTGGGATGGCCCGGTTGGTTTACACAAGGTTGACCTCCTGAAAACAGAGTTCTGAAATGTATTATTTCATAATTACATTGTCTGATTAACGTCATTCTTTCTGGTTCAGTCGTATTTTCGAATAGAAGTTATAGAACATAACCAAAACATTCCAAGTATTATCAGAGAGACCAGGGAATCCAGGGATGTCCTGGTGATGTAATAAGCACTGAATTATGGGATAGAGACAAAGAATTTACTTATCTACCCCAGCCACAAGGCAGTCAAAATTGGAGATAACTATGTAATTCAGTTTCTATAAGACTGAGATTTCCATAGTTAAGAGGCTCTCTACCATACAGGCTGAAAAATGCATTTGCTGGCATCTTTGAGGGCAACAATGCTATTCCTTCAAATGCTGCTGTATTAAAGGCAGTTTCACATCAAAAAATTTCATTCAAATCTGCCCAGCATTGACTTAGATACACAGAACATCAAATCCACACAATCTGCGGTGTCATATCTTGCCTTAAGATGATGTGCAGGATTTGAATATAACTAGACAGAAGTAGGTCACAACAGCATTTAGCTCAACTGCTCTCGGCTGTGCATTTAGTGTCGATTCATATGAAAAGTACCACTCATTGTGAACCAACTTATTAATTTAACATAATTGCTGCCCCCAGGCTGGGAAATTATGGCCTCCCCAGTACGTGTTTCGAGAGCAAAGGGTCTGTTAAGGCAGAAAAGAGTAAGCCTTTTGTACATATTTTTGACGTTTACTGAATGTGGTAAGTATTGTCTTCTAAATGTCAAATAGGAGTAGTCTCTAAAATAATGTAATCATTATCAATCAAGCCTTGCAGGTGACATGAGCCATACTCCTATGAAAATACCATTATTAAATCTGTTGATTCTCCAATTTCTACAATAAGAAGGCGTGTAATCTCTTTCCAACCAAGAGAACAAAGCTACATCCATCAGAAGCTACATTGTGGCTGAAGAAGCCTAAAATCTCCATAAAACACTTTTTTTATGCTTTGCCCTTTTAACCATGCATTATCGTCAATGCACTAATAAACAAACTGAACGGCAGTGTTAGTGAAGCTTAAGTCTACCCTGAAACTCAATCAACCACCCTTTGCTATGCTTGCCTTTTTAACCATGCACTTCCTTGTCAAACAAGAACTGCTCATTAATCAGTCATTATTATTGGTAGGGTTTGTATTTTATGTTGACCCTAACACCTCGGATAAGCTCCCAGCTCTCCATACAATGTATTGATGGGACAAAGCACTTGACTTACTCTTGTAGCAAGTATCTTCCAGTGAGTGGCTGCACAGCTTCGGCGAACAAAACTTTCCTCTCGTGACCTTGGCGCTGTTCTCAACCCATCTGCCTTGGAGCATTGAGGCATACAGAGCACAAACCATGATTTACGATGTTGTGTCTCCAGGGAATGAAAGTATGGCTGGGTGGTTTTTGGTGTTCAGAGGGGGAAACTTCATTCAACGCTTATGGCATATGATGGTTCTTGTGATGAGCAGCCCTAAGGAAAAGTTCCTCTCTTTATGTTTCTTATAAAACATTTTACGTTTCAGCTTATTGGCATCTCTGGCCGAGCAAGTGTTAGAATTTGCAATCGGTGTTTCTGCGCTTTCAAACAATGTGCATCCTTGGCATAAAGGGCATGTCTCAACTACCTTGGAATATTTATTTGACACCTTAATATCAGTTACAGGTCTGCCCCTTTTCACCTGTCTGGAGTTGTCTCAGCGTGGTAAACTAGGTCACAACTTATCTGTGAGTACTGGCTTTCTCCTTGTAGTAGTTTGTCTGTTCAAAAAGACTGTGAAACCAGTAAAGAACCAAGAAATTGCTGCTCAGCAACTGTATTGATTTCTTTCTAGAAAGCGTGCTCGTTTCTTTATAACCATACAGTTCTTCTGGTCAGAAAGAGTCTCAAACAGGCATCCAAAAAACTTTAGATATTCTTGGAAAGCAAAAAACATGACTATCTTTGCCATTTCAGCACTCAGTGAGCATGCCTGCACAATGTAGCTGCAAGTGTCAGAGGATGCTTATTTGCTGTAGCACGCAGGCTGTAAATTAAGAAGAAAACAATTCTGCAGAAGAAGTCACCCAGATAATAACAGCTAAAGCCATTGATGTTCTTTACACTTAGTAGGTACCCTTTCTTTTGATAGAAGCTTATGAATTTTAAAAGTTAATATCTAGAAAAACAAACAAGGATTAGATAAAACAATGGCAGTAGAGGGCAATGTCAGAATGGACTTTGCTGAAAGCCTTGCTGCTAAGTAACTCATTGAATGGACAGCTTCATAAGTCGGAAAGAACAAGCTTAAGGCTTGATTCACACAAGGTCATCATTAGGCAAGGAATAGGAAAGGCAAAGGCTGGTATTCTTGGTTCAATCATCTTGAAAGGTCTTATACTGGTTGGTCACTGGACCACAAAGCAAAGTGAGTTATTTCACCAGAAATGTGAGGAATTGCCACTTGACAGGAACAGCTACTGACCAGAACCACTGACATCTGGCATTGGCTTGGTCTCCCAAATCACCACCTCTGGTAGCAAGAAGTTTGACGCTCTCTGGCCGCATATAACTGGCTTCCTTCCAAGAACCCTAACTATTATTATGACCTATGTGTGGCAGCAGTCAGGAAGTTGGGAGTTTTGATGCTTTAAGCAAGCTAATGTGTGAGAAGAAGCATTCTAGAAATCAATTAAAACATCTATTGAATGTTTACCAACGAAAAATAGGAAATAACAGAAGGGCACACTCTCAAATATTCATCAGGATGCCACCATTTTCTTGAATTCCTGGAAGGAAGCTTAATCGCTTATGGTCCATCATTAATTGGGACAGAAGGAGGGAACCACAATAAGAAAAATAAGATTGGAATTGCTGTCCATGCAGGTGACCCAGGCATATGGGGGATGGGGATATTCCTTGCTATGACTTCATAGGCATCATCGAAATTAACAATGCACATCATCCAAACGAACAATTTTCTAATGAGGCAATAAGTATGAAATTGCAGAAATTCTCTCAATTGTTGTTGTAGAAGAATCATCTTGATACGTCACGATGTCAAATGTCTAAAAATATGTTTAATAGTTTTCAGTCATGCAGTTGCTTTCAGATATTTAGACTTTCTGATCTCATGGTTAAAGAAACTTTACGTTCTGCTGTTTCATGTACATTTTAAAAATTTAAAAATTGGTTTCAGTAGGCTGCACTGACTTTTTTCATCTCTGCCAAGAACAAGCCCCATGTTCTGGTGAGTTGTCGTTTAGTCACAAAATAGCTGTAGGTAGTTTGCTTTGTTTTTGGGACCTATGCAAAGTCAAATCACCCATCTACTTAGGCTCAAGGCTCCCTCTGGAGTCCTGTTTTCTTTTTCCCTGCTAGGAATATAGCTATTTCTTTTACCGAGTCCTTAAACAAGCCCCATATTACCATGCTTATCCTCAGATGTCGTTATATGCGGAAATAGCTATTACTTGACATAACCTCTAGCCTGCTGCGAAGCTAGTTTGTTTCATTTATGGTGACCTAAGCCAAGTCAAGTATAGGGTCTACTTAAGATCAGGATACAGTCGGGAATCATGTTCAGACTACTTTTATAACTGCTGCTTGCATTCAGATAAAACAGGAATTTTGTCATAAATGAGTAATATTAGGCTATTACGTTCCTACAAGTGCCCTCCTGTTGCAACCGGCTGCATGGTAGGCGGTCTCCAGCAATTCATGTGGAGATTTCCTGATTTCTTTCTCTTCATTAAATAACAGTCCTTGACAATACTCTCTGGCTTGCTAATAAAATGATAAATACTTCAGAGAAGTTAACCTCTCAAAATCTCTGAGCTAGCCAAAAAACATTTTTTGTACAGATATTTTTTATATTGGCCTTGTCTACTCGGTCTTTGACAGTACTTGACACGAATCGTGAAGTGACTGTTTCACAACTCAAAACTTTTTCTTGATGGACTGCAAGGTATAATACAGGAAGAACCTCAAGCAAGAAACCACCTATCACATTGAAAACTCCAAATTTGCTTAAGGCTATATTTCCTATGAAGTATGATATATTTAGAGGCAGACTCTGGGATTGAGTATGACTTATTTCGAATGAATTTAAGCCTTTTTTGTCTTTTGTTGCCCAAACTGGTCATATGGATGACCATGACTTTGATATAGTTATTGGTAGCTCTGGTCAGTAGCTGCTCCAGTCGAGTGGCAATTCTTCTCATTTGTGGCAACATAACTCACTTCTGATAGAAGCTCCAATGCCCAGCAGAGGAGGTCCTTTTCAAGATGATTGATCCAAGAATACCAGCCTTTGCCTTTCCTACTCCTTCCTAATGATGACCTTGTGTGCCTCCAGCCTTACACTTGTTCATTCCCAACTTCTGAAGCATAGCATGAGGTCTCACTGCAATTTCTTGCCGAATTTGAGGAGAAAGCTAATGACTCTTTGATGGTAACAGTTTCAATTAAAGAATATTTTATCTATGCCTTATGATATTGTAAAGAAATATATGTGAATGTCATTCACACTTGGTGTTGGTTGGCAATCTTGTGTTGGATATCTACTGTTAAACTGCATCCATTATTCATCCAAATAGACTGAGAAGGTATTTAAAAAACATTGCAAGGCATAATGACAATTCAAAGTATCTCCACTCTCCAGTCTCTTTTTTGTTTAACATTGGATATCACAACACTACAATATTCTCTGACACTGAAGTTATGAATAGGAATCAAAAAAATGATTCCACTCCTTAAAAGCCACCATTGTCAATCTCACATCTTCAGGCCAATAAGCTATCAATCCAAGAGGAATTTACGACAGCTGGGGAATCCCATCTCCATTTCATGCAGCAATACATTGTATTTCCTTCTTTCGCTTCTGAATTGTTCTGTTTCATTTGTCGATTATTTCTATTTCATTGGAGACATTTGGCCAGGGCCTGTTTCTGATTTGGATCAATTCTGAAAACAATATGACAGATTGGATAGCTTCAATACTTTCTTGTAGTTACAGCAGTGATATTCATCAAATCTGGCAAGATTAGAATAGGCGCTACTGTCACTATCATAAAATTCAATAGCTTAAAGGTTAGGTTTATATGGCTGTGCTGTATGAATGAGTTACTTGACTGTAACTTTACAGTAAATTACAATAAAATTATGATAATGAATTACGACAGTATCTCATGTAATAATGTCATGCACCAGCGTTGTAAAATTCAAATTGAAGTTTATCAATTACACTTACTATCAAATAAAAGTTAACTAAATTTGGGCCCCTTCCCTTATCTTTATAATGGAAATCGGAGCCAAAGTAATTTGTAATGAATGCTTATCTGATTTCAGCTGTTACAATCTTCAGAATTTTAATTTCTTCCTTGACATTGAAGTTTTATACATTCTGGCTAATATGCAGTTTTTCTCGAAAATGAGGCAGTAGAATTTCTCTCAAGAAGCGAAGCAGCTTCTGCTTCTATCTGAATTTCCATATCTGCAGCAAACCCCTGATGCGAACAGAACGTCCTGGGGGGGAGGGTATTAAGGGGAAATGACCTTACGGTGACCATACCCTTTCACCTTTCAACACACAATCACTCACATGAACAAAGATTGTAGAAAAAACCAAGGCTTGAGTTGTGTGACAGGCAAGGCCAACGACGTCAGTAAAGTCACAGCTGTTAGTAAAGCTTCAAATGTTGGAGGGATTTGAAACGGTCAAGGCTTTGTTACAGACAACCAAGGTTCAGTTGCAGATGGCCAGCGTTTTATAGGTGGATATGGAAATCAAAAGCAGCAGCCTGAGAAACTACCATTATAGCAATAGTGACCAAACACAATTCCGTAGCAACCAACAACAACTACTAAGCAGCAACGAACAATTTCATGATGGCAATGGTAGCCATTGCAACCTCATTCACAAGAAAAAGAGCTCTTATAACAAAAAAAAACCACTGTTACAAAGACCGACCACTCAATGATTCGGTCAACGGAAGTTTTGGCCCAATTCTCCAAAATAAGCGACACGTTGACAAGAATAGGATTAGTCACGTGACCAGCCAAGCCTAACTAGCAGGCCCTCTAGTGGAAAATCGCCTTCCTGTGAAAGCCCCTTCAAACTTGAGTGGGTGAGTTCAATAGGGCCAAAATCTCTTGCTTGGCTACTTGTCTACTCAAAATCAGTTATATGGCAACATGGGCAATTCAATGTCATGGGGGCTTAGTCAGTAGCTTATTAAACCATCCTAAGTTGTCAAAATAGTTGCTAGTGCTAGTGGCAGCTGAGGTCTTTCTGTTCAGTTTGGAGGTTGTAAAAGGCTTCTTTAGTATTGACACTTCATCAAATTTATGTGTTTATAGCAAGATTTGTGCAGAATGAGTGCTGCTGTCAATAAGCCTTACAAGCATGAAGTTCTGTATAAGTTTAGTCATATATCGGATTATTGGGAGTAATCATCCTGATACAAATGGGGGCATTTTTCTGTACTCATCCATTGGTGGATTTACTTGTCTATATGTCAGTGTTTGCACTCTATTGAGGGTATTGAACATAAGAATTGTTCTCATACATGTACACAATGCAATTGATTGCTTGTAAAGTTTGTACATGGCAAAGGATATTGTCATAATAATTCCTTACCTTTAGAAAAAACGTAAGCATTAGGCAAGTTTGTCAGTTTCACACCATTTGGCCCTCAAAGCTGCTCAAGCAATGTACATCATAGAAAATAATAATCAGGAAACTACTCTGATTAAGTTGAAATACAATTCTGAAAAAAAAAAAAAAAAAGCGCAAAAGTCACTGGATGCTCTAGTCAACTTCTTTTCTGTAGAGTCTACCTTGACACTTCAGAATCATGTGATTGCAAAATCCCACAAGTCTCATTGCTCAGCATATCCCTTGCTGGAACAACATAGTAGCAGTGAAATATATAGCTGTAATGTACAGTACAACCACAAAAAAAAATAGACATTAGTGTGAGTAGCATTATGCTGTCCAGCCAGGGTTCTAAAGCCTTTGTCTGAATGATAATAGTTACGAGCATTAAGTATGGGTATTGACCATTATTAAGAGTCTCATGTTGGCCAACTAAGTTTTGATTTTTGACCAATTGGATACTTCATATTAGATAGAATTAAGCATCATAACCTGAATGTTCCCCCTGAGCATCTGACTGCATTTGACATCAGAGGGATGGCACATTTCATCAGTTAAGACTTTTAGTAATTTATGATCAAAACATAGACAGTTAATGTTTTATTTGTCATATTTCAATGACTTCCCAGATAATATTCTGGAACATAGCATCACATTTTTCAACATAACTGGCATGTGCATGATCACTTAATTAATCCAAATTTATGTAAGAAGTCAAGAATACATGATTTTGACGGACCAACAGTAGATAAAGTTTTTGGAATGACCAAATTTGTTAAGAGGGGTAATTTTGTTTGTAGTAATTTTATGTCTCTCAAAACAATAGATAGAATACCCTAAATGTATGTCTAGAAACCTTAACAATAGTACACATAGATCAATTCACCAACTCAGATTGGTCTACATTCAAAAATGAGAGTATGACATTTAAATAATTTTGAACATATTTGACTTAATTTTGTCACGTAAAATCCAAATATTTTCTAAGACCATGATATTGGTAGAGAATAGTCCAACATCCAATAAAATACAAAGCATATATTAGTGTGGGGGGGGGGAGTGTTATTCCAGTTCTACCATCGTTTAGTTGACAGCACAAATAAAACTGGTTATTTATAAGGTAGAATTTTCAGCCATGTTCTACCTGTCAAAATCTAAAAGATATACCTGGTTCTTGCCAAATAGATTATGAGAAATCTAATTAGGCCACAATATATAAATTATCAAGTTTGTTGGGGTGGGTTAAATAGAAGAATGAGAGGGGTGTTAGATTTAAATACCAATTTCAGAAATCTTAAAAATAATTTGGAAGGATGCAGCTGCTTTCTGACTTTATTTGACACGAAAAAAATTACAGTGACCAATCTTTTTGCAAAGAACACTCTGAAATTATACAGGAAGCAAAGAGTGTATTAATCTGAGGCAGTTCCATCCTTTATTTGCTGTTTATATAACCAAATTTGTGATTTTTAGGCAATTATTTTGCTTTTCGGCCATTCTCTGCCAGTCAAAACTGAATATAGGCCTGGTTCTGGGCCAAATAAATTGTCCCCAGACCTGGTTGAACCCCAAGTTAAGTTTCCTGATCCTTTATAAGTTACACATTACACCAATCTGGCTGCTGGAGTGGGATTAGATACAAGAATTGGGCAGATGTATGGCGATTTTAGTGAATTCGACCATCGGTCTTCGTAAATGTAAATTAGCCATTGCAATATCACATGATACACACACTGTATCACAAAAGTAAGCTCAGAAATGGATTCTGCAGGTCAGAAAACCCCTAAAAAGTGGTGTTGCATGAAATTGTATCTTGAAAATTAAGGAAAATAGAATGGCGAGAGTGAGAACGGCGGCCATTTTGAAAAATGCCCCCTAGTGGCTATTCGCAGTAAAATCGGAACGTCCACCTGTGTGATTTTGGAAGCTAGGACACTAAGCTACAAGATTCAATCATCAAATTCTCTGCGGCTCGCATTGTAAGTAAAAGATCCTTCAGACTGTCTGACAACTCATATTCCTACAACCTACCAAGCAGAGTCATTTTCCTTAGTTAAATTCTTACCTGAAGATGCCATAGAGGGCTCCACCTCAATGCTTATCTGTCAACCCAGTTTCTTAGCTGTGGATCCCCACCATTCAGAAATCCCATTGGCTTAGCTGATACCCTATTTTCACCAAAGCTTTACTTCCTAGGAATTAATGCCTGCCAACCTACCACCTCAGTGCCAGACACTTTAGTGTCTCAAGTAAGGCTACCAAAGTACATACATACATGATGTAAAGCCCTTATTATCATCCATCTACCAAATTAAAAGGAATAGAGGCAGATTTGCATCCTGTGCCAAGAGCCTCTTCAGTGTGGTCCAAGATTATCTATCTAAAGCCTTTTCAGTGCAAAAATACAAGATTCCAAGTCTTCTGCACGCCGTCTTTCAATATAGGCCTACCATGATTGTCTGTAAAATGACTACTATTCAAAAGAAACTCACTTTTGCAACCCATCTGGTAAACCTTGAGTGATATTCAAAAGACAGTCGCTGTGGACTCATCCAAACCACCCTGCCATTTTGGCTACTTGAGCTGATAGTGGTCAATCTTCTGTCTGACCACTGGAATATTAGATTATTTTAGCTGTCTTGAAAATAAAACCAGGTCGATGTTTCCCAGAGATAAGTGTCTCTATGCTACTCACAGATATTTTTTTAGTCTCAAATTAAATTCAACAATATCCATGTGAATATATCACATAAGGTGAAATGGCAAGGTTTATTGTATTATATCTTTCCTTTTTATAATGGGAAATGCCAAAACTGGCTTCGTAATTGGTTAGAATCGTAAGTTTTTCAATTTCTAATATCCATGTATGCAGACTCTTTGTATGATACTATTCAGTTAGTGTGAGTGCAGAACATTTCCTATTAAGTCCGAAACTTGTGGGACATGAAGTTCAGGAACTGGAGTGCCATTAACTTAAGTCCAATATATGATGTATCATGTCATAAATTTGTTGTTTTTATCATATCTGGTGTTTTACCACTTAGCTTGATTGCAAGTGGTCAATTTGCAGTTTTAGTTCAAAAGCAACTTATGACATGGCTGTCTCATTTTGAAATTCATGTTATTGGAAATGGGAATTCAAAGCAATTACATTAATTGAATATCTGCATGGCAAGACTGTGTACATTGTCAATTTGTCAAGCATTGGGACTACCCTGCATGCACACAAAGAAATTAATGGTTATAGTTTGATCCAAATGAGACTACAAGTCTTAGATGTATGGTTGAACAGGTACTATGTCCCTTGTATTTGCACTGATCAGGCTTAATGGGAACATTCCTAGCACAGCAATCTAAAAGGAACATTAATTTATGAATCGCAACCCTGAAACGGCCAAAAGGCAGTAATTGGGTGTTCATTGGTAGAAATCACATATATGCAAGTCAGAGTCACGAATATAATTGTAAATGGGTGGACTAATTCACTTACTTCTTGAAGACTTTTGCAGATTCCTTAGTCTATTTGTACCTACTTGATTCACAAATAACAAGAAGTGAGGAATTGGTTTACAAAGTAGAGGACATGAAGCCAGCAGAGCCTGAGCATGCCATATTGCTAAAATGGCATGATGGCGGCCATAAATGGCATCATCCATACCAAGTGGGGCATCACCGTGTCAACTTATCCACACCATGAGTGCCTTTCCTATGTTTAGGACATCTCCAACTGGTCTCAAGGAAGTGACCTTCTGACAGATGACCTTTACTAATGACTTTGGCACATGTCGGGCCCTCCATTTGTTTGAGCGAAGAGGTCATTCACCCAGAAGTAAAAGGGCATGAGAGGTCCGCCAAGGTCCGCTGCTAGTGGCATGCCAAAAATTGTCTGTCAATATCATAGTTGGGGGCTGTTTGCAAGTTGAGAGGCTGGCTTCCTACTAAGTTCCGCTAGTGCTTCAAGAGAAATAGAGAGACTTCCGAAAAAGGTGAAGATAAGCCAAAAAGCTTATATGCCGAGGTGTTGCGCTTCAGGACAAGTTTACTTCTACATTTTTTCCAGAAATATAGTAAAGATTAAAGTTATTAGAATCCACATCTTGAAAAGGAACAGGCATGAAGAATTGTGAAACCTAACACTTCAGAAGGACAAATTTGCTTCAGTCTGACATGTAATAATCATGGTTATTATCTAAGCATGTTTACATGTACATTGTATTGGCTTTTCTGCATGTATATCTTCTTTTTAAAACACGGGGGGAGGGAGGAGGGTTGGTCTAGCAGTAGCGTGTTGGGCTGCAAATCACTGGGTCCAGGGTTCGAATCAAGGTCTTGCCGGGTCACCTGGGCCTCTGTTGGACGGCTGTTTCAATCATCTTTCAACCCATCGCTAGGTCCTACTCCTGTCCTAATCAGCCTACCAAGTGCATGAATACAGGACATAAAGCTAGAGACATCCATCATGCATTCTTTTTTAAACAGAATTTCGTATCACTGTAGAGTAAATTCCTTTTAATTTTATTCAACATAAGCTTCTTCTCTCTTTCTTTCTTCATCATATTATAACATACATTACATGTATATAAATATCTAACTTATATCTATGATTAAGCATCATATGTGTGACTGTGCTTAAATTATACGTTAGTCAATCTTTTAATCCCCAGAAAGTGTCAGTCCAACCTCTATCTAGTGTCACATCAAACTGACAGATTACACATTGACTATCACAATTAACAAAAATTAATCTTAAATTCAAACAGTAGCAATGTAACAGAAAGATAACTTCTTGACAAATGAAACTGCCATTTTGGAGTGAATTTCTCAGGGGCAATGAGGTAAGGCAGTTTGATCTATATTTATAGAAAAGGTTACAATAGTAACGGTACAACCTGTGTCTTTGTGCTTAAAAGGCACAGCAGGACATTCTGGGATGTGTAGACACCGTAGTAATAAGATAAGGTGCAATTTTGGCAGAGGCTGGAGAGAGCTTTTGCCAAAAGTATACATTTAGCCTCATTACCCTAGTCTGTACAGTGTACATGTTCTATTATAAATGAATGTAAATGTTGGATTTTTCATAGTCTATGCATTACACCGACGAAGTCAGTCTCAAGAGACTTTACAATTACACCCTTGGCAGGCCTGTTTAAGCATGAGCCTTTCTCAACTCCCTGGGGAGTATACAGCCAGGCAGTATAAAGCCCTATCAGCCTTCCTGAACCCCATACCACTGAGCTTGGCCCAATACCTCAGCAATGACAGCAATGATTTTGCTCAAGCGACGTAAGTCTACCAGTCATCCGGGTGAGCTATCTCCCTTCCTAATATGGAGCGTTAGTACATCCCTCTTGGCTTGAGCTCCCGGCTGGAGTGGCCTATCATCTCATCCGCTGCTCAGCTGATCAATATTTACAAGTTTGGCAGCGAAAATGAATGCCAAACACGATTATCAAATGAATCGGCTGTTGAATCAGCTGTATTTCATTATACATTCAATCTGCGTCAATATAACAAGTGAGTATCTGAGATGAGCTATATCTGCACTGAGTTATACCAGCTGTCTGTTGCAGTAGAACTTGAGTTTCCAAAATGTCTGAGTAAGCCAAAACTGAAACATCTTTTACGGCAGTAATACAAAAATAAATTCCTTGGCACATTCAATCATGGTTGGCTAAGGCAAATGTATTTGTGGGATTCTGGGACAAGTTAGGATTAGACTTTTGTGTAATGATAGAAAAGCTGTCTGATACAAAAGAAGTTGTGTTCAGAAAACTTCTTAGCAAGCCTAAAACTGAGCGTCTGTTTTACAGCAAAAACAAATTCTTCATGAATTTAACCACTGTTTCCCAAAACAAGAGATTATCTATGAAGAGTAAGGATTGACATGATATAACCGCTGTCTGCTGCAGGAGAACTTGCTTTTGTTATTATTTCCAAGCAAGCTTTTGAATACAAAAATATATTCTTTGCACACTCCATCATCGTTGGATGTGGCAAGCATATATTTCTGGCTTTCCAGGAAAAGATGTGATCAGACACATAAATTATGCTATGATGCAATAGCTGTCTATTGCAGGGCACCTTGTTCTTCTTATAATTTCCAAGTAAGCCTGAAACCGATATATATCTGCCTTTTTCCCGACGAGATAACAAGCTGTATTCATCACGCTTCCAATTCATATTTCAAGAGACAGTTGTGTGTCTCAGAGGAGCGATATGTCTGTTTTGAAATAATACCTATCCATAATCCATGGCAGGAAAGTTGCTGTTGGTTAGGGTGTACCAAAAAATGAAAAAGTTCTCTGATCTTAACACCTATCGGTCAAAACATGAGGTTTGGTTAGTAGATCACTATGAATTTTTTTTTTGAAAATCGGAGAAGTCCTTACGCCGGTCCAAGCCTCTTGAAATTTACATGTCAAAAAAGAGCAAAAAATCGCCATTTTCGCCTAGTTTTGTGCCTAATATGCCACCTAAAACTATGACTTATGCTTAAAAGTGTGTCTAATTACTCTTTTCTAAGTCATGACTTGGATGACATTTTTGTTGGGTCAGTTTTATCATTTCTAACCTCAAAATAACCTACCTTTGGTCAGAAATAGCGTAAAAATGCTCTTTTTTACCAATGAAGTGCTGTATCTTGAGAACTAAAGCAGATAGAGACATGATATTGACACCAAAATCTCCGGAATACCAACATTTATATTCATCTTCAATACATTTTAGGGCCCTTTACCCAATACTTTTTGAGTTATAAGCAAAAAACCAATTAATTGCCTTTTTTTCATGGGAATCGTCAGTGAAAATACATTTAATAGCACAAATCATTGAAGATAGGTACCTGGTGAACCTGATTTATCTGCTATATATATTATCACAGACACCATAGTGATATTATATAATTTGAACACAAAAAGCTATTTTATTATTTATGGTGAAGGAGTATTACAATACCATGGATTACTTATCTACATCAAAATATTGTCTTATTTTGAGAAAGGCATTCAAATAAGTGAACAAATTTGATTTGTTACAAAGGTTACCATGAAATCAAGGGATAAATAATTTTCTTTGTTGTACAATATGCTACTAAACCAGCATTGCATGTTATCAACAATTATGTGTCTGAGAAACAATTTGTCAAAAGTGGATGGCTTGCATACAAGTCTGCCTCCAATTGACAATTATGAGGACATAAAACAATGATATGGAACTTGAGAATTTCTTGTGGTGCAAGAATGAAACTGAAGGAAAGGTCTGAACAACTACTAAGAAATGGAAATATTCAGAAAATGTTCTTGATGATCCTGACAATAATCAATTATCAATGCTTTGAACCCATAATTAATGATAATAAAATTGTTTGACGTAGTGGATGATATAATGAATGACATAGGGTATTTCAGTATTGACAATAAACTGAGACAATTTATGTATGTCAATGAGAAAGAATTACATACAGGCTAAATTGACAAAAAATTTAGCAATAAGCCTTCCAACATGTGTGAGAGATAATCAAAATCATGCGCCTGCCAGTGACATAACTGGAGATAATGAATATAGACCAGAGGAACCCAATAAACAGTAATTTAAAGGGTACACTCAGCTATGAAACACTAACAGTGACATTGATAAAGCAATTATTATATCTTAAATGTTACTAGAAATATTAATTCATGTTGTACTGCATTTATCTACCCTTCACAAGTTCCATATCATTGTAGTATGTCCTCATAACTGTCAATTGGAGACAGACTCGTATGGAAACCATCCACCTCAGCCTACCGTTTTTGACAAATTGTTTCTCAGACACATAATTGTTGATAACATGCAATGCTGGTTAAGTAGCATATTATACAACAAAGAAAATTATTTTTCCCCTGATTACATGGTAACCTTTGTAACAAATCAAACTTTTTCACTTCTTTGAATGCCTTTCTCAAAATAAGACAGTATTTTGATGTAGATAAGTAATCCCTGGAATTGTAATACTCCTTCACTATAAATAATAGAATAGCTTTTTGTGTTTTCAAATTATATAATATATATAGCAGATAAATCAGAGGTTCACCAGGTACCTATCTTTAATGATTTGTGCTATTAAATGTATTTTCACTTGCGATTCCCATGAAAATAAAGGCAATTAATTAGTCTTTTGCTAATAACTCAAAAAGTATTGGGTAAAGGGCCCTAAAATGTATTGAAGATGAATATGAATGTGGGTATTCCGGAGATTTTGGTGTCAATATCATGTCTCTATCTGCTTTAGTTCTCAAGATACAGCACTTCATTGGTAAAAAGAGCATTTTTACGCTATTTCAGAACAAAGATGGGTTATTTGAGGGTTAGAAATGATAAAACTGACCCAACATAAATATCATCCAAGTCATGACTTAGAAAGGAGTAATTAGTTACACTTTTAGGCATAAGTCACTGTTGTAGGTGGCCTATTAGGCACAAAACTAGGCGAAAATGGCGATTTTTTGCTCTTTTTTGACATGTAAATTTCAAGAGGCTTGGACCGGCGTAAGGACTTCTCCGATTTTCAAAAAAAAAATTTCAAAGTGATCTACTAACCAAACCTCATGTTTTGACCGATAGGTGTTAAGATAAGAGAACTTTTTCATTTTTTGGTACACCCTACTGTTGGTATAGACTTCAGGAACAAAGGATGAATGTAAAATACAATGTATGGTTGTTGGACTTCAACTGTCCCTTTAAGCAAACTTGCATGTATACAGTAGTCCCTGTGTTATATGACCGCCCCTTTTGTGGTCTTGAAGCGGTTTCTCCTGGGGGGAGGGGTGCGGTCTCTCGTCGGGTGCAAAATGCACTAAAAATACTACTTAGTGCGGAAGGAAGGCGGTCACATAAGGCAAGTTAGTCTCACAACAGGGGGTCTGTCATCGCAGGTGCCAATGTATGGTGACAGATTCAAAAATTTTCTTTGCAAAGTTAGATGCTAGTAACCAGTAACTACACACTGGTTCTCTTTTGCTGAATATGGTGGCACTATGAAATTTCGTTAAAATTACCAAATATTAAAAATAGCATGCAATGCATGCATCGGGTCCTTGGTCTATTTCAACAAGTTGGGCCTCTTCAATATTCTACCAACAATCTATCAAGTTAGGTATAAGAAAGCAGTATATTGTGACTATGCACAAGAGGGCAGCACAGTCCAACTTTTGGTGTGTATACAGAAACCAGTTTTTGTGTGAAGTGCTGACAGCTCAGAAGAAATATGTTTAATAGAAGAAAATTTGAGCACTGATAAACACAATATTGTAGCCAGGGGTGCATAAGCACCATCTTGATCACAAGGGCACATCTGTTGGGGTTGTCATTTTGTCTGTGAAATGTTTTAGTGAGTACACCAACTTTGCCTGTTCACAGGAAATGAAGCTGACGACAATGGTCTTGGAATGAATTCTAGGGACCCAAAAAGGACTGCGATATAGTGTTTGGTTCCTCTTTTATGATCATGGTGTGAACTGAATGTGTCTTCAATTACAAAAATGCCATAGGCCCTAAGTGTCTGTTATATATCCCAGAGGTGTTCTCTTGGCACACTTTAAAAAATTTGGGGACAAAGCTGGTTCTTTTAAATCCAAAACGGTTTTTTGCAAAATCCATTTTGGTTTTTGCATGGAAGTTTGGTTTTTCAAAAAAACATTTTCCGTTTAAAAAACCAGTTTTGTCCCGAAATTTTTTAGAGTGCACAGGGTTAAATGTCCATCCAACATGGGTAGCTTGGACCTGGAATTGAACCAGAATCTCAGCAGCCCCAGCCCTGTACCTCCCTAAGAGCTAGGCATCGTGACCCTGATACATTCATACAGTGCCGCCTGTAAGTAAGTGAAACGCATGACATTGTGCCATTGCATCAATATTAAACATCCTTAGCCAAACTTCTTGAAGAGGTATGAATTCTCATCGGATGAGAGGGAAACAAAGTGGGTCATAAAGGCCGATATGTGAGGCAAGTGGGATAAAAATATCAGCCAATTTTCTTTCCTGTAGTCGGAGTTAGGTATGGGTCAAAGTCTTTGATAAGTAAGTGAACCACCCTTCCCTATGTTTTAACATTGGGCCTGCGTTTCACTTACTTATCAAAGACTTTGACCCATACCTAACTCCAATTACAGCAAAGAAAATTGGCTGATATTTTTATCCCACATGGCTCACATATCGGCCTTTAAGACCCAAAATGTTTTCCTCTCATCGGATGAGAATTTTTCCTTCCAGAAGCATTTTGGATAAGGATGTTTAACATTGATGCAATGGCACAATATGATGTGTTTCACTTACTTACAGGCGGCACTGTATATATATATAGACTGATAGACAGATAGATATGGTAAGTGCAGCCTCTAAACCCATTTCTGGGTGGTCACGAGGATTGATTGATGAGATAGTAGAGAATAGGAATCCTTGAAGATGTTACAAATTTGCCCCTTGTGGGGTATGTTTACTTCTCAACACAGACACAATTTAACAGCTCATCTGAATGATATCCAGCTCGTGAACGTCAACTGAAAATATTAGGTTCACACCCAGGGTTCAAACCCATGCAGGTTAAGACCTTCAGCAGAGCAGCAGTGGCGTAACTGGGGGTTACGAGCGGGGGGGGGCACCTGGGGGGCACGCGATTCTCTGGGGGGCACCCACAATACTATTTGTATATTATAGCCCGAGTTGGAAGGTTCATATTGGGGGGCACCTGGGGGGGCACAAGTCCAATATGGGGGGCACGAGCCATCCCCACCCACAGGGACGCCACTGCAGAGCAGATGGGGAAAAAAACTATTCTGCCACCCAGTAGAGAAGAACCTCTCACACATAGCCTATGTAAATGTCTCAACCATCACATAATGAAGATCACATTTTACCAATCATATGTACAGTGAGGAGCAACTGGCACAGAGGTCCATCCTCACCTCTCAGGTTAGACTGCGTGAGTCTAGCCTGACCACATGAGTGGTGTTTCAGTGAAGTAATCATTAAAAGATTAACAAGTCTCCGGCGTGAAAGACATAATTCACAGTTTGACAATGTTGAAAGCAACTGAATGAATGTTTGACTGTTGTCACTGTTGTCTTGTTTTTCGTTTTAAGTATTTTCTTTTTAGAAAAATCGCCGGAAAATAGCTGTAAAAAGATTTGCATATTCATAGAACTCCGTCATTTCACAGTGCTTGTTGGCAGGGTAAGTGTAAACGAACCCTGTCCCTGGGGGGGGTTCTCGCCCCGAAATATGACGGGGGTGCTCAGCTGAGCGTCTCGCACCCAGACCCAGTAACGGAGTGCCGGGAACCCAAAAATTGGACCCTGGACTAGGGAAAATTCGCCCTCAAAGAGGCTTTTTTTTTCGGGTCGGCTGTATTATTTTAATTATTTGTCCCAAATAATTTCTTTTTTGCCACCACGGATGTCCTTTAGAAGGTGATTTTTACGCGAAATTCGGAGTGCTGGAAATGTTAGACCATGTCTAGGAATATTCAGACCTCATTTTAGGACCCTTAGCTAGGGAAAATTAGCCCTTGAAGAGCCCTTTTCAGCCGAGCATAGGTGTAGACCAACACATAGTGAGACCCTGTCATGGGAGGATGCAGAGGTCTGCACTCATTCGACCGTTCTATCTACCCAGTTTTAGTTACAGAATAACTAAAATAATTAAAAGTCTTTGTATGGCACACCACTCACCCTACTGACACCAGAGGGAGCAGTTATTCAGTTGTGTTAAATTCATTCGAAAGCCACCTAGTGGTCAAAATAGGGACATTCCTCCTGGACTCCTGCGTTCAATGCTAAATGAAGTCCAAGCCCAATCATGTTAGTCTTGCTTTTTGTTTGCTTTCTTTCTTTCCATTTAGTCGTTTCTCAATGGTACTCAGAAGTTTCTCGGCAACCGATTGGGAACCAATCTTGGGAACCAATCTTGATACCGATCCAGCAGCCAATGCGCTCATTGAGTCTCGTTCAGCCACTGATTCATGGTGCTCAAGACCCACAATGAGGGCTTGGCTGCCAATAGATGTTAGGATTCTATTGGGTGTGGAGCTGACAAAGAAGAAATCGATATCAGATGTACACACTGGAAAACAGCTAAAGAAAAAGTAAAAAGAAGAAGTAAAAACTACTAGAAAAGTACTAGAGAAATCAGGAAAATGCTACTACCACCACAATATTACCAAAATAATATCAATAGCTAGCTACATTTGTCGTGCAATAGATACAGTGTGTATTTTACTGCTGAAGATGGCTGCAACGTCTTTCTCCAGAAAATACAATCCTTGTTCTGTAATATCATATTGCCAAAAGTAGCGATAGCTCTCCAAAAAGAAAGACTGGTGAATTCAAGCATGTGCTAAAGTTACCAACATACATGTATAGCTCTTATTCAAAGAACACACAGGGGCGGTTCCGGCTTTGTAAGGTTTTTCTAACAGTATTAGAATGTTTCCAACAGCAATGTAGTGCAAGATTTACAGGGATGAGCAAAAACACCTTGAAAACAGTACAATGACACGTGCAAGGGAGGCGGCCATTTTGCTTTTGTTGCTGCGGGCCTGATGCGGAACACGTGTCATACGTGCGAAACCTACACTGAGGGCTGGAGGACCATTGTGCTTTCTTTGATGCCATTTATAGCCAAGTAATGGATAGCCTTTATATGTTGTGATAGATAAGCTAGGCCTGAAAAGAGCTCTGAATTGAAAGGCTCCTGATATGAAGGAGGTAATCGATATAATTCTAAGGCACAAAGATGAAGGGAGACATACTTTGTGCTTCTCACACCCTCATTCTTTGGTCTCCCTTGAAGTCCCTGCAGAACCACGCAGCCTTTCATCTATGGTTTGTATGTCGTATGGGTATATGAGCACTGAAATCTACATAAATTGCTCATTAGTAGTAACAAGATATATTTTACGTTGTATATGATAGGTATGAATGGTTGTGTCGTTAAGGAATAAAAAGGTCGGTGGTCCTGCATTATAAGACCGCTCCCCTTTGCAGTGATGAAGGGTCTGCGGTCTTTCGTCAGGGTGCAAAATGCATTAAAAATACTATCTAGAGCGAGCGGAAGGCGGTCTCATCAGGCAAGTTAGTCTTGCAACAGGGGGTCTTACAACGGCGGTACCACTGTATTGGTACAAATTCGAGAGATCTCATGTCTCACAAGACTTGGAACAGCGGTAGCACAGCAGGAGTGTGGTCTTTGTCTCCTCAAATTCTTTCAAAGACATACAGAAGCGAACGTGTTATGATTTCACACGTTTTGCTTTTGTGCTATTCTGCATCTTAAATTTCCTTGTTTCCGCTTTTGAACCCTGCCACCTAGCTGCCTAAATTAGATTTAGGGACCGTTCAGAATTTATGACTGGGGGCTAGGAGTTTTGCTGGAACTTCCCGTCAAAAATTGATACCTCCTCTTGAGTTTCATGCAGATTTTTAGTACCCAACCCTAGGTTTCACGCATATTTTTTAGTACCCCCTCGACATACAAAGCAATACACACATATATATACTGTTATACACTGCCACGCGTACAGATTTGCGTCATTTTGCGAACTTTTGCACATAAAAAAGTCCAAATAAAATGATTTACACGCGTTTTTTTAAATTTTTTCCTTCTTAAAATTTCTTATCCCCTCCCCTTGGAAGTGTTGTCAAAAATTAATACCCACCCTTGAAACATGTGTGAAAAGTTGTTACCCCCTCAGCCAAAACTCCCACACCCCCCCAGTCATAAATTCTGAACGGTCCTTTACAGCTTTCCATAATATTTGGTACTTTGATAACGAGTAAGTCTCGGAAGAACAAAAATTGCTCAGAAGTACTTCATAAATTCTCAGTCTTGACATGCATTCGGGGCAACATGTGAGTGCCTCTCCTTTTAAATCAACCATTAAATCAAAGAAAGCACCCAGTCATGATTTAACTGGCAGATTTCCATGACTAGAGTGTTTTCTCAAATTTATGGAATAATAATCAATACCTTTTAGTTCCAAACCACTAGGTATTACATGACTTTGAACTCAGACTGTTAGTTCTGATGGTGATACTAATTGAGTTTGACAATAACATGCTATTGCGATCAAGTTGATAAGCGGAGACCTTGGTACTTTGAAAACAAAATTGGGTATGTCAAATTACTGTTTCTGCCTTATTGAACATTACGAACCTATTGCTGTTGTAAAGAAAAAATGATTGAATTAGCCAATCTTTAGGTGCTATACTATACAATGTAGTTCTGACTCTTCTGAGCCACTAAGACTATGCCTACAGCATTTTATGCGGATTACCTAACATCACTATCAAACAGCTTTAACGGGTTCAACATTGGGCAGCAAAAGTAGTTCTGCAGAGATCAAAGTATGACAGTCCAACAGATGCCTTACGGACTTTGCATTGGCTGCCAATTAAGAATTGATTTTAAGATACTCTGCATTGTATTCAAATGTTAAATAATACACCTCCTGAGTATCTATCACGCCTAATCCAACTTAAGAACTTCAGTAGGCACACTCGATCAGCCAATAATTCTGCAGTCATCCTGGTGGAACCATTCACGAAACGTGCTACATTCGCTCGAAGAGCCTTAAGCATATATGGTCCAAGGCAGTGGAACAACTTGCCAACAGACATTTGAAGGATTAACAATTATATTTCTTTTAAAAGACAATTAATTTCTATTTTCTAGTACATTTAATACCTGATTTGTAAAGCGCACTTGAATGCATATCTGCAATTTGTAGCACTTTATAAGTAACATTAATAAAAATAATAAGTTTTCTTTACATGTATGTAAGTATGGTATACAAGCAAGGGCCACAGAGATGTATTTCTGTTTATGTAATTTTCAATCTATCATGTTCTATGGGGAATTGGGTTTGCTTAACTGGCAGCACTCGGGTCTTTAAAATGCTGGATTTCGAGGTTCGATTCCATCCCAAAATGACAGCCTGATGACAAGATTTACCCTTGTGAACTGGGTAATGCTAGGGCATCCTTTGTCAGCAATGATATTTCATATTGACCTCCTTACTAATACATGGTAATACCTTGCAATAGTTACTTGTGCACAAAAATTTGAATATATCCAAAAGTACATTGGAATAGGCCCACTGACAGTAATGGTTTACATGACAACAGTTTGTCATAATATACTTGCTAATATTATGAAGGGCTTGTCAATTAGCCCCACACCCCACATTAGCTTGCCACCTCTTGGCCCTTACCTCAGAAAGGCTTAGATTTCTGAGTGGCAATTCTCTATTAATTGGTCATTAGTGTTAAATGAACCAAAGAGTGTGTGTTACCTGTTATATTGGTTAATACACTGAAACTATTGAAGCAGCAATAATTGTACATGTATTCAATTCAGTCGATACTTTCTATAGTATGGCTATAATGGTGCCATACTTCAGTAGGTCCACATAATGAGGTTGATTGACAGTGTACTTTATCTGACCCATTCTCCTGAGGATATGTACAAAAGGAACTACAGGATGGGGTTGATGAAGTATTGATGAAGTGTATTTCAGTACTGATACCCAGAGTAGGAAATGCATCACAGCCAATTGCATTGTTTTAGGCCTTATTATTCAGCCAAAGAGTATCTCAGCAGTATTATTCAATATTCTTATTACGTAAACATTTCAAGCGCAATGAATATGACTGATTGTCTGAGTGCAGGTCTTCAGAATGTGTATTATTATAAGCCTTTACCTGCTATGTCCAGTAATTATGTACTCATAGTATTTCTAATCTCTCGGGAAGTTGGTTGACAGTATTTGGAAAATATCAATAGTTTCCAGGGACTCTCTATGTAGATGAAATGAGAAAAGTCTTGAGGAAATGCAGTCTATATACATGTAACCTATGACATTGATGAGGTAATAATATTGATTGGTTAAAGCTGATCTGTGACAATGAAACAAGGCAAGTTACTTGAAGATGTCAATAACAGACGCGTCATATACGGTCTTAAACTTGAAAACAGGCTGGTAAAAAGCCTTAAACCCCGGGTATCCCCTACTTCCACCCTGAAATATACAGTGTGGTGCAGGTTACTTGAATTAAAAGTTCCTTTTCGGTTACAATTCATGGAGCCATGCCATGAGCAGTTAGTTAGTCATGCCAATGCCATTTAGTGCTGTAGGCATTCAAATCATGACACAAAAGCCTGACTTGCCTGGACTTCCGGAGATCATGACATGCTGAATAAGTAGGTCAAGTTGACCTATTTGTAAGGTTAAAACTGTCCTGACACTCATATGGGTATTAAATGTGATACTGGACAGGGCTGCAGTAAGAGTACACCTAGTAATAGCCATTAGTTGCTGATTCACATTTTGTAATTGCTGGTAATTATGGATTCTAAAACAGGGTAAGTTGAAAGATCATTCCATGACATCATTCAGATTTGTAATTATTATTATAATCTTAAAAGTTAGCTCACCAGGCATATACGATGCTATTTAATTTCATGTTATCAGAACCAGCAAATTTGAAAAGACAGCCAAGTGGCTGAGTGTAGGCCTTCAGCTAGAATTCTGGCATGACCTGCTCCATTGAAGGAATAGAACCCACTACCAAGAAAGCCAGAGGAGTTTCCAGCTGATGCTATAGGCCTAACCTTTACGCCACCGAGTAGTCTCAAATTTGTGGATATTAACAACAGAAATCAAGCAACACTATTCGCTTCTTTCTAAAACACAAAACCTGTCGCTTTCTCAACTTTGTGCTAAAATACATGGCTGTTGACAAAGCATGCTTTCCATGCAGGTCACAGGATTAGCATCTTAAACATTTCACACTGAAGCGATATGGATATCAGTGGCATATGCCCCCCTTGTATATTTTAATGTATATACTATATATTTACAAAAATGCGGACATATCAGGGGGGGATCCAGAAAATTCCGGTGGGGGGGTCTATCGAGCTATCGCGTCGCGGAACGCATGGCTCGCGACATGAAGCGACTGCGCGCTGATAAAATGAACATGTAAAAATATATAAATTTTGGTCTGGTGGGGGGGATGTATCCCCCTATCCCCCCCCCTGCGTCCGTCCCTGGGACATATTTAGTAAATTCTCATTTTTCAACCGCATCCTATCCAACATTTTGTGATTCTCTCCTGGAAAGCAGATATTAAACAATTGGTAATAATGAAGACTAGTCAGTTTCCCGTAGATTGGAGAGAGCAGAATAGAACAGAATAACATAGAAATCAATTTGCCCGTGAATTGGTTACAATAAAACTATGTGTTACAAATGAAGTGTTTTCCCAGCAATATAACCTGATGGTCAATGGAGAGCAACTTGCAGAGGTCTTGCAGATGCTGCCCTCTTGTGTATTGTTGATGAATGAGCTTAAAACTAATTATTGTTAATTAGGACATTTAGGGGAATCCTATGCCCTTCAAAAGGGGAGAGTTTTGCCCTGGGGTCCATAGAAAGGCACTGGGGAAATTTGAAGATGATTCATTGAGTATAACTTGAGATAAATCCCGTACGCTATCATTTTAATATAGGAGATTCTTCAACGTGCTTCTGGAGAAAAAAAAACATGTTGTGTTGTAATCGGTGAGCAAATATATGAAGTAAAAATTGAAACATCAATCATTATGATAAATTTCTTACAAAAATTCTTATAAAATTTCATTACGAATAAAGTTTAGGGTATATTTAATGAGGTGTAACAACACTAAAATATTAATTTATCGTGCTAATAAATGGCTTAATGAATTTGCAAACTAGCACCATTACCAGAGAATGTTATTTTACAACATATACCCAAGCAAGTTTATTGCACCAATCACAGTGAAGTAGCATCATTCATTACATTGATTAACATTTTGCGCTTGACTGGTTACAACAATGACACATGTTTGTGTATGGCTAATGATCTCAGTGTCACTTTGTCAATAAAGAAAAACTTAAAAATTGGAAATCTATGCATGGCATAGTCATAATCACTAACAACAATTTAACATGTATTCCTATACGAAATAACTGAGGTGTTTTTTTATTTCAAACATCAACTGTACTTTATTGAACTTGGTAATAACTGTTGTTGACTTTGTTACTGGTATTCCTGTGTCAACTATCATGCCATTTTCTTGGAAAATGACCACAAGAGTCATTGTTATTTTTAATAGGCAACCTTTGGTGTTTTTAGCGATAAATGTCACCTATTGGCATTAAATACACTACTATGGTAGGTAGTGAAAGTTGTACTAATTCTATGTATGTGCCAAGTCGGTCTGAATTATTTATCAAATTAGAGAACAAACTTATGGATTTCTTCAATCATGACGAACGCTTTGTACAATCACCTTTTTTTAAACGTGTAAACAAGACTAAATTTCACTAAATAATCTTTTACTAATGTATGATGTGGCATTGATGTGCCTGTAAGCTTGAGAAAATGGATCTAGTGACCCAGACAAAACTTTCCATTGAGGTTTTCCATTCTTCAGGCAACTTTCGCCCACATGTCACCCATACCAAAAAAGGCTACAATTATTAACAACCATGAGCAAGGATGGGCCTAATAGTATACCTTAAGAAAATAATTTCCTATAATTCTTTTTACTAAATTCTATATTCTCCCATCCACCATTAAAAGAATGATACTGCCTGCTAATATGATAGATGTAGGTCCGAAGAGCTGAATTTAAACCCGAGACATGGCCGTTTCAATCTTTTGCCTCATTACTTGTCGTTCTTCTCTCCAAATTAGGCTACCATGTGACAGAAACACATGATGTAAAGCTCAATCGTCCATCATCCTTTTCATATAAATTTATGTTTTGGACAATGATAATAGCTTCCCTGAAAATGAGAGTAGACCTCCTCACCATAAGCCAGAGTTTAAACAATAATCTCTTCGTATTATATCTTTCTCAATTCAAATTATTTATTGTTTGTTTCAACTTAAAAAAAAGGCTCTCTGGTGCAATGCTAATTGAATCCAATTGAGCATGTAATGACAAAAGCTTGTTAAATATTCGAGCAATGATTAAAAGAATGATAACTTATTAATTTTGACCAAAAAAAAAATGCAGCTACAGTAAAAACTCATTACTTGTTCATAATACATTCAATCCTCTGACTGTCACTTCAAATACACAATACTGCCATAACATTAAAATTACATTAATATTTCATTGATGTGAGTTTAGACTAATGTAACAGAATTATTTGCTAATAAATTACTGATGAAATGCAGCCATTTTGTGGTATGAATTTTTGATGAGCTCACAAAATGTTCACCCAATGCAAATAAACTGGCCAAACAATTTCCTTTCATTGTGTTATTGCTTCTCTGTGTTTGCAAGGGATACAAACCGCACAGCTGGTTGGAATACTTTCGTGTTTCACTTAGAATTTGACTTCCTACTATCCGACTGATATTTTATACAGAGAATATTTGGATGCATGAATATTTTGTTGTGCGGTTATTGTGGAGTATAAAAATTATTTAAAACAGTTAGAGTATTGGATTACCCTTAAAAGTTATAGATGTCATACAATTATGTTGATAATACATGTATATAGTACTGTTATAAGACACATTACAGCTGCCTGTGAAAAGTAGTCTTCCACTCTGAAGCTGTGTACACACTCTTAACTCAAAAAGGTTCTTGATGGTATATATAAAGAACCCACAGCTAAAAAATGTTGTTAAGGGTTCAACTGAATTCAAAAGATTCAATATTGGTGGCAAGGCCCCATGATGGAACTCTATGCTCCCAACATGAGGGACAGGGGTTACTTGTGGGAGTCTAGTGCTGGATTAGCAAAATGTTCTTTTTGTTTGGAGTTGGAATCTTTTTAAAAGTTGAATAATGAACCTTTTAGGGTTCCTTATCTTTACGAGCTTATAGAACCCTTAAAGGTTCCATATGAAACCTTTTTGTTGAGAGTGTAGTTTCAAAAACAACAATTTGTTATATTGTGTCTTGTCTTTTGGGAATTTATACGTAATTTATTATATTTGATCAGGATTAAAAATTTCCTTGCATAGTTGTTTCAAATGATCCTTTTGTTTTATTTGTTCATAAGTATGTAGAGACATCAGGTAATGTTAGTTTAATCTATATTTTTTGGGGGTGCAATCATTGATAATCAGTTACATCATATCTGATGTAAATCCTATATACAAATAGCTTCAGGACATTTCACAGAATCTAATTCCCTGGAACTGCCAGTCTTAAAAAATGTAAATGTCAATGGCTAAAGAAAGAGTAAACTTATAAATGCAATCCATTACACATAATTACTTTACCTTGTAGAAATGACCTTCTAATGAGTGTTTGTTGTTACAAAATAATCACATCAATCTTTTTCCTACTCTAATAGTGATTTTGTTCTGAGGTTCCCACAAAAAAGTCGATCTTCATAAAACGCGACAAGAATTTTGTTACACCTAATGAAGTTGCCATTTGAGCGTAACCAAGTTCGTTTGACATAAATTGATTTTTCTTATCTCCGTCATTAGGTTCGGTTGTCCAAGTAGAAGGAAGTTTATCTTGAGCAAACTTTCTTTCTTGGCATTGCTCTGATTGTGTAACAGAGTTTTCAACAAGTAAAACTACATGCCAGTCAGAAACTAGGTTAAAGTAGGTTTACCGCTTACATACAGAGCAACGTTTTCAATTTGGCCGAATTCAGTGAATTTGATCATAAATCATTGCTCATTCTCTTATTTAATTAGCCCCATGACTTCCAAACAAACTTTCTCAACAAGTCAAACTACTCAGCAGTCATGAACTAGGTAAGGAAAGTATTTTGCAGAGCAACTTTTGAAATTTGGCTAACTTCAGTAAATCTGAAAGTTCTCTATGCAAAGCTTATCTACCTGATGCAATGATTCATAATGCAATATTTCAATGAGCCACCACAGTCAGAAACTACATAGTAAAAAACTACGTAAAGAACAGTATCTTCCAACAAAAGTGAACAATGTGTGCAATGTGGAATCATGACTTTATAGTTTCCATAATAAAATTGATTCTGAATGTTCTGAATTCACTAGGAGAAATCAGGAGAGAATGACCCTATACCCCAAGGTAAAGGATATTTCCTACTGTTCCCAAAGTGTTAGGGTCCCTTGAGTGATGGATCCCAGGGCATTGACCTGCTTCCCAATTGCCCTGCGGCCTGTGTCCCTCTTGTGCATGTATGGATAAATGGATTGCTCCCGGGCAGTTGCAATCTTTGGTAAAAGATACATTTTAGTCAGATCTCTGAGATTTGTAAACAGTTTCCACATTTTATGAATTCTTACTGTAAATCGGATGTTGCAAAAATAGAAAAGCCATCTATCAAAAGATTTGTTTTGGAAAGTTATGAACTATTTTGTAAAGTGTCAGTCTGATTTGCATCAGTAATGCCAACATTTGAGCATCATACTGTAAATCAGTCCTCGCTACAAGCCTACAAAAAATGTCACAGTGATTGCTTTGTGAAGTGTTCTTCAGGTCCGATAACCAATAGTAAGGCAACTTTTAATAATCAGTGCTGCAACTCATAAGTGGATTATAACTAGGTTTTTGTATCACATTTGTGTTGACAACTAAAATGCAGTCCGAACCATGTTCGTGGCGTCTGGTTTTCATTCCACCTTTTAGCTGAGCAGTAAGAGGAAGTTGCTGTCACTATGGAAACCGTGTAACATGAAGGCAGTCTTGTGTCACAATGTTAACCCCGGTTACCATGGCAACCCGTCCATTTGGACTGACAGTGTTACAGAGTCTTTGTAGACGGGCGAATTGATCATAACTTGATTTGCGCTCAATGATTTAATCATCCACGCTTGGTTGGTTGACCAGTCAGATTATGCCACAATGGAAGCAAGATGAATGTTTTTCAATCGAGTTATTCTCACTTGACAAAGAGGAACCGCTACGACCAGGAACCACTTACCCAGGTAGAGGGGGCTGTATGGTTGTCATGGAGCCACAACGTCCTGAAGGAACTTGGTCATTCTGCCTTGGAGGCATTCAAGCTTGGCAGCGTTCTGACCAGAGTGTTAATAACTGCTTCCAACATACTGGAATGATAATGGGATGAAATGTAATTTGTCACTGCTTTTATCACCTTTTTTTAGCAGCAGCAATTTTCACAAGTTTATCACTCTTTTATTACAGTTTATTACATTATGCAACCAGATTTAGATGATACAGAGGAAAGTCTGAAAGTCTTAGTTACAATCTTTCAGAGGATCATCAAATCTGTATCCTTTTATTATAACATAACTTATCTTAGGCCTACTTTGGAATCAATAGGGTAGAGCTCTATAAAGGCCAAGAAACTTCTTCGCCAACACATTGTGAAAATTTCCATGGACCCTTAAAAACTGGAAAAGAGAACCAATTCAGGATTATAATATATTAATCTACCTAATTTAGAATATAATGCAACATTGTAAGCTTTTACAGAAGACGTTTGTAAGCCATGACATATTCAGGATTATGTTGTTGTATTAACTCACTGTAGCAACTAAAAGTGATTGTTTTGTGCTGAGCACTCTAATCAATAACTGGCTTCTCCCTGAATATTATAACATTACAGTGATCTTAATAAGTAAGACTATACTGTAACACAAGATTTAGTTTATCTGCTTTAGATTCAAACCTTGTCACCCAGGTCCCGCCAGACTGATGTGATTTGAGGCTTGAATTCCAAGCTTGTTAGCCTGTTTGGTGACTGAGATCTGAAGATAGGCTGGCCCTGTGGACATTCTCAAGAAGGCTAGTAACCAGTATGAAGCAAGGCTGTAGTCTGTGAATAAGTGATCTCTGCTGAACTTTATACAGTTATAGAACTGCAGTCCTGAAGAAGAAACTTGTCTATAGGAAAACCTTCTGAACCTTCTAAATTTAGTAAAGAAGCAGGTCATGTGATACCATAACTGAAGTCAGTACTTTCATTGAGACAACACTATATTGAAAGACTTCTTGCACATCCCTGCATCAGGACCATTCTTGATTATAAAAACAGTTAAACACACAGCAATGAATTTGGAGCTAGGCCATTTATATATTTTAAACAATTCATTATGGATTCAATTATGCCCATTGTTACTTTCACTCCGAGGAGACTGCTACATGTATAATCAAGCTACACTACAACATTTTTCATGGTCTTGTTATTCCAACAAGAAGAAACCAATGCCATTCAATTTGGGAAGGATTTTCGACTGCAGTCTTCAAGGTCATTTAAACCTTGAGTTAAATAACTTCTGAATTCCAGTCAATGTTTTTATACTTTTAAAAGAAGTAAGGTAAATTATCAGTGTTAATGGCGTTCTTTTACAAAGAAGAAAAGAAAGCTAAAGCTGACTGTGGTATAAAATTGTTTTTAAAAAACGCACATATAGGACTATATTGGTGTGAGAAAAACCAATTACAAACTTGAGTACATACTACAAGACAAGGACAGTACTTTGATTGGTTGTATCATAGCTGTGATAATTTTACAAAGCAAATGCAGGAATATTATGCAGCAGAATGATACAACAGTCATAGTTTTAGCCACAATATCTGAAATTTTAATTTCAGCTTTAAGTATTTTAGATCTGTCCCGGCACAAGACCATCATTCTCAGGAACAATAAAAATAACTTCTTGTAATGGCGCCCAGTTTGGTTGGCTGGACATTTCCAATTAGCTTAAATAGATATCATTTGCTTTAGTCATCATCATTAAATTACTTTTAAAATAATCAGATTTTTGGAAGATTGGAATGTTTTATAACTTGATTTTCTTCTTTATAAAGCAGATTTTTTAATAGCCATTTCAAGAAAGCTATTTCGATAAGTCTATTGCTTTCACAAAATTGATATGAAGTGATACATCACACTAATTGAATTAACTTTTCAAGCCTCTTAACAAGAATTGCTGCGGCATATTTATGACAGTCTCTCTTTTATGTTTTTAAGGCATCTATGATTTTACAAAAATTGAAAACATTATTAAAATACTAGTTATTTTTTATGGCTGCTTCGCTAGTGTCAACCAACAACTAAGAATGTTCATATTATTACAAAAAGTTTTTCTTCATTTGTAGGCATCAGTATAATGACACTATCCTAACATGTTTATGGTGGGCCAATGGGGCATATGTCATTAACTGACGCTATGTGGAGTATGATATTTAAATGTTAATTGCAAGCAAAAAAAAACACTATATTGTTAGAGGTTATACGTGTACTCATTATTTGCATGCACATGTTTAAGTATGATGCTATACCAGAACATGCACAAGGAATTCAGTAGATGCGTGACATTTTTAAAAAGACAATGACTCTATTTGACATTATCAACAAATGGAGATAATATTTTGTAACTGCATGTATTCTATAGATGAAGCCTATGATTAATTTGTTAGCACTTATCATCACCTCGTGCTATTACCCTGGGGGCATGATCATTTGGATCTTGCATATGTTTTATTTATTTTTAGCCCCTTTGATATGAGGACTGATTATAGCTAATCATTTCCTTGGCCTACTGTGATTGGCAGTTAGCCATAAGTGAACATGCCTACTGTAGAGCGGATGCCAGTGGATTGGCCACTTTATAGCTCAATAAATATAGTGTATAGATTAACAGGGACATAAATTCTGCAGGTATCCTTTCATAAAACACTAGATGAACATAAGTGAACATGGTGGACTACATTATATATTGAATAATGGATATATCTGCATATTTCATAAAAGACTAATATATCTATCATGACAATGATCATAGTATGCACTAATGGATATCTATTAATTCATTCAATATTCATATCCATAGGATGGCTATTGATATATCACTGATATGATTCAGTCTGCATGAGCATTGTGATACCTGCAAGCTTTGGAATGCTAAGCTGTGCGGAGCAATTTGTCTCGGCAATTGGATAGTGATTGGAGTCCTTGAATACTGGAGTTTTGAAAACATTGTGCAAACTTGGACTTATGGAGTACAAGGGGGTATGTTCTCACAGCACTATCATCTAAACATTGTGCTTGCCCGTACAGAACAAAATTTCTGAGCTTCTTGCAAATTAAGCAATATACACCATATCTTATCTAAAATGATATGGCTCTATGATAGACACCTCCTGCTGGGAGCCAAAGCCTGGATATTTCAAACAGAAATGGCATTGTGTGGGCCAGCTGACTAATTCTGTCATTTTTGCTGCTACTTATGCAACAATGCATAAACTTGCAGAAACAAAAACAATTTATTTGGAAAATGGAATATTTGGATTTTGCAATTGAGCTATATAATTACGAAATATTTGGATTTTGCAGAATGCGAACCAACTTATAACATTTGCAAAATACAACAACTTGCGAAACAGTTTAAGGAAGCATTATTATATTTTATTGCTGGCTCAGTGGTTTACTGATATCTTGCAAAAAGGAAAAGTGACATTGCATAAATATGTCATGTAAAATCTACCATCTTGTCTGTCAGCACTGATGAGTGGCAAGATGTTGCCTTACCAACTATATGCCTGTCAACAATGACAACTGAATGATAATACAGTAGAAGACTACTGTGGATGATAATATGGTGAACCTCTGCACTTCTTGTGTTATGAATGGATCCTTCAGGTGTTGCCATGTCAACAGCTATGGCAACCCTACCAGTTGCTATGTAACAGGCAAACACTCTTACCCCAGGCTGCTGACCTGGGAGACTTGGTACCCTGAGCAGGATGAGGGGAGGGTGTTGAAGGTGGAGTGCCCTGATTGTAGGTGAGAGGATCATTTCACTTTCATTTTATATGCTTTTATAAAAAAAAAAAATTTAATTTTCTGAAGATTACAAATAGTGACTTTTGAGACATGGAAGATAGTTATTCGGTCCTGCTAAGCCCTTAAATAAATGTCATCATTGTTGTGTACTTGTGCCACTGTTTAGTAGCTTGTGCGTTTGTTTAAAGCATCAAAACTCCGTTGCTCTAGGTGTTACGACCTTTACCCCTATTTATGATGGATGGCAAGCCCTAGATTTAAACCTGATCTGTAACTCCATCTGATTGAATAGTGGAAGCAATAGAATGGGAGTGCCTGGATTCTAGCCCTGAACAGTGGCCACACTACATTGCATGTTTCCAACCATACATTTATAGGTCTAGTTTCTTCTAGTTTTGTTCCAGTGGACGTTCAATACACTGTAAATTTATTGCACTAGAGCAGTTTTGCTTAGTAGAACACCCCTTGTGCAAACACATAGATAACCATTTTCCCCACAGTGGTACATAGATTTATAGCTCAGCTACTCATACTGCTTAGAAAAACATATAAATATTTCATGTTGATACAAGAATTATGTCTCAAAAAGCTCTTCAAGGCTATCACCTTAATTGAAATTAACTGAATTTATTCTCATAATGTTCCTATATTGACAGTCCCTCTTAGATGCTTTACAAATGGAAAAATTCATTGAGACAATCAATTAGTCAATGTGCAATACCTTTTATGAAAAAGATGACAGTCATTAGAACTGATATTGTCCACATTCTCATTCACAGCTTCATTGTCCAAGCGTTCTACGGGGGAGTCTGGCTGGATATGTGGCTGCTTACGGCTGACATAAAATTGACCGTTGCCCATACCGGTGGTCACCCTTTCTGGCCAAAGTACTAACTAGCTCACATCAATAACGTTTTTTTTTATTGATATTTCCTCCTGTCCTAATTGAGCTACCAACATACACAAGTATGTCCCAGTCATCTATCATCCATTTCAAAGCAGATGTACAGGTATGCGATGAAGCTACCCCAGAAGTGACAGTGCAGCTTAATGTCATAAAACAGAATTAAAGTAGCAATTCTCTTTTATATTTTTACTTTTGCTGTTCTTTCTTTCGGTTTCATCTAAAAAATTGCTCTCTAGTGCAATGCTTATTGAACCCAATTGAGCATGAAATGACAAAAGCTTGTTACAGTTTCCTGCTTTAATTAAAAGAATGGTAACTAATTCATCTCAACCAACTGCAGCTACAGTAAAACCTCATTATTGATTCATTCCACTGACGGGCACTTTCAACACCATAAATACACAATGCTGCCAAAAAAATTGTAAACATAAATATTTTATTTGCGTGAGTTTGGACTAATGTTACATATATGATTATAAGCTGATAAATTAGTATTAAAACGTAGCCATTTTGTGGTATGAATTTTTGATGAGCAGACAAAGTGTTCATCCAATGCAAATATTCTGGCCAAACATTTTTCCTTTCATTGTGCCATTGCTTTTCTGTGTTTGCAAGGGATACAAATTACACAGGTGGATGGAATACTTTCATGTTTCATTTAGAATTATAATTCTAAGACTTCCTACTGTCAGGCTGACATTTTATACAGAAAATATTTGGATGCCTAAATATTTTGTTGTGAGGTAATTGTGGAGAACACAAATTATTTAAGCAATATCGTTAGAGTATTGGGTTACTTTTAAAAGTAAATTATTATGTTGATGATATATTGAACTCTTTACTGTTATAAGACACTTTACAGCTGCCTGTAAAAAGTGGTCTTCCAATCTGAAGCTGTGGTTTCAAATACAACTTATCGAGGAGGTCAGTGACCTCACCACAATTCAATCAAAGAATTCCTGTAATTCTTTACAATGGATTTAACAGTAATTTCACAAGTAGATTTACAGAGGGGGGGGGACATCTTTGTTATTGAATCAATAGTCTTGTTAATTTTCTTTGGAGAGGCTTCACTTCAGATACTAGAGCTTTTATTTCCAAATATAAAAAAAGAAAGATTATTTTACATGTTGTCTGTGCAAGCTGTTCATACATGTATACAATCAAACAAAAGCTTGTTCTACATATTATATTTTGATCAGGATTTATAATTTCTTTGCTCGGTTGTTTCGAATGATCATTTGTTTTATATATTCATAAGTACTTTGTACAAACACCAGGTATGTTAGTTGTGTCCGTATTTTTGGGGGGTGCAATCATTGATAATCAGTTATGTGGCTTCAGGACATTTCATAGAATCTCATTCCCTGCCAGACTTACAAAATGTAAATGTCAATGGCCAAAGACAGAGTAAACTTATAAGTGCCATCCACCAGACATCATTATGCTACCTTGTAGAAGTGACCTTCTACATCATTATACAGTGGTCCCTGCGTTATGAGACCGCCCCTTCAACAAGAGTCAAGCGGTCTCTCGTGGGGGTGCGGTCTCTCCTCGGGGTACACCTCGCGTCACGGTATATAGGCTTGGTGAAATATTTTATTTTGATACCAATCTTAAGTCATAATTAGATTGAGAATATTAATTCATCCTTGTGCATATAACCATGCATTGCAAGGCTCCTCGTTCCATCAATAATTCATCTCATAAGTTCATTTAAATTAAATAATTTGGAATGTCTCAAATGGAGATGTACAGGGACAAGAAATAGTCTTATATACTGTTGTCTTTTATAAGTGGAGGGAGGTTATTCCATACTTGCCACTAAGCTTTCAGTTTCAGCAACAAAGGTTAGAATGATATCCTGATTGAACTTTATTTATTTTATTTTTGTTAATTCATGACCCAGAAAACAAGGGGGGAAAATAGTAATAAAGTTTGCACAATATGAAATTTAGTTTATAAGTAGCATAGCCATGGCCGGCAGATGTACCAAAGTTAAACAGGCTTACTAAGGATAATAATTACGTAACTGCTTGCTTGATCTGCAATAATTGATAATGTCAAAAACATTTTTCTCCGACCATGAATATTGAATAAGTATGACAGCAATTCCCAGGCATGAGTTACAAAATTTGATTAAGTTAATCAAACTGCTTATTCACCAACTCGAGCTAGCTGCCTCTTTCATTGATATTCATAGCATTTCAATTGCAATCAACTTGGTGCCAGCAATTAACTGAAGCTCTGCAAATGAACTGATACCAATGAAGCAGCAATTGACTCAATTGAAGCAGCAATTGACCATATTACAACAACAATTAATTGGAATCAATTGTCAACAATCAATCATAGCTTCCTTCAAAGCACAAGCTACACAGAACATCGTTGCTTCATTGCCTAATTTTGGTCTTTTCTTGGTCGCATATGAGGATGAATTTGACCAAATCTGACCAAACCAGCGGTCGTTGGTCGCGTTAGACAGGTTGGTCGCATATTGGGGTGATATTTATGAAAGAAACAGTTAATGCAGAGGGTCTATGGTCGCATAAAGGGGTGTGGTCGCTTATTAAGAGGTCGTTCTTGACAGGGACCACTGTATTACTTTTTAGTATTGACCTTCTAATGAGCCTTTGTTGTTACAAAATAATCACATCAATCTTTTTCCTAGAATGCGACAGGAATTTTGTTACAACTAATGAAGTTCCCATTTGAGCATAACCAAATTCGTTCGACATAAATTGATTTTTCTTATCTCCGTCATTAGGTTTGGTTGTTAGAGTGAATGGAAGTTTATCTTGAGCAAACTTTCCTTCTTGGCATTGCTCTGATTGTGTAACAGAGTTTTCAACAAGTAAAACTACACGCCAGTCAGAAACTAGGTTAGGAAAGTAATACAGAGAAACTTTTGAAATGTGACTTACTTTGGTAAATCTGAAAATTTTTCTCTGCAAAGCTTACCTACCTGATGCAGTGATTCATAATGACATTTTTCAATTAGCCAAATAACACAGCGGTCACAAACTACATGTATAGTAAAAAAAAGTATGAAAATGAAAGTATCTTACTGTGTTTCTAAAAAAAGTACTTAGCATTATTGCGAGTGAACAATGTACGCAATGAGGAATTTCAGCTCTTCAATTGGACTGACTTTATAGTTTCCATATTCAAAGTGATTCTGACTGTTCCAAATTCAATGGGAGAAATCAGGAGAGAATGACCCTATACCCCAAGGTAAAGGATATTTCTGACTGTTTCCAAAGTGATGGATCTCAGACTCAGGGCATTGACCTATTTCCCAATTGCCCTGTGGCCTGTGTCCGTCTTGTACATGTATGGATAAATGGATTGCTCCCAGCAGTTGCAATCTTGGGTAAGAGATACATTTTTGTCAGATCTGTGAGATTTGTAAACAGTTTCCAACTTTTATGCATTCTTACTATAAATCAGATGTTACAAAAATATAACAGCCATCTATCAGACACTTTGAAAATTGAAGAGTAATGAACTATTTTGTAAAGTGTCAGATTTGCATCAGTAATGGGTGACACTTGAGCATCATACTGTTAATCAGTCCTTGCTGCAACCAAATTGTCACAGCGATTCATTGTGTAGTGTTCTTCAGGTCCGATAACAAATAGTAAGGCAACTTTTAATAATCAATGACGCAACCCATAAGTGGGTTATGACTTGATTTTGTATCACATTTGTGTCGACAACTAAAAAGCGGTCCAAAACCAGGTTCGGGGGCGTCTGGTTTTCATTCTGCCTTTTAGCTGAGTAGTAAGAGGAAGTTGCTGTCACTATGGAAACCGTGTAACATGGAGGCAGTCTTGTGTCACAATGTTAACCCCAGTTACCATGGCAACTCGTCCATTTGGACTGACAGTGTCACGGAGTCTTTGTAGACGGGCGAATTGATCATAACTTGATTTGCGCTCAATGATTTAATCATCCACGCTTGGTTGGTCGACCTGTCAGATTATGCCACAATGGAAGCAAGACAAATGTTTTTCAATCAAGTTATTCTCGCTCAACAAAGAGGAACAGCTACGAACAGGAACCACTTACCCAGGTAGAGGGGGCGGTATGGTGGTCATGGAGCCACAACGTCCTGAAGGAACTTGGTCATTCTGCCTTGGAGGCATTCAAGCTTGGCAGCATTCTGACCAGAGTGTTAAAAATGATGGTTGTCTGACACTGGAATGATGAAGGGATAAAATGGAATATGTCACTGCTTTTATCACCTTTTCTTTGTAGTAGAATTTTAACAAGTTTATCACTCTTTTATAACAGTTTATCGCATTATGCAAAACGATTCAGATGATAAAGGTGCAAGTCTGAAAGACTCCATAACTATCTTTCAGGGGATTATCTTATCAGTATCCTTCTAGCAGCTTTTCATTATTACATAACCTACCTGAGGCCAACTTTCGAATCAATAGCGTCGGGCTAGCCCTATAAAGAGAACGAAACTTCTTCGCTAACACATTGCGAAAAGTTCCATGGACTCTCTAAAAACTGGAAAAGGAGAAAATATTCAGGATTTTGATTAATCTGCCTAATTTAGAAAATAATGCAACATTGTGCGAAATACAGTCTCTTGTAAGCTATGACAATTCCGGATTATATTGTTGCATTTAACTTTTGCTCAAGTCATTAATCGGCTGCAGCTGCTAAAAGTGATTGTTTTGTGCTGAGCACTATAATCAATAACTAGCTTCTCCCTGTATACTCAACCATTACAGTGATCTTAGCAAGTAAGGCTATAGTGTAACACAAGATTTAGTTTATTTGCTTAAGATTCAAGCGTTGTCACCCTGGTCCTGCCAGACTGAAGTGATTTGAGGCTTGAATTCCAAGCTTGTTAGCTTGTTTGGCTACTGAGATCTGAAGATAGGCTGGTCCTGTGGACATACTCAAGAAGGCTAGTAACAACTATGAAGCAAGGCTGTAGTCTGTGAATAAGTGAACTCTCTTGAACTTTATGCAGTTATACATTGTGGAACTGCAGTCCTGAAGAAGAAAATCGTCCTTCTTAGTAAGACATGGGGAGGTCAAATGATATCATTATAATTTGAGGTCAAATGGGACTAGTGTGCTGACATATAAAAATACATTATGTGAAAAACTGTGGACTTTTTTCGGATTATATGGTGCTGGAAAAATAGTGTAGCGCTATTCTGGATAAGTATATACATTACTTTGGAACTAGGCCATTTATCTTTAGTTTATCTATCATTTTACAAGTTCACTATGGATTCTCTCAAGCCCATTGATGGGAGCAGTATTACTTTTACCCAAAAGAAACAATTCGAGACAGCTATTATCACAGCTACACTATAACATTTTCGCTCATGGTCTCACGATTTCCAACAAGAAGAAACCAATGCCATTCAATTTGGGAAGGATTTTCGACTGCAGTCTTCAAGGTCACTTTGATAGGATCAAGATCTTTATTGAATTCCAGTCAAAGTTTTTATATTGAAGGAGTAAGGCTGATTTATCTGTGTTAATGGCGTTCTTCTAACGATAGGAAAGGAAAACTAAAATTGAAAGCATGTAAAATTATGCCATTGATGAAATGAAAATTGAGAAACATAATGAGAGACAAGTATCTGAGATATACATAGCACTGTTATGCATATAGTTGTGTACATCAAAACAAGGACAGTCCTTGGATTAATTGTATATCACAGTCATAGTTTGAGCCACAATATTAGAAATTGCAATATCATTTTAAAGTATTTCTAGATTTATCCAAGCAAAGGACCATCACTTCAAGGAATAGTCAAAAACGACTTATTATTGTAGTTTGGTTGACAGGATATTTTCAAGTAGCTTAAATAGGTCACATTTGGAGAAATCATCATCATTAAATTCCTTGTAAAATAATCAGATTTTGGAAAATTGGAATTTTTATGACACAATTTACTTATTTGAGGCAGATTTTTTAATAGTCATTTCAAGAAAGCCATATCGATAAGTCTATTGCTTTCATAAAGTTAATATGATGCCATAGATCATACCAACTGAATTAACTTCCCAGACCAACTGAAATAACTTTTAAAGCCTGATCATAGGACAAATGAAGCTGCCTGGTCATCCATGCTTTATTGATAAGAGTTTGGCTCATCTGTCTCTTAAATGAATCTATGATTACTTATAGATCGAGAACATTATTGAAAAAGCGACTATGTTTTGTGAGTGTGATACACTCTTTCTGTATCCATGCTTGCAGAATAGTTCAACCGTATCATATTACAATCAAATATTTTTTATGCTAGCTCAATTAGACACGCAATACTGGCTGATAGTAAATAAATGACAATGAAAATGAATAACCAGACCCAAAAACAGTTTCAGCCAACATTGGTCATTCCATGAGCACTTCAATGCTAGAACGTATGACATTTTTAAAAGACCATGGGTCTATTTGACATTATTTTCAAATAACAAGCACAAACAGTACATTGCAACTGCCTGTATGCTATTGATGAAGTCTCTCACAATTTGTTAGCACTTATCATCACCACGTACTATTACCCTGGGGGCATGATCATTTGGATCTGGTATATGTTTTATTTATTTTTAGCCCATGAGGACTGATTATAGCTAATCATTTCCTTGGCCTACTGTGATTGGCAGTTAGCCATAAGTGAACATGCCTACTGTATAGATAGATAGATATTTCTTTTATTCGACCACATAACTATACAGATTAAGAAATAAGCATACATGTATCAAATATATATATATATATATATGTAAGTATAACAGATAACAGATTGTAATGATAAATAAAGTTACAGGCCAGGAGGGCCTCATTAAGCCTAAACAAAGGCGCTAACATGAGGACCCACCCTACATTCCATAGCATAAGAAAATAAATCACATGTACAGTTCGTATAAGGCATGTTTAGGGTTTGAACAAAAACAGATCAGTGGGGAAAAAAGAAAATCTCATCTTTTCAACTGAGTGCAATGAGCAAAAATGAGTAAATGAGATGAGGGGGGGGGGGATTGGGGATATGTGATTGAATGAAGGATGAAGGGGACACGGTGAATGCAGACAATTATAAAGCCAAGTACCGAAATATATAAGCTTAAGTTGGAAAAAATAAAAATAAAAATAAATAAATAAATAAATAGAAATAATAAAAAAATTAAAAAATTATTTTTCAAAAACTATCGCCGATTACAGACATAGCAATGAGTTAGGTGGCAGATTTCTTGATAGTTATTGATTAGGAATTTTTTCACATATAGTTTGAAACCAACTTCACTATGAGTATAAATTTTTTCTAATATATTGTTGGGAGTTTCATTTAGCAGTCTTGGTAGTTGGTATCTTATGCAGTGTTCGGCAAAGTTGTGATTTACTCTCAAAGTTAAAAAAGCATTATTTCGGGTGAGTCTATGATGAGTGTCACGCTGTCTGATTATTTGGAAAGATGAGAAATATTGTGGGAGTTTTTCATGGGCTAATCTGAAGTAAAACCTGAGTAGCTTTGATTTGTATAGGTCACTTATTGTCAGAATGTTCTGTTGTTTAAATAAAGGTTGGGTATGCGCATTACATTTTGAGTTTGTAATTATTCGAATTGCTTTCTTTTGTAACTTAGTGATTCTTTTGGCCTCGGTGCCCCAGCATAACAGCATAAAATACCATATTGAAGATGAGGATTGATCAAGGAGTTGTAAATCATTTTCAGAATTTCAAGAGGGAGGATTTTTCGTAAGTGGCAGAGAACTCCAGTAACTTTTGATATTTTGGAAGATATTTTCTCTGTGTGCCCTGACCATTTCAAGTTTTTGTCTATTGTAATGCCTAAGAAATCAAATTTGGAAACATATTAAATTGGTTTACTATTTATTGTTAAGAGTGGAGGATTAGTTGCTTTATTTAGGGTCGTGAAGAGCATGCATTTGGTCTTTTGTTCATTAAGAGAAAGAGCATTTAGTTGAAGCCAGTCTATATATTTCTTCAGTTCGGAATTTATTGTTTCTGTAGAGGGATTAGATGAAGCATTAGCCATTGAGAAGGAAACAAAGAGGGTGGTGTCATCAGCATAAGTAATTGTCTTAAAAAGATCACTAGCTAAAGATATATCGTTAATGTAGATAATGAATAATAATGGCCCCAGAATGGAACCCTGTGGGACGCCTGTTTTAATGTTTGCAAAATCGGATGTAGTACCATCTAATTCAACATATTGTTTACGATTGGAAAGATAACTTTTCAGCAGTGATAGGGCTTCATTTCTAATACCATAATAGCTCAGTTTTGGAGAAGAATGTCATGATTAATAGTATCGAAAGCTTTACTTAGGTCCATGAAGATAGCTAGAGGTAATTCATTATTATCTAATTTATTGATTACTCTATCTACTAATTCAATGGCTGCATGTTCGGTTGAATGTGATTCTCTAAATCCGTATTGGTTGTCATTATATAGCTCATTATCTTTAAAGAATTTGTGCAACTGGCTAAACTTGATCTTTTCAAAGATTTTGGAAATGGTGGGCAGTATAGAAATCGGACAGTAGTTTGTTATGGAATGAACATCTTCTTTCTTGTACACTGGAAATATTTTAGCTACCTTTAGCACGTCAGGGAAAATACCACTCATTAATGACTGATTTATAATAAATCGAAGGGAGGAATAAGTGATAATTTAATTTGTTTGAGAAGAATACTGGACACTCTATCATGACCAGTGCTAGACTTACTTTTGAGAGAGTTGATCGCTTTTTCCACATCAGCTTCAGTTATAGGGCGAAAAGTGAGAACATCAGGAAAAGGATTTTGAATGTAGTCTGAAAAGTGTTGATTCGGTAAGGGTGGTATATTTGCTGCAAGTTCAGGGCCTATGTTAGCAAAATAGTTATTGAAGTTATTCACTATTTCCTGTTTGTCAGATATTTTGTTATTGTGGATGATGAAATAATCTGGAATGGCACGTTTATCTTCACATTTATTCATGATTTCTTTTATGGTAGACCAAGTATTTTTAATTTCTGACTTGAATTTGGAGAACTTATTTCTATAATAGTCTGATTTGGCTGATTGGATACGCCTTCTGAGCATTTTATTATAAGACTGCAAGTTTTCTTTCAGCTGATCATACATAAGAGAGTATGTTGGGGTAGACTTGAGTTTCCTGTACAGTTTGTCTCTAAAAGATATGGACTTAATTAAACCTCTAGTTATCCACTTGGTTTTCTTATGTCTGTGCTTATTGAATTTGACAACTTTTGTTGGGATATGCTTGTTGAGGCAATGTATAGCGGATGCCAGTGGATTGGCCACTTTATAGCTCAATAAATATAGTGTATAGATTGACAGGGTCATAAATTCTGCAGGTATCCTTTCATAAAACACTAGATGAACATAAGGGAACATGGTGGACTACATTACATATTGGCTAACGTATATATCTGCTTATTTCATAAAATACCTGTACATTTATCATGACAATGGTCATATACTGCACTGATGGATATCTATTAGTTAATTCAATATTTATGTGGCATAGGATGGCTATTGATATATCATTGATATGATTCAGATTGCATTGTGTTACCGGAAAGCACTGGAATGTTAAGCAGTGTGGAGCAATTTGTCTTGGCAATTGGATAGTGATTTGAGTCATTTACTACTGGAGTTTTAAGGATATTGTGTATAACAACAAACTTGGAATACAAGGTGGTATATTCGCACAGCTCTATCATCTGAACATTGTGCTTGCTTGTACAGAACAAAATTTCCCAGCTTCTCGCAGAATTAGCAATATACATCATATCTTATCTAAAGTGATATAGGTCTATGATAGACACCTCTTGCTGGGAGCCAAAGCCTGGATATTTTCAAACAAAAATGGCTTTGAGTGGGCCAGCAGACTAATTTTGTCATTGTTACTACTAGTTGTGCGATAATGCATAAACTTGCAGAAACAAAAACCATTTATTTGGAAAATGGAATATTTGGATTTTGCAATTGAGCTATGAAATTATGAAATATTTGAACTTTGCAGAATGTGAACTAACTTAACATTTGCCAAATACAACAACTTGAGAAACAATTGAAGCATTACTATATGTTAGTGCTCGCTCAGTTGTTTACAGATATCTTGCAGATAGGCCCCACAGGAAAAGTGACCACAAATACATTGCATAAATGTGTCATGTAAAATCTCCCAGCTTGTCTGTCAACACTGATGAGTCGCAAGATGTTGCCTTACCAACTATATACCTGTCAACAATGACAACTTAACGATAATTCAGTAGAAGACTACTGTGGGCAATAATATGGTGAACCTGTGCACTTCTTGTGTTATGAATGGATCCTTCAGGTGTTGCCATGTCAACAGCTATGGCAACCCTACCAGTTGCTATGTAACAGGCAAACACTCTTACCCCAGGCTGCTGACCTGGGAGACTTGGTACCCTGAGCAGGATGAAGGGAGGGTGTTGAAGGTGGAGTGCCCTGATTGTAGGTAAGATGGTCATTTTGAATGCTTTTGTAACTGTTTTATACTGATAAATTTACTTCATGTTGAAAAAAATGCATGGCTGTTGTGACATTATAGCTCTTTGCAGATTGGAGGTCCACTTGAAAAATTCATTTTCTTATTTTCAATTTGCAAACTGGCTTTGCCACATCATTTGACAGTTTTCTGTTGGTCTCCTAATCTTCTTATTTGATCAAGTACCTCAAGTCATTTAATTATTTTGTTTATTGTCACCTATGCTGCCAGATATGATAAGCACTGAATCAACAGATTAACCATTACTGACACAAACAAAACATGTTTAAGCCGGTGACATCATACGATCAAGTTGCAAGTTAATTTTGAAACTGCTTGGGCTGCTAATCTGCAAACAGCTCTAATGATAGTCACATCAAGGATTGTTTTTGTGGCTATCTTGTGGCCCTGCCCTTTAAACCATGATAATTTTGTTTTGTTTGTTTATGATGGACCGATCAAACTTAAACAGTTTGTGCGGATCAATGCCAAAATATTTGTTTATCAATCTATCTATTTATTTGCCGACCTACCAGCCTGGACTTACCTGCAAAGCTGCTTGTTTCAGTTCTACCAACTAATAATAAATAATAATAGTATTAAAGTATAGATAAAAGTATAAATTTATATAGCGCTAGTTTCAATTGAATTCCTCACCCACTAACCTCTGGAAAAGGAAAAGACTCAAGGAGTCTTGGGCCTACTTATAATGCATTGCAAGCCCTAGATTTGAACCTTATCTGCAACTCCTTCTGATTGAATAGTGGAAGCAATATAATGGAAGTGCTTCGATTCTGGCCCTGACCAGTGGCTACACTACGTTGCATGTTTCCAATCACACTATTGAGGGTCTTTCTTTTTCTAATAATATATTTTTTCATGCGAATGGGTATTAGGTAATATAATTATGGTGAACTCACTGCATTAGAAGGGTTGTGTACGGAACACCCCTTGAGCAAAGACATGGATAAAAATTTTCCCCACTGTAGTGCATGGGTTAGTAGCTCTGCAACTCATACTACTCAGAAAAACATGTAAATATTTGATGCTGATACAAGAATTATGTCTCAAAGAGCTCTATTCACATGATGTTCTTATTGACAGTCGCTCTTAGATGCTTCACAATTGGAAAAATTCATTGATACAATCAATTAGTCAGTGTGCAATACCTTTATGAAATATACAGCAGTCATCAGAATCTGATGTTGTCTACTTTCTCACTGCTCCACTATCCAAGCATTCAAGGGGAACTCTTGCTTGATGAGTGGCAGCTTACAGCTGACAATGAGAGCAACTATTGCCTATAGCTTTAATCACTCTCCGTGTCCATGGTTTCACAGCTACAACCAACTCTCTCCAATTCCATTCAGGACTGTATGTAACAGTTATATAATTTTTGGTCTCTCCACTTGTCCTAATCAGTCAATCAAAAGGCATTAATAAGTCCCTATAATCTTTTAACACCAATACCCGCTACCCTAGAAGTGACAGACCACCTTAATGGCATAGCATAGAATTAAACACTGTGTACCGTTTGCTCTATGCGAAGCGACCTAGTTAATCATAAAATCTTAAATTTTGGACTAGAAACCAATTCAGTTACAATATAACATAGCCAGTATGCTATATTTATGTATTAGACATGCTGTTGTGAAATTACAGGCATTAAATGTTTAGCAATCAAAAGATTTGGTGATTCTAGTAAAAAATGCACTAAAATTTACTAAAACTGTCTAATCTCCTAGAAAACTTAACTGTTTGTTCCCAAATTTTTTATGTGTATTACTTGTACTATAAGACAGCATACTGGCTATATGGCAAAGTTTGTTGTTTGCTCTATATATGAGAACTAGCAAATGTAAACAAAAAAATCCTTAATTAGGTCACTTGGTTAGTACACATTGTAAAGCAGCAATTTTCTTTTTATGTACCGTAATACGGGGTGAATCGGGACAGAATTGGCCGTTTTTCTGTCATAGCATGGACAAAATTCAACCTAGAAATCAAAATTTGGTGTCAAATTGTGTCTCGGCACAAGGTCTAAGTACCCCTAGAAGCTTGAAATGATATCTTAAATACCCAATGCTCAGGGCCATGACAACCCTGTCCCAATTCACCCCATACTTTGGAGTGAATCGGGACAGTCCATTATTACTACTATCAATACTCCCTACCTACTTTGAGTGATTGGTACTTGTGAATATATAATATGATGATGCCAAAGCATAGAGAGACCGTCACTGAGTTCTGTGGTGCAAGAAGTGCAAAAGCCTTCAAAAATTTAATCAATTAAATTAAGAATGACACAGGTCTAACACTTGAAAGTTCAATCGAAATGATGCATTGTACATGTATGAATGCAATTCCAAGGGCAAAACACCATTGTTTAATGTCCAATTGACAAGTTTACCCTAAGGTCAAGCCAGTGGCGTAGCTAGGAAATTTTCCAGGGGGGGTAAAATTTTCAAGTAAATATTTATTGGTTTCTTTTTTACAATAGGATCAGCGTACATTTTTACAAGACTATTCCGAATAGTGTATTGTTTCATCTTCTTTTGTCAAACATACTGTGCTAATGAATGAAGACAGTGTATTTCATTGTTAAATTATTGATTTTAAAAGGGAGCAAACATAAAATATCCAGGGGGCCGGGAGGTTCCCTCGTTGGGAAATTATCTATTTCACGGCAGCGGCGGCAAAAACTCCAAGCCCCCCCCTTGAGATTAAATGGTGGCCCCCTAATTGGAAGGCATGCAGTTGAATTTTACCAAACTAGGTTAACTAGCCATTAAAGACTGAAGAGGTGCAAATGCACTTATTAACTTGACTGAACTCCTTGGAAAACTTTGTCATAAGTTATTCAATTTACTGATAGCAACAGTCATAAATAGTTATTTGAAAATGCCAGATGAACTACACAGGTCACTCATTCATTTTCAATGCCCCCATAAATCTTGGCCAGTAGGCCTATATCAATAACTGCTAATTTTTGCACAACGACACAGATGACCATGTTTTGATATCCACTAAAAAAATCTCAATTTCAACTGTCTTTTAATATTCAATGATTTAGTGGACGTTTCTGAAGCAAAAGGTCTTCATGCCCTGACATATAGCTCTTTGGAGTCACTGGGGGGACAATTCTCATACAAAGGCAATTGATGTGGAACATGTGGTTCCTCATTTAATTTGACAAATTCAGCAAAATTTGACTAATTAACTTATTAAGTGATCTACAGGCCTGGTAAAAAAGACAGTGTTGATGACAAGGTAAAGGGCAGAGGTCTAAAGTCAATATTCTGACAAAACTTTAGAAATTGACGCACCGCATAGAAGCCAGCAGGCATGTCAATAAATACATTTTTTTTAGGTTATCAAAATGACGGAAAAATTGCACTCTCGATTGAGAAGAAAGAAACCAATCATCTTTAAAACATGTCAGGTGACAGATCTTATCCGGACTGAGATGACTATCTCGGCTGCACATCGGCAAAATGTGACTTTTGATGACAATGAAATCATTTTTTTCTGGTCAGGATGGAGCCAGGGGGGCGACCGCACTAGATCTATTGGCTATTTGACTGTGGCGTCACCATCTATTTATAGATTTTAACTGCTTGATAAAAAGTGACGTCATCTCTGGCCAACTCAGTTGTGACGTCATGACCATTGTTTCATATTGAATGACGTCATATAAACGCCGACACTTTTTTGGGTTTGGCGCATGCAAAAATTTTCCCTAGTATATCCCTAAGTGAGTAGCTCTGTCTCCTACCATTTGAAGACCTCTGGTCACTGCGCTTCGCGCAGTGACCTGACGGTCTCCATTAGAAAACATGTTCAACATGCCAGAAAAAAATTTTGAGGAAAATCTGAAATCAATTTTATTGATAATATGCAGATTTCTAAAAATGTGATAATTGACAGAAAACTGTTATAAACAGCAGTTTTCTTCTAATTTTTCTTGTAATTACTAATTCTGGACTAACTTCATTGCAAATGATGCCAGATTCAATATTATTCATCAAAAAGCCACGCAACTACACTCAAATGAAAATTAGTATGGTTATTTTGGTTAATCTGGAAAATTTGCCATTGACCGGGATCTGCACCCAGGATCAAATGTACGCAATCCCATATCCAGTCTTTAATTATGGTTCCCCTATAACCATTATAGACTGATTTTAAAGTTTGCTGCAAGTTTGGTGGCTCTGGAATTTATACTTTATATGGTACAAGCAAAGTTTTGACCACTGTGTGAAAATGTAAAAGGGCAATGTTTGAGGTGCTCCAGCTCTTTGCCGCCTGCAGTAGAATCATGAAAATCTATATGAATCACCTTTGGAATATATACTAAAAACGTGCAAAAAATCAAGTCTCTGTAACAAGTAGAAGTTGTTGCTTTTTGAAGATAAAAATTATTTCCTGGCTTGTCCCGATTCACCTCAGTGTCCCTATTCACCCCATATTACGGTATTTAATTTTTCTGTTCTTTCTTTTGGTTACATCTAAAAAAAATAGCTCATGAGTACCATGCTAATTGAACTTAATTAAGCGTGAAACGACAAAAGCTTGTTACATTTTCCTTCGTTAATTAAAAGAGTAATAACTAATTCATCTTAACAAAATACTGCAACAGTAAAACGTCATTATTGATTCCCTCATCTGACTGTCACTTTCGACACTTTAAATATGCAATACTGCTGACACATTCCAAAACATAAATATTTCATTGGTGTGAGTTTAAACTAATGTAGCAGAATTGTTTGCTTAGGCCTATAAATTACAAATAAAATGCAGCCATTTTGTGGTATGAATTTTTGATGAGCTCGCATTTTGTTCACCTAATGCAAATATTCTTGCTAAACAATTTTCCTTTCATTGTGTTATTGCTTTTTCATGTTTGCACAGCTGGTTGGAATACCTTCATGTTTCATGTAGAATTTGACTGCTGTTTGGCTTATGTTTATGCACAGATAGTACTAGTATGGATGTATATTTGGATGTTTAAATAGACCTATGTGTATGGAGTATATTAATGATTAAGCAGTACAAATTTGGCATTGGTTTACTTTTTAATCATGAAGATTGTTATAATCATTGCGCATTGCAACTGGCTGTGAACTGGTATACAGTCATTTTAATTTTGCTGAATTTTTCAATCTGCAGAGTTTCTGCAGTTTCAAAGACAGCTCACCAAGGAGGTCAGTGACCTCACCACAATTCAATCATAAAGAATTTCTGTAATTCTTCAAAATGGATTCTGCAGTAATTCCACAAGTAGATTTTGCAGAGGGGGGCTATTTCTTATTGAATCTATAGTCTTGTTGATTTTCTTTGTTGAGGCTTCACTTCAGATACTATTGCTTTATTTCCAAATATTTACAGACAACAATATCAGCTGGTGTCTGTACAAAAATCATGTATGAAACCAGACAAAGCTATAGATGCTTATGTTCAAACATATTTGAACAAGGAGCATGTACACATGATATTTGATCGGAATTGATGGATTTTGTTGGATAAACATTTGCCTAACACAACATGTATGCACAGATATTTTTTACCGGCAGCAGCTAATGGTTGTGTTGTTTTTTTGTCTAAACCTTAATTTAGAATGGAATTGTCAATAATCAGTTACTTCACATCAGATTTAAAGTCACAAGACTTTCTTAGAACTGCATTCATGAAACTTTGTTGTTCCCGAAACTGATTTAAATTTTAAAGGTCCAAGAAGGAGTCAACTCGCAAATGCAATAAACTATATATCACTATATTACCCTGTAGCATTGACCTTCTTATGAGTGTTCGTCTGTCTACAAGTTGACTGCCATTTACTGCCACCTAGGGTGCAAAATTCGCGAGCTCCTGTGAGCGGTCAACAGAATTTGGATCAGTGGAAGACACCAGGACAGTGTGGACGAAACCAGGACAATTCCTAAATTTAGTGATGGTCTAGTTTATTTCCAAAAACTCTGCAATTGTCTAATCTGACTTTGGTTGGCTTCAATTTTAAGCAAACAGCTTGTAAATACCAGAATAAGTTGGAACTATTTTCTATCATGGAGGATGTATACATTGTAGTTCACATATATTGCCAGTATAGAGGGGGCCACTTGTGGCGTGGACAAGACATTTTGCTGAGAGTAACACAGCTTTTATGAAATTGTGAATTATATTGTTGTCCTAGTTCATAAATCTCCATAAAGTTATAGAATAAATACAATTGAGCCTTTTTGATATCACAAAGCAAAAACATCGGCTTTGTATGGACATGTGAATAAGTGAGAATGCATTCTTTTCTGACCCTTTTTTGACCACAATTTAACATGCACTAAATGGCATAAGTAGATTGAATACCTTCTAACTTCTGATGAGTAAAATCATCCCTTTCACAGGCGAAGTGTATGCTAAAGTTTCAAAACTTTCTTTTTGTCTCATGATTTCCAAACATTTTCATTCAAAGCAGTGGACTGGATATTTGCCAGCAACCATGCTTTGTGAAAGTAGTTTGGCGTAGTAATATGGACAGCTGTTGTTCAACCTGATCTGGTGATCTGTCCAAAACAGATCAAATTATTGCTGACCCAATTCGATTTTCCAGGGACTGTCAGCATTCTGCTGCCACTTGACAGTCCCGAACAGAGACAGAGTGTTCGTTGTTACAAAATAATCACATCAATCTTTTTCCTACTCTTATAGTAATAGCGTTACAAGATTCCCAGAAAAAAAGTCGATTTCGAAGAACGCGACAGGAATTTTGTTACGCCTAATGAAGTTGCCGTTTGAGCGTAACCAAGTTCGTTTGAGATAAATTGATTTTCCTTATCTCCGTCATTACTTTCGGTTGTCGAAGTGGTGGGAAGTGAATGGAAGTTTATCTTAAGCAAACTTTCCTTCTTGGCATTGCTCTGATTGTGTAACGGAACTTTTTCAACAAGTAAAACTCCACACAAGTCAGAAATTTAGTTAGGAAAGCATTGTACAGTGTAGCATTTGAAATTTGGCAAACTTCAGTAAATCGGACAATTTTTCCCTGCATAGCTTACTTTCCTGATGCAAGGATGCATTGCAACATTTTTAGATAAGTCAAATTACAGAACAGTCAGAAACTAGGTAGGGCACTGTATCTAACTGAGTTTCTAACAAAAGGTCTGCTTGTTTGTTGCAAGTGAACAACGTATGCAGACAGACAGACAATATTCATTTATTTGACCATAGAAAAATACAATATAAAATAATAGGCAAATAATTATGTACGGTCTTTGGTGACTCACATTAATGCTGCCGCTTTCATGTGGGCTACCTAGGAGCAAACGCATAACAATAGCTACATTAGACATCTGTATAGGTTGTTGATTATCACATGATCAAAGTAGTTACAATGTCTAATTAAGTTTACAGAAACAGTAAAGGATTTATATGCATACACAGGAGTTCACAATTAAAAATATTGACAGTCAGCATAATTACAGATTGTGAAATGGTTAATAATATTCTACGGTTCAGGCAACATGCAACGTGGAATTATAGCCCATCTTTCGAATTTGACTAACTTAAGTTTCGCTATGAAAGTGATTCGGACTGTTCTAAATTTATGTGGAGAAATCAACAGGGAATGACACTGTACCTCTGGGCAAGGTGTAAGGGTCCCTGTGGCAGTGGTTCCCAGGGCATTGACCCAAATCCCGCTCGCCTGATATCCCTTGTGTACACGGATAAAAGGATTGCTCTCAGGCATCCGTAGTATCTTCGCAAAATGATACAGTTCAGTAAGATTTGTGCAGGGATAGCAATTTCTACTCATTCATACTGTAAATCAGATATTTCAAAATCTGCTTGACCAAAGGCGAAAAGATTCACTTGAAAAAGTAAATTGCTTAGGTCATTTGTTTATTGTGAAATATGTAACTTCAAACTGTCCTCATTGCATAACATTCAGAGAATATGCGGAAGGGCACTTTTAAATATGCATACTGTAATCCAGAAATCTGCTGCAACCAAAAGCATAGAATGGTTTTATGTACAGATTTGTAGATTGACACATATTGTGTCAAGTAGTGTTGATGAAGAACCATAACAAATAATAATGCAATTTTTAAAAGTTCCACTGTATTTGGAATTGTTGTTGCAATTCATAAGTGGGCTATAACTAGGTTTTCGTATCACATTTGTGTTGACAACTAAAAAGCGGTCCAAAACCAGGTTCAGGGCGTCTGGTTTTCATTCTGCCTTTTAGCTGAGCAGTAAGAGGAAGTCGCTGTCACTATGGAAACCATGTAACATCGAGGCAGTCTTGTGTCACAATGTTAACCCCGGTTACCATGGCAACCCGTCCATTTGGACTGACAGTGTTACAGAGTCTTTGTAGACGGGCGAATTGATCATAACTTGATTTGCGCTCAATGATTTAATCATCCACGCTTGGTTGGTTGACCCGTCAGATTATGCCACAATGGGAGCAAGACGAATGTTTTTCAATCTAGTTATTCTTGCTTAACAAAGAGGAACAGCTACGACCAGGAACCACTTATCCAAGTAGAGGGGGCGGTAGTCATGGAGCCACAACGTCCTGAAGGAACTTGGTCATTCTGCCTTGGAGGCATTCAAGCTTGGCAGCATTCTGACCAGAGTGTTAATAACTGCTTCCAACATACTGGAATGATAATGGGATGAAGTGGAATATGTCACTGCTTTTATCACTCTTTTATAACAGTTTATCACATTATGCGACCAGATTCAGATGATGCAGATGCAAGCCTGAAAGCCTCCGTAACCATCTTTCAAGGGATTATCTAATCAGTATCCTTCTAGTAGTTTTTCATAATTACATAACTTACCTTAGGCCAACTTTCGAATCAATAGCGTAGAGCTCTATAAAGGGAAAGAAACTTCTCAGCGAACGCGTTGTGAAAAGTTTCATGGACTCTTATAAACTGGAAAAGAGAACTGATTCAGGATTATCATACAACTAATCTGCTTAATTTAAAGTAAGTTACAACATTGAAGAGAAAATAACAGACTTTTGTAAGCTTTTGTAAACAATTAAGAACGATATTGTTGTATTTAACTTTTGATTTCAGCTATTAATCGGCTGCAGCTGATAAAAGTGATTGTTTTGTGCTGAGCACTCTAATCAATAACTAGCTTCTCCTAGATATTATAACATTACAGTGATCCTGGCAAGTAAGACAACACTGTAACACAAGATTTAGTTTATTTGTTTAAGATTCAAGCCTTGTCACCCAGGTCCTGCCAGACTGATGTGATTTGAGGCTAGAATTCCAAGCTTGTTAGCCTGTTTGGAGACTGAGATCTGGAGATCCTGTGGACATACTCAAGAAGGCTAGTAACAACTATGAAGCAAGGCTGTAGTCTGTGAAAAAGTGAACTCTGCTGAACTTTATACAGTTATATTACTGCAGACCTGAAGATGAAGCTTCTCTTGCTCAAAGCCTTGTCAGTAAGATTTAGTAAAGGAGAAAGAAGTGCATAGGATATACCACTATCGTTTGATACCAACTGAGAATAGAGTGCTGAAAGACTTCACGATATATCACGTGAAGAATTCTGGACATTATGGAAGTTATTTTGCAGATTCTTATTTTATAATGTTGAGCCATTCTGGATTAATATAAACATTTTACATTCGAACCAGCCCATGCACATATATATCATTCTTATATTTCATCGTTTAGACAATAATTCACACCTATTCATGAAAGCAGTGTTACTTTCACTCCAAAGAAACAATTTGAGACAGCTATAATCACTGCTACACTATAACATTTTTGGCTCATGCTCTTGTTATTTCCAAAAAAGAAACAACCAAGGCTTTTCAATTTGTGAAGGATTTTCAACTGCAGTCTTCAAGGTCACATGGATTGAGAACCTTGATCTAAATCTTTATTGAATTCCAGTCAAAGTTTTTATACTGGAGGAATTAGGTTGAATTATGTGTGTTAATGTCGCACTTGAATTGGAAGGGAAAGCTGAAATTTACTATTGTATAAATTGTGATATAAAAAACAGATCATTAAGCTATGCTGTGTTATCATAAAATGATAAATGGCATAGAAAAATTTAGTTGCATAATGCCATTAAATCCAATTGTATACTTCCAGACAAGGATATAATCCTATGATTGATTGTCTTGATCAAAACTACGATTCTTTAATTTCTGAAGCAACTGCAGGTTTTCCTGCTATCACTATATTAATGATAAGGATATTAAAGTAATAACTTTGGGTGTGATATCTGAAATTTTAATATTGCTTTACAGTATTTATCAAGGCTGTTCCGCAGGACCATCTCATTGATTTTCAGGAAAAGAAGTACTTTTTTCCTGTTATAGGACCTAGTTTGGTTGGCTGGACATTTTCAACTAGCTTAAATAGATCACATTTTGATGAAATCATCATTGAATTCTTTTTAAAATAATTTGATTTTGTTTGATTGGAATGCTTTATAACTTGATTTGCTTCTTTATAAAGCAGATTTTTTAATAGCCATTTCAAGAAAGCTATTTCGAAAAGTCTATTGCTTTCATAAAGCTAATATGAGGCCAAAGATCAGAACAATTGAATTTACTCTTAAAGCTTGGTCAGTGCGATCATTGGAAAAATGAAGCTGCCTAGTCGTCCATGCCTTATTGATGAGGGTCTGACTCATCTGCCTTATTAAGAAATCTATAATCATACATATATTGAGAACATTTTTGCAATATCAATTACTTATTGTGAGTGTGAACCATTTTGTGAATCAATGCTTGCAGAATAGTTAAGTCCCTCGGTCTATTCGACATTACTATCAAACAACAAATGAAAACAATACTTTGTAACTGCATACATTCATACTTGTAAGGCTGTAAGCCATTGATGAAGGCTCCAATTGATAGCACATATCATCGTATATGTTATTGATGAAGGCTCCAACAATTTGATAGAACATGTGTCATCACCTCGTACTACTACCCTGGGGGCATGATCATTTGGATCTTGCATATGTTTTATTTATTTTTAGCCCCTTTGATACGAGCACTGATTATAGCTAATCATTTCCTTGGCCTACTGTGATTGGCAGTTAGCCATAAGTGAACATGCCTACTGTGTAGCGGATGCCAGTGGATTGGCCACTTTACAGCTCAATAAATATAGTGTTTAGATTGACAGGGTCATAAATTCTGCAGGTATCCTATGATAAAACACTATATGAACATAGGTGAACATGGTGGACTACATTATATATTGGCTAATGGATATATCTGCATATTTCATAAAAGACCTGTACATTTATCATGACAATGGTCATAGACTGCACTGATGGATATCTATTAGTTAATTCAATATTTATGTGGCATAGGATGGCTATTGATATATCATTGATATGATTCAGATTGCATTGTGTTACCGGAAAGCACTGGAATGTTAAGCAGTGTGGAGCAATTTGTCTTGGCATTTGGATAGTGATTGGAATCATTGACCATTGGAGTTTTGAGAACATTGTGTGTAAAAACAAACTGGGAATACAAGGTGGTATATTCTCAAAGCACTATCATCGAAACATCGTGCTTGCCTGTACAGATCAAATTTCCGAGCTGCTTGTAAAATTAGCAATATACATCATATCTTATCTAAAATTATATAGCTCTATGATTGACAACTCCTGCTGGGAGTCAAAGCCTGGAAATATTGCGAACAGAAATTGCATTGTGTGGACCAGCAGACTAATTGTGTCATTATTACTGCTACTTACGCGACAACACATTAAATTGCAAAAACAAAAACAACTTATTTGGAAAATGGAATATTTTGATTTGCAATTGAGCTATATAATTATGATATATTTCAAAAAGAAATTGCATTGTGTGGGCCAGCAGACTAATTTCGTCATTATTACTGCTACGTGTGCTACTTGTGCAATAATGCATAAACAAAAACAATTTATTTGGAAAATGGAATATTTGGATTTTGCAATTGAGTTTTAAAATTATGAAGTATTTGGATTTTTCAGAATGCGAACTAACATATAACATTTGCAAAATACAACAACTTGAGAAACAATTGAAGCATTACTATATTTTACTGCTCGCTCAGTTGTTTACAGATATCTTGCAGATAGGCCCCACAGGAAAAGTGACCACAAATACATTGCATAAATGTGTCATGTAAAATCTACCAGCTTGTCTGTCAACACTGATGAGTCGCAAGATGTTGCCTTACCAACTATATACCTGTCAACAATAACAGCTGAACGATAATACAGTAGTAGACCACTGTGGGCGATAATATGGTGAACCTGTGCACTTCTTGTGTTATGAATGGATCCTTCAGGTGTTGCCATGTCAACAGCTATGGCAACCCTACCAGTTGCTATGTAACAGGCAAACACTCTTACCCCAGGCTGCTGACCTGGGAGACTTGGTACCCTGAGCAGGATGAGGGAAGGGTGTTGAAGGTGGAGTGCCCTGATTGTAGGTGAGATGGTCATTTCACTTTCATTTTACATGCTTTATACAATTTTTTTCAATTTTCTGAAGGTTACAAATAATTGATTTTGAGACACTGAAGATAGTCATTCAGTCCTCTTAAATAAATGTCATAATTGTTGTGTATTTGTCTCACTGTGTAGTAGCTTGTACCTTCATTTAAACACCAAAACTCTGTTGCTCCAGGTGTTAAGACCTTTACCCCTACCTATAATGCATGGCAAGCCCTAGATTTGAACCTAATCTGTAACTCCATCCAATTGAATAGTGGAAGCAATCGAATGGGAGTGCCTGGATTCTAGCCCTGACCAGTGGCCACACTACATTGCATGTTTCCAACCATACTTTTGCAGGTCTTTTTTCTCCTAACTTTTTTCCAATACACTGTAAATTTATTGCACTAGAGCAGTTTTGCTTAGAACACCCCTTGTGCAAACACATAGATAACCATTTTCCTCACAGGAGTGCATAGAGGTATAGCTCTGATACTCATACTGCTTAGAACAACATATAAATATTTGATGTTGATACAAGAATTTTGTCTCAAGAAGCTCTCCAAGGCCATCACAACTGAATTGAAATTAATTGTATTTACTCACTTGATATTCTATATTTACAACCACACTTAGATGCTTTTGTAATTTGAAGTATTTCTTTATACAATCACTTAGTCATGTGAAATCTCATTTATGAAATAGTCATCAGATAATTTCCACATTCTCACAGCTCCACTTTCCGAGCAGTCTATGGGGAGTCTGGATTGACGAATGGCTGCTTATAGGTGATATGAGAGTGACCACTACTCATAGTCATACCAGTGGTCGCCCTCCATGGTCAAAACATCACACTGCAATTGAGTTCAGCACTGTAACACTGTGTAACAGTAACATAATTTTGGGTTCCTCCTCCTGTCCTTATTTTGCAAAAAAAATGCAAAAATATGTGTCAATCATCTATTATCACAAATAACAGCTGTCCTGGAAGTGACAGTGCACCTCATCACCATGACGTGGAATTAAAGCAGCAATTTTCTTTTTTGTTTTTAATTTTTCTGTTCTTTCTTTTGCTTTCATCTGAAAAATTGCTCTCAAGTGCAATGCTAATTGAACCCAAATGAGAATGAAATGACAAAAGCTTGTTAAATTTTCTGCTTTAATTAAAGGAATGGTAACTAATTCATTCAACTAAATGCAGCTACAGTAAAATGTCATTATTGATTCATTCCCCTAATTGTCACTTTGAACATTTACATATATGCAATTCAGCCAAAACATAAATATTTCATTGATGTGAGTTTAGACTAATGTAACAGAATTATTTGCTAATAAATTACTGATGAAATGCAGCCATTTTGTGGTCTGAATTTTTGATGAGCTCACAAAATGTTCACCCAATGCAAATATTCTGGCCAAACAATTTTCATTTTATTGTGTTATTGCTTTTCTATGTTTGCAAGGCTTACAAATCACACAGCTGGTTGGAATACCTTCATTGTAATTGTAATTGTAATTGTAAATACTCTCTGTCATGCACTGCGCATATGCAATGCAGGCACGAAATTCGTGGTGAGCCTTCCACAATGATACAGCTCAGGGCAGCCATAGAACGGCGCCCATGGGCAGAGACTAGAGGAACATTGCCCAAGATTCCCATGCCGTAGCACTCTCCAGTGTTGGTGACCGCCGTATGATAATGATTGATGAGAAGATTGTGAGTCTGGCACATACCCTATTAATTCAGGGATGCCCAGGGTCTTTCAGTTGCTCCAGCAGAGAACACTGGATACAACCCACCTCCATTTAATGTCCCATGGGCTCGGACCAAATTGAGTTCCAGGAGTGGGAGTCGAACCCACGACCTCAAAGCCAGACTGGTAGCACAAACAAGCACCTTAAACCATTAGGCCACGGAGAATGTTTCACTGTTGTGCTTATGTGCAGGGAGTACTAGTAATGATGTATGTCAGGGTAGTTGCCTAACCCTAGGTTTTTGGAGTATGTCAATGATTTAAACATTAACATTTGCATTGGATTAATATTGAATTTTGCACGTTTCGTTGTCATTATGTTGTTGATATATTTCCTGATACAAGACACATTACAGCTTTCGGTGAACAGCATTCATTTATCTGAATCTTTTAATCTGTAGAGCTCAATCTGTAGTTTCTAGCACAGCTTACCGAGGAGGTCAGTGACCTCACTGGAATTCAATCAAAGAATTACAGTAATTCCACAAGTTGTGTTAGGGAGGGGGGGATGGCTCTTTGAAATCAAATCAATGGGCTTTTTAGTCTTGCTGATTTTCTTGGTAGATGCTTCAAATATTATTGCTTACATTTCCTAATATTAACCAACAAAACAATTTTAGCTGGTGTCTGACAAACGCTGTGTGTAAAAGCAAACAAAACTCTGTTTATTTTCAACGGTTATTTGATCAAGTAACACATCAAGATTTATCAGGCCAGAGAATTTCCTTCATATAAACCATGTACATAATATATACACAAACATTGTGTATGGACACTGACTAATGCTTGTTTTGCTTTTGTTAATTAACATTAATTCAGAGTGCAATCATAAATAACCAGTTACTTCTTCAAGCACTGTCTTAGGACTGTCTTAGGACCCCATTCTGAATTTCAATGGTCAGAGAAAGAGTAAAACTTACCTATTATTGAACTTCTAATGCTACACAATAATCACATCTATCTTTTTCCCACTGTAGTAGTGATCGTGTACCAAGGTTCCTAGAAAAAAAGTCAATTATCATAGAACTAGACAGGAATTTTGTTACACCTAATGAAGTTCTCAATTGAGCGTAACCAAGTTCTTTGACATAAATTGATTTTTCTTATCTCTGTCATTAGGTTCGGTTGTCCAAGTGAATGGAAGTTTATCTTGAGCAAACTTTCCTTCTTGGAATCACTCTGATTGTGTAACAGAACTTTTTCAACAAGTAAAACTACATGCCAGTCATAAACTAGGTTAGGAAAGTAATACAGAGCAACTTTTCAAATGTGGCTAACTTCGGCAAATCTGGCAATTTTTCTCTGCAAATCTTATCTACCTGATACAATGATGCATAATCACATTTTTCAATTAGCCAAATAACATTAAATTTTGTCAGAAACTACATAGTAAAACACTAGGTAAAGAACAGTATCTTACTGTGTTTCCAACAAAAGGGCTTCGCGTCATTGCAAGACAATGTATGCAATGAGGAATTATAGAAATATTTTGAATTGACTGACTTAGTTTCCATTTTCAAAGTTATTCTGACTGTTCTTAATTCACAAGGAGAAATCAGAAGAGAATGACCATATACCCGTAAGTAAAGGGTACTTCCTACTGTTTCCAAAGTGTTAGGGCCCTTTGGAGAGATGGGTCCCAGGGCATTGACCTATTTCCCAATTGCCCTGTGTCCCTCTTGTACATGTATGGTTGAATGGATTGCTCCCGGGCAGTTGCAGTCTTTGGTAAAAGATACATTTTAGTCAGATCTCTGAGATTTGCGAACAGTTTCCACCTTTTATGAATTCTTACTGTAAAGCATATTAAGTGGCAAATATAGAACAGTCATCTATCAAAAGATTTGTTTTGGAAAATTGAAGAGTTATGAACTATTTTGTCAGATTTACATCAATGAGGGTAACATCTAAGCATCATTCTGTTAATAAGTCCTTGCTGCAACCAAATGTCACAGCGATTCATTGTGTAGTGTTTTTCAGGTCCGATAACAAATAGAAAGGCAACTTTTAATAATCAGTGTTGCAACTCATAAGTGGATTACAACTATAGGTTTTTGTATCACATTTGTGTCAACAAATAAAAAGCTGTCCAAAACCAGGTGGTTTCCATTCTGCCTTTCAGCTGAGCAGTAAGAGGAAGTCGCTGTCACTATGGAAACTGTGTAACATGGAGGCAGTCTTGTGTCACAATGTTAACCCCGGTAACCATGGCAACCCGTCCATTTGGACTGACAGCGTTACGGAGTCTTTGTAGACGGGTTGAATTGATCATAACTTGATTTGCATTCAATGATTTAATCATCCACGCTTGGTTGGTTGACCCGTCAGATTATGCCACAATGGAAGCAAGACGAATGTTTTTCAATCAAGTTATTCTCGCTTAACAAAGAGGAACAGCTACGACCAGGAACCACTTACCCAGGTAGAGAGCCAGTACGGTTGTCATGGAGCCACAAAGTCCTGAAGGAACTTGGTCATTCTGCCTTGGAGGCATTCAAGCTTGGCAGTGTTCTGACTAGAGTGTTAATATCTGCTTCCAACATACTGGTATGATGATGGGATAGAATGGAATATGTCACTGCTTTTATCACCTTTTCTTCGCGGCAGCAATTTAACAAGTTTCTCACTCTTTTATAACAGTTTATCACATTATGCAACCTGATTTAGATGATACAGATGCAAGCCTGAAAGACTCCATAACAATCTTTCAAGGGACTATCTTATCAGTATCCTTCCAGTGGCTTTTTCATGATTACATAAATTACCTTAGGCCAACTTTCGAATCAATAGCTTAGAGCTAGACAAAGACCGAGAAACTTCGTTGGGAAACACATTGTGAAAAGTTATATGGACTCATACAAAACTTGAACAACAGAACAGAAGGATTATCATAATTATCATAAACTAATCTGCATAATTTAGAATAAAATGCAACATTGTGGAAAGTACAGAAGACTCTTGTTAGAACTTTATGACAATTTGGATTATGTTGTTGTATTCAACTTATGGCTTAAGCTGCTAATTGCTGCAGCTGCTAAAAGTGATTGTTTTGTGCTGAGCACTCTAATCAATAACTAGCTTCTCTCTGGATGTTATAACATTACAGTGATCTTAGCAAGTAAGACTATACCGTAACACGAGATTTAGTTTATTTGCTTAAGATTCAAGCCTTGTCACCCAGGTCCTGCCAGACTGATGTGATTTGAGGCTTGAATTCCAAGCTTGTTAGCCTGTTTGGTGACTGAGATCTGAAGATAGGCTGGTCCTGTGGACATACTCAAGAAGGCCAGTAACAACTATGAAGCAAGCCTGTAGTCTGTGAGTAAGTGAACTCTGCTGAACTTTATACAGTTATATTACTGCAGACCTGAAGATGAAGCTTCTCTTGCTCAAAGCCTTGTCAGTAAGATTTAGTAAAGGAGAAACAAGTACATAGGATATACCATTATTGTTTGATACCAACTGGGAATAGAGTGCCGAAAGACTTCACAATACATTATGTGAAGAATTCTGGACATTATGGAAGATATTTTGCAGATTCTTACATTATATTGTAGGACCATTCTGGATTATAATACAAACATTTTTCATAGGAACCAGGCCATGTATACATTTATATTATTATGGTATATTTCACATTTGAAACAATTTCTTCATACCTTTTCCTGAAAGCAGTGTTACTTTCACTCCATTTAGACAGCTATATATTCACAGCTACACCATAACATTTTCGCCCTTGGTCTCATTATTCCCAACAAGAAACAACCAAGGTTATTCAATCTGTGAAGGATTTTCTACTGCAGTCTTCAAGGTCACTTGGACTGAAAACCTTGAGCTAAATCTTTATTGAATTCCATTTAAATTTTTATACTGGAGGAGTTAGGTTGAATTATGTGTGTCAATGGCGCACTTAAATCGGAACGGAAAGATAAAATTTACTGTAGTATAAAATCGTAACATAAAAAAACTGATCATTGAGCATCTTTGTGTTATCAGACAATTATAAATAACATAGAAATATTGGGTTGCATGATACCATTACATTCAATTTTGTATACTTTCAAGACAAGGATAGTCCTTTGATTGATTGCATTGATCAAAACTACGATTCTTTAATTTCTGAAGCAACTGCAGGTTTTCCTGCATTTACTATATTAATTATAAGGATATCAAAGCCATAACTTTGGGAGTGATATCTGAAATTTTGATATTGCTTTACAGTATTTTATCAAGGATGTTCCACAGGACCATCTCATTGATTTTCAGGACAAGGAGTACTTTTTTCCTGTTATAGGACCTAGTTTGGTTGGCTGGACATTTTCAAGTTGCTTAAATAGATCACATTTTGATGAAATCATTATCAAATTCTTTTTTAAATAATTCGATTTTGTTTTATTGGAATGCTTTATAACTTGATGCGCTTCTTTATAAAGCAAATTTTTTAATAGTAACTTCAAGGAAGCTATTTCGATAAGTCTATTGCTTTCATAAAGCTAATATGAAGCAAAGATCAGAACAATTGAATTTACTCTTAAAGCTTGGTCAGTGCGATCATAAGAAAAATGAAGCTGCCTAGTCGTCCATGCCTTATTGATGAGGGTCTGACTCATCTGTCTTATTAAGAAATCTATAATCATACATATATTGAGAACATTTTTGCAATATCAATTACTTTTTGTGAGTGAGAACCATTTTGTGAATTAATGCTTGCAGAATAGTTAAGTCCCTCGGTCTATTCGACATTACTGTCGAACAACAAATGAAAACAATACCTTGTAACTGCATACATTCATACATGTAAGCCATTGATGAAGGCTCCAATTGATAGCACATATCATCGCATATGTTATTGATGAAGGCTCCAACAATTTGATAGAACGTACATTATGTGTCATCCCCTCATACTACTACCCTGGGGGCATGATCATTTGGATCTTGCATATATTTTATTTATTTTTAGCCCCTTTGATATGAGGACTGATATAGCTAATCATTTCCTTGGTCTACTGTGATTGGCAGTAAGCCATAACTAAACATGCCTACTGTATAGCAGATGCCAGTGGATTGGCCACTTTATAGCTCAATAAATATAGTTTATAGATTAACAGGGTCATAAATTCTGCAGGTATCCTTTCATAAAACACTATACGAACATAGGTGAACATGGTGGACTACATTATCTATTGGCTAATAGATATATCTACAAATTTCATAAAAGACCAATACATCTATCACGACATTGCTCACAGACTGCACTAATGGATATACATTAATTCATTCAATATTCATAAGCAAATGGATATTGATATATCATTGATATGATTCAGTCTGCATGAGCATTGTAATACCTGCAAACTCTGGAATGCTAAGCTGTGTGGAGCTATTTCTCTTGGCAATTGGACAGTGATTGGCACCATTCGATACTGGAGCACTTGTTTTAAGAACATTTTGTTTTAAGAACATTTTGTGTAACAACTAACTTGGACTGACAGTGTGGATTCACAGCACAGTAATCTCATCATTTTGCTTGTCTGTAGACATTTAAGAAACTGTGCTTCTGGTAGAATTTTCTGTGTCAATCATATCTTATCTGAAATGTATATGGCTGAATGATTCATACCACCTACAAGGAGTCAATGCCTGGATATATTTCCTTCAGGATTGCGTTGTGTGGGCCAGCAGACTAATTTCAAAATTATTACGGCTACTTATGCAACAATGCATAAACTGACAGAAACAAAAACAATAAATATTTATTTGGAGAATGGAATGTACCTTGGATTTCGGAAACTACAAACTAACTTAGGGGAACGAGGGGCAAAACGGACCGGTGGGGCAAAACGGTTTTTTGCGTTTTCTCGGAACATTTTGACCTGCCTTCTAATTTTTTGATTGGAAAATAAAGTAGGATACATGACCAACTTTCCCTGAAAGTTTCATGGATGAGAACGTTACAGGTATGCAGCTATGTTAATTTGAAGGTTTTGATCGATTTTCTTAAAAAAATCATCATTTTTGGAAATGCTGTGGTACCTCCAATGACATTCCCAGCAGAATAATTTATAGTCAGTGTTATAAGAGGACTACTAAGCTTGCTTATTAAGCAAAAAAATGTAGTCTGGTGCTTAGTCATGTGTAAGTAGCTCATTATTAATATACCCTGCATGGTTGGGGCAAGATGGAGTCCTCATGCGGGGGCAAAATGGGAAGCACAAAAAAAGCAATCCCAGCCTAGAAGAGGTTTAAGCTTGCCTTTGGGTCAATTCAACCATGACATTCGAGACATTTGATACATTTTATGGCTATATAACAGGCAAAAACTGGAAAAAATGACAACAGATTTGTGGAGGTAGTCCATGTCATCAATAATCCCTTGAGGATTTAGGTCTAGTGGTAAAACCCTGTATTGTTGAAACTGAAATGAATATAAGTACCTTTCAAAAAGCATTGTCAAATCCAATAACAGTTTAAATCGTTAAATTATGAAGAAAACTTGGAAATCAGAGTTATGTGAATATTTATAAAAATGTCACATTTCCTAAAATTGAACATCATTTTGTTTCTTTTGTAACATAATGTTTACGGTTAAATACTTGGTCACATAATTATATAGAATGTATAATTACTAGCATCACTCCCCATCTGTAATTGCATCCTGTATTGAGATATTGATTTCATTGTTTATTGCTATGTTTACTCTCACTATTCTGCAATATGCTTACATTGCAATGACGGGAATTAATGCATTTCTGTTTGTTAACATGCTTTTTAGTTAGACTGTTATAAAAACAGCTGATTTATTGTAGAACTTTTGCGACTTTATTTCCTTCCCGTTTTGCCCCGTCTGAAATTCCATTTTGCCCCAAGCTTGGGGCAAAACGGGATAAAACTGCATTTTTGAAAATAGGAAAAAATATTAAATGGAAGTGTTAAAAAAGCACTTTTCTGCTTTTGATCAAGTGGTATAGGTACTTCTCCACAGATCAGACATTATTTGGTATTCCTACGATATACCGTTTTGGTACAGCGAGCCTTCGAAGTTAGACGGCCCGTTTTGCCCCTCGTTCCCCTACTAACTTATCATTATATCTGCAAGCCCGTACTACTTGCCAAAAATGCTAAAGAACACTATCCTTAAAGATGTTCATTACTATTGAGTAGAACTTGACAGTGCAAACAGACACATATACTGAATATATGCATCATGCTATTGCTGTCATGTTAACTTTCAACAATTATGAGCTACAAACCACAAAAACTTCCTTTGGACGAAGAAGGCTACACAACTAGAATGACAACTGAACAATAACACAGTAGTTGAACACTGTTGGCGATAATATGGTGAACCTGTGCACTTCTTGTGTTATGAATGGATCCTTTAGGTGTTGCCATGTCAACAGCTATGGCAACCCTACCAGTTGCTATGTAACAGGCAAACACTCTTACCCCAGGTTGTTGACCTGGGAGACTTGGTACCCTGAGCAGGATGAGGGGAGGGTGTTGAAGATGGAGTGCCCTGATTGTAGGTGAGATGGTCATTTCACTTTCATTTTCTACAGTTTCCAATATTTTGCGGATGTTTTGCTGAAAAAAATTAATTAATCACTCCTGCAATATTATGGATGCTTTTACCGATCTATTATAAAATTAATTGTGGTGCAGGCCTCTCTTGTAGTTACACCAGAGCACACCTTGGTTTAAAATTTAAATCAACATTTTCGTTGCCCTGGCTTTTTGACCCACTTAATGACAATAATGCCAACTTTTCCACACTGGGAAAGTTGGCATTTATTCCGTAAAGTGGGTCAAAATAGCGTGTCAACTCTACCCCGGATTACCAACTTTACTTCTACTAAAGTTGTGTGGCCTCCCTGTGTCTCTTTGTTGAAGGCATAATGACTTTGCTGTACTGGTTGTTGATGGAGAAGTCACACTTTACAAATTTGTATGGGTCAGTGCCAAAATTCTACATGTCTGTCTGTCTTTCTATCTGTCTATCTACAAACCCACCTTAGTAACCAACCTATCATCCTACCTCCCTACACACCTGCCTTCCAACCTACCTATTTAGCTGCTACAGTTTTAAAACAAAACACCAGGAAAGGCAAAGGCACTCGACCCCATTCATAATGCAATGCAAATCCAGTGCCAAAATTCCAACCTGTCTATCTATCTATCTATATGTCTATCTATCTACATACCCACCTTTCTAACCAACCTACCTGCCTACATACCTACCTACCTTAGCTATTTCAAAAGCTGACTGTTACAGTTCTACTAACATACCTATGGAAAAGACTCAAGGAGTCTCGGCTGCACTTATAATGCATTGCAAGGCCTCGATTTGAATCTGATCTGCAACTCCATGCAATTGAATAGTGGAAGCAATATAATAGGAGTGCCTGGATTATAGCCTTGACCAGTGACCACACTACATTGCATGTTTCCAATCATACTGTTGCAGGTATTTTTTTCTCCTAACTTTGTTTTTCCAGGTGAATGGCCAATATACTGTGAACTTATTGCACTGGGGCGGTTGTGTTCAGAATACTCCTTCTGCAAAATCATAGATAACCATCTTCCCACTGTAAAATACAGTTAGGCCTACATTAACATTATACTGACACATTATTAACAAACAAATAATTTGCAGTCAAACTCATACTGCAAATGATTTTCATTTCACAGCCATATGAGAGAGAGAGAGAGAGATTCTTTATTAGCCAATATCAATTAACATTAACATTGGAATTCATTTTATCATATCTTATAAGTACAAATAAAGCTGGAAATTCTGAAACTCTGATTCTCTTCATTTTTGTTGTGGTAGTTCGAGTTGATTGCTATGAAAGCCTTAATATTCAGACAAACAACCAGCTTGATTGATTGATGAATATAATGGCCAACCTTAACATTTTCAAGGGCTTTATTCCTTTGATAACAAAACAATGCCTTGATCTTGAAAATTATAAATTCCAACCTTGTTCCTGACCTTAGTAACACCCCTATTAGTTCAGTGGAATCACAATCTGTGTTTCCGCAGCAGTGGAATGTTGTTTGACGAAATGCCGACATTTAATCAATGGTGATTTATCGAGTTAACATCCAAAGTGTTATACACCGCGGGGTTCGCTATTGACTTTCAAATAAGAAAATCATTCTGGGGAAAACTCTTTGTTTGAAACAGTTTGAGGCACAATAAGACATTGCCTACAACCTTTGATTATTGTGTATGCTGTTGATTTACACATCGAGTTATGCTTGAAATCACTGTACATTTTACGCACAATGAGATGATGTATTAGTTAGACACCAATTTGGAAAGTTCTAACTGACAAAAATGCATTTAGAACTCAACCGCTCCCTTCTGTAGTCATGAAGTGGTCTCTCGTGGTGGTGCAGTCTCTTGTTGGGGTGTAAAATGTACTGCATTATTACTTATAGAGGGAAGATGGTCACTAAGGCAAGTTGGTCTTAAAACAGGGGGTTTCATAATGCAGGGAACACTGTATTGTCTTTCTCCCAACCCGACCAACTCACAAGGCCTTCTTTAGCCCATCCCATATCTAACAACACTGTTTATTCATATATCGAATCTCAACCAATTCCATAGCCAAACTGAACATTGGTCTGTGGCATTGTCACAGGCCTGTTTTTTTTGTTTGCTTAATCGGTATGTTTGATTTGTCCACCAATAGAACTCAGTTCGAGCACACAGTGAGGCCTTTGTCACAAATATTGCAAACATGGTTAAATTTTTTCATTACCTGAATTTTCATTGATGTTGAGATATTTGCCTTGCAGAAGTAGGGCACAATGACCATAAGCAAATTCCTATACATACTGTGTTGTTGTTACATGTGCAGTCAACGAATGAACGAATGTCAAGTGCTTACACATGTGTAGGTAAGGTGGCACTGTTGTTCCACTTCCTGTTTGATCATAACAATGTCTTGTGAAAAGCACATGTTTGAAAAAAAGTCAAATTACTATGAATCTAATTGTTGTCAGCAACATAACACCATGCAGAACTCTCTATGTAATCATTGTTGGTTATATCTATGCTAAAGTACACATTCAGACTTCTTTGATACTGAATTAAATGGCTTCAAAGTTGCCAGGTAAGTTGGCAAAAGTTTTCTGTGTTGACATGGTTTTAGGAGAATTTTGATCTTTTACCTTGCATATTGTCGTCTACAGGGCAATACGTTTATTTTGCCCTCTCCAGGTATATCCCTTGCAATGAAGGTTCAGTAAATAGATAATTCCATGTTGATAAATAGACCTGAAAATTTCTCAATTGAGATATTTTTGGCAATAAGTCCATGGCTCAGCTCTGATATCTTCTACTTTGACAGTGTTCATGAGGCTCTTTCAAGAAACAGGTGACAAAATTTTAATCTTGTTGTATTGTTTTGCACTGATTGCTGGCTATAATCCCCTGTCTTGAGCCTCAGGTCAATAGACTCTGAACTTGACACCCATTTAAATGTGATTAAAACTGGATTCTCATTCAAAGGGTTGTGTGACCATGTTACAGAATTGCAATGAACCCCAGACACATGTCTATATATAATGACAAACTGATAATATGTTCCTTGTGAGGTCATATCCATGCCATTTTATTCTCTGTGACTCATAAGCAATTTGTGAGTTCATATCCGATAATTTAAATGCTCTCAAAACAAGCCATCAACTGAGTATCAATGAGTCTTCTGCATGGTACCCAGATATGATTCCCATAGCAATCTATGTTGGGTGGATGTTTCATTCTTTTGGCATAGGTGCACCTTTGTTGGCTACCTGTCCTATTTTAAAACCACGTCACTGGAAAAATTCTTCATCAAAACCAATCAGTGGCTATCAACCATCCACATTTAAGCAAACATTAATTTTTAGCTTCTCGGAACGACTGACCCAGCCGATTTTGTGCCTGCGGAAAAAAATAATGAGCTTAACCGCAAATTTTAAAAATAACATAAAATTGACTTTAGTTGTTTTGCTCTACCAAGAAATCTTAGAAAAGTGCCTGAGGAAGATCCAAGAAGCTAGAAATCAATTATGTCTGGCCTTATGTTTTCTGATACGAGTGTCACTGAGCAGAAAATATTGTCATTACCATTTCATTTGCTTACAATAACAACTAATGAAATTTTTTATAATTTTATTGCCTTTTTGCACTGCTGACTACATATAATTTATAAATGAGTGCAAATTATTGATAACAAATTGCATTGTACCAGTGCTGGCAGTGCAGCTTTTATGAAAAATCCATATTGACAGAATTGTGACAAAAAATATTGATAGACACTCATATTTCCAGGCATACATGTATCAAGTTTACGTCTTTAAATGAACAGCAGCAGCAGCTCTGATAGGACTTATGCACACTTATTACGAAAAATTATGGTACCATCGGTTGGTGTTTTGATTGGAAAGTCTTTCAAAATGAAGAATTAATGGATATAGTTGATCAAAAACTCCATGGACAAATGGATACGGATACCTCTCCATCAGCAAATATACACTATCCATCCTTTCCCTCTTTATGGACCTCAACTAGTGCTTTATTATTTTTATTTCAAAGTGTCTGGGCAGGAATATGCGAACGAACAGACAATATCTTCTTGCTTGCCAGAGAGCATCTGTTTGTCAGAGGACAACATGTTTCTTGGCTCAGCCAAAGATTTGAACCAATGACCAAGTGCCACAGGATATTATTTGTGTGCTTTACACCAGGCAGCTTTTTCTTCTAAATTGGCGTCAGAGAGAAGCTGCAGGGTAGAGTGAGCTATTTTTAGACACAAGCATATGCTGCTTCAGAACCACACCAAGCCCCTGGTGTCAGTGGTGGGAACTACATGATACTTGTTATTTTATCACATAATTAATTTCTTGTAATTTGTATATTTTCAGGGATGCAGGATCTCTAGATGGTGCCATGGTTGGCATGGCAACGGAAAGTCACGAGTTGATGTCGAATGGATCGGCCGTCAAGGCGGTGAGTCATTAGTTTCTGCTATTGACAATTTTTTTGGTTGTTGTCTTTTAAGATATTCAGATTTATTGATGAGATTACAATTTTGCCTACAAAGGATGTTCATGCTGATATATAGGCCTATCATTTAAATATGGTTTAAGGACTGAACCTCTGCGCTAACATCCCTATAGCAATATGCATTATTTTCTTGGGATGCAACTTTTCAGTAAGAATATGCTTTTCAATATTGAAGTCATGATCAACATTTCCAATATTGTATCTCTTAACAATTTTACTGAATGTCTATTCAACAAGATAGGCTTACTACTGCAGCATCAGGTAATAAAAAAGTCCATTAAGTGCTCAGTCTAGGATGGGCCTGCAAATATAACTGAATCGTGGTAATATTGTTCTGCCATGCTGCTTTCTCTTACAGATTATAAGATTATAATTCAAATGCTACATACGCCTTAAATATATAGCCTCTTGATAATTGACCATGAAGGTCTACATCTGTATATTTCCGTGATTCATTGCATTACAACATTGGCCACTGCTTGTAAATTATAGGAGAGAGAGGGCAAAGATTGCCCATTCCCGAGTTTAAAGTGATTTGATTATCTCAGCTCACAAGAAAAAAAGTATCAAAATAAGGTGTAACCATGTTTCATGAATATATTGCAAAGTAATGCATTGTAAAACTCGCTGGATATTGATCGGAAATGCATTCAGGAAGGATTCCGTAGGGAAACACGATCCGAGTGCAAATCCAACCTCACATGTGGCCCAATAAAGGAAATCTCCCTGGAGTTTGCACAAAGCCTTTTGTGAACTTTTAATTCCCTCAAAGCATGAATAAACAAACAGAGCCATTGAAAGTTAGGCTCGTCCCGGGTTTTCAAGGGTTCCCTTGGTAATTGCGTGCATGATCACTTGTAGCACGGTACCCAGATCATATCAAGCCAATTCCACACCTAAAATCTAAAGTATCACATCTCAACCTAATTGTTTTTGGTGCAGTTTGCCAGAAAATTACCTAATAGTTTACAGTTGAAGCATAACTTATTCATTGCAATTTCTGGTAATTCAAATTGGCTGCACAGTGCCGATATATTTCTTTGGATAATGAGTTAAGAGAACAACTGTCCTTGGTTTTCAAGGAGGCCCCTGGTAACTGTTCGCATGATGAAAACTCAATCCAAACTACCCAGATCATATCAGGCCAATTCCACACCCAAAACCTAAAGTATCACATCCCGACCTAACTGTTAGGGTGCAGTTTGCAAGAAAATGACCTAATAACTTACAGTTGAAACATAACTTATTCATAGCAATCTTAGGTAATTCAAATTGGCTGCTCAGTGCCCAAATATTTCTTTGGATAATGAGTTAAGAGAACAAATTATTCTGGGCTTTCACAGAGTTCATTGTTCACATGATGAAAACTCGATGAAACTACCCGGATCATATCAAGCCAATTCCACACCTAAAATCTAGAGTATCACGTCTCAACCTAATTGTTTTGGGTGCAGTTTGCCAGAAAAGTACCTAATAGTTTACAGTTGAAGCATAACTTATTCATTACAATCTCTGTTAATTCAAATAGGCTGCACAGTGCCCACGTATTTGTTTGGATAATGAGTTACGAGAACAAACCGTTCTAAGCTTTCAAGGAGGTCCCTGGCAATTGTTCGCTTGATGAAAACCCAATGCACACCACCCATATCATATCGGGTCAATTCCACACATAAAATCGAAAGCATCAAATCCCATGCAACCTTTTTTGTGGGAGCACTTCGCAAGAAAATAACCTAATAGTTTACAGTTGAAGCATTAGGCCTACTTATTCATAGCAATCTTAGGTAATTCAAATCAGCCGCACAGTGTGCTCGCATATTCTTCTGCGCAATGAGTTAAGAGAACAAACTATCCGTAACTTTGTGAAGAAGAAAAACAAACTTGTCTGCCCATCCCAGGAGACTCATATATATAGCACAGTACCAGTGGCCCATGTTATAAATGTGTAGGTGATCAACTGTGAAGAAGCATCCTGCCAAAAAGTTGCAGGCTAACAAAGATGTATTGGTGTAGGTTTGACAGCTTGGTCATAAATAAGAAAACATGGACACATTGATGAACTTGTTGTGGGTCATTGGCTGATGCAGCTTGTCAGTTATGTCAGCTCCCTGACTGCAGTGAGAGGCTTACAATAAACATGTCAATAAAACAAGTATGACTAAAGTTTTACTAAATACCATTATTGCTGAGAATGGGAAATCATTGTTAGTTGTAGAACTTTTGTCTGTCTATACAAATGAAATTCCTGAAATATATTAAAATTATGTACTTCAGAACAGTACAATGGAATTAGTTGCCATACCATGCAGAGGCTCCTTCAAGTGAAATGCGCCCAGTTACAGCAATTGTACAAGTCCAACATTCAATATGTCCCATTGTTTATTCATGTTTTTGCAGAATCAAAAGTTTCTGTGAAGGCTTTGGCAAACTCTCTTTATTCCTATAATTTAGTGCTAGAGATGCATTGGAAAATGCGAAGTCCTAGAGCTCATTAGGAGAGAAGAAAACTTGCATGTTTCTCCTCTTTAAAGTTTTGAATGGTAGATGTCTCTTAACTCCCAGATGGATATGAACTGTATGGCTGGAAGGTATTGAATTAGTACAGGTTTCAATGAATGAATGACTTTTTTACCTTTTGGCTTGTTTATTGCTTAAGCCCAAAAACAAATATCGTACCATGCATGACTGATAAGCTACATTAACCAATGACCCAATACAAGTTCATCAATGTGTCCAACTTCTGCTTATTTATGACCAAGCTGTCAAACCTTCACCAATATATCTTTGTTTGGCTGCTACTTTCTGGCATGCCGCTTCTTCACAGTTGATCAACTACACATAACATAGACCCACTGGTGCTGTGCTATGAGTCTCCTGGGATGGACAAACTGTACGTTTTTCTGCATCACTAAGTTACGGATAGTTAGTTCTCTTAACTCATTGTCCAGATGAATACGTGCCCTTCAGCCTGAAAAAAAAGGTAGTGAATAACAAAAGGTCACAATGAACAACTAATGATTCTTAATCTATGAGGCAAGTTTCAGGCAAACTGGACTTAATTGATCTGGATCATCTTCTTGTTAAGCCATGTAACCATCCACAGCAGTCAAGAACGTATTGTAACTGCCTTTCCTTAATGGTCCACTTGTTACTTGTGGTTGCATATTGAACAGATTATTAACCTTTAATCATTATTTTAATTTAATTCAAATCTTTTTTCTGATCGCCTTTTGACAGTTCTAATATAGAATTACATTGCGGAATAATTTAGTAAAACATAGAAGCAACAAACAAACAAACATGTACTCACATCAAAAGAAAATAAACAAAATTATTTATTCATGTAGGGGCAGATCAGATTTCCTGTAGATGCCCTCTATTTGGTGAATCAAACTGCAAAAACCAAATGATTTTGGGGAGAACAATGTTACTAAAATTTCCACACAAACTACCAGTGCTGTAGAATGTAAACCAAAGTCGCAGAAAATGGTTTCATTGGCATGTTTATTGCTTAAGCCTCTCACAGCATTCAGGGAGCTGACATAACTGACAGGCTACATGAGCCAATGACCCACTACAAGTTCATCAATGTGTCCGACTTCTGATTATTTATGGCCAAGCTGTCAAACCTACACCAATATATCTTTGTTTGGCTGCTACTTTTTGGCAGGCTGCTTCTTCACAGTTGATCACCTACACATAACATAGGCACACTGGTTCCGTGCTATGGCTCTCCTGGGATGGAGAAAAACTCCTGCCTTTTTCTGCCTCACTGAGTTATGGATGGTGTGTTCTCTTAGCTCATACTCCAGTTGGATAATTGGTTATGTACTGTCAGTCTGACAAAGACAGTATTGAAAGACAGAAGATTGTAAAAATGTGTTCTTCTTTTGACATTAAATCATGGAGGCATAGAAATAGCGGGAATGGGATGAGAAATTATAAGCCTGCCTGATATAGTTCAATTTGGAAAATACTCTGAAAGCCACGACAAGGATTTCTTGAGCCCATTAAAAAAAACCTCTGAGAAGGACTTTATAAATTCATGCAGCAGTTAGTTACAGGATCAGTATCTTTAGTATATTCTTTGATGGAAAATGGAAAATAACCGCTTAACATTTCAACTGAACGAAGAAGGGTCCCTCCAATTTTTTCAAGTAGAGCAATGTTATATTGCAAACTGATGTTCTTCCTTGCAGGTGATTTTTGTACAATGAGTTTAATACAATGATCTAATCTTTTAATTTTTCTGTTTCAGGCCCCCTACCGCCTTGAGGAGAGGAAGGCGTACAGGAAGCGGAGATGTTCCTTCCTGCGGGACCATCTCGGTTACTTCTTGTGTTTTTTTATCGTCATTGTGGGCCTATCTGTTGCAATTCCATATTTGCTCAAATACTATGGCTTTATTAAGGATTCAAGTGCGTGAATTTTCATACTTTTTCACAATAACATCTTTAATATAAACTACTTCTAAGATTTGATACAAATCAGTTTTTGTGGTGAAAAATATACCCTGTTATTTCAGATAATTTAGCAAAGTGACATAATTTGCAAATATTGTTCTATAACAGTCAGAAGCCAGAAATCCAGACAGGATACAAACTAAATTTCAAACCAATTACTAATGTACTCCTGATATTTATCATTCATTTGTAGACAATAAACCAGAGGTTTTTCGTCTGAAGCACAACAGCTTGTGTAGTAATAAGACTGAAAAATCTGGAAAACCAAGTTGAAAAAGACTTTTGAGAAAAATTAATTCTATACCTTCCCTGTAAAACATATGTTTATTTTAAACTTGGGGAAAGTTAAGTAAGATTAATCTACAGTACAACCCAAAATAAAGTAAGACTACCCCAACAGGAAGAAAGAATCAGCCACTACTTTGCCCTTTCACACCTTTTGGCTCGATCCCCCCATATCGCTTCCAACCTTTACCTACTTTCAACTATCTTTTAAAATTACATTAAAATTACATTAAATTGACATAAAACCAAAACAAATTCAAATTCCATCACCACAATTCTGTTTGATTTCTACGATATTGTGCCCCTTGCTAATTGCAATTACTTTGCTAGCTGTCTTAATTGAGTTCTTAGCAAGGGGTAAGGTTATAGTGAGGAGTCAAAGGCAGTTGTAAGGAGATTTGGAGTGAAGAAGAGAAAGGAGGGCAAAATAGGTAAACAGAGGACTTCTGACAGAAAATTGTCTTACTTTATTTAGGTTTGTACTGTAAGTCTGTAATAATAATGGTCCGATCAATATGTTCCTATAATTTACATGTACATTTTAGTTTTTATTCCTCTTTTCATTATGATAACAAGCAGGACCCTTAGCGGTTTTCTTGTCGGACACTGGGACCAATGGGCCGGCTGACCCTCATCGTTTTCAAAACCAGACCGATTATGATGACAACTACAATTTCAGAACAGGAGAGCTTCTCATGCCATCCAAGGGCCTTTACTTTTTCAGGTAAGACGTCATGGCAGTTGTTTAGAGTTACTTGAGCTTTAATCGAGTGTCATAACAGAATTGACACAAAAATTATCTGAAAAATTAGCTCCGCTATAAGTCATCTTGTGTCTAATTCTGAGGAGAATACGTGTGTAACCACAACAGATATATTTTATCTGTAAAAGTAGAATTACCATTTTTAACTTCACTGAGAGACATCTTTGAAAAAAATTAATTTATAGCAAAAAATATACTTACTAAAATATATTATCTAAAGGAAAGATTTTGACTTACTAATCTCTCTCCTCCACAATTTTACAAATTTTCCTTTCCCCATAGCATATGGAATTGACCATAATATTAATTATTGCAAATAGTCTCCTTTTTTCCTGGATGATTTTGTATTTAAACATTTCAATTCATCAGATATCATAACACCCATCCTTTTTTTGCAGCATGAGCGCAGGAGCCTCGCCCAATTCTAAGGTCAACTTTTCACTGGCTATGAAGACGGACGGTAAAGATGACACTTATGACGGAATGACAAATTACGAGGTTTCTGTCCTTCGCACCCATACTGCTTGTCCAAATAGGGACACCATCGGCCGGGACATTATTCTTCATTTAGAGAAAGGGGTCAAAGTCCGAGCTGTGTCTAGCGAGACCCTAATCAGCGGCACAGGCCGCACATCTTTAACCGCATTCAGCATCACCGATATCACTCATGGGGGTCACCCTACGTGGTTTTTATTATCTCGGAATATCGGAAGAATGGAGCGACCGGGGAAGGTTGCCTTCCCAGAAGTTCTCGGAGATTCGGCCCAAGGGTGGTCGTCGAAAGAGAATGCTTACTACTGCCAAGAAGATGGAATTTACGTTTTCTCTCTCTCGTTATACGTTAATGTGCGAGATAGTGTATTCGCTGAGCTTAGGGTTGGCGTCCGTATTTATGAACTCGTCCGCAGCGGAGTCTTTTCAGATTCCGGAGGATCGGATGTCATAAGTCGGTCTGTCCTAGCCCCGTGCATAAAAGGCGACGCTGTTTATGTTTATCTCCGAGAAGGCGCCATCAACGGAGGCCCCGCCTTGACTACCTCTCTCGCTGGCTTTCGCTACAAGCCGGAAAACTCTTCTCTCGTCTACTGGGCTTTGTCTAACAACGGAGCGTTCCGAGGTGAGGACAAGGGCGACCGGGTGGTCGATTATAAATTTGGCCGTATAGATCTGAGGACAGATTATCTCATATTTGACGGTCGAGACGGAGCCTATACTGCAGTGACGTGCCCACAAAACGGATGGTACTACGTCTATATAACGGGCATCGCCATGGCGTACCGCCGTATGTCTTTAACTTTTTACGTGGAGGATATTCCCCAAGCAATATTGTACCGCAGTGACCCATGGCAAGGAAGGTACATCGATTACATGGGCCGTTCCGCCATCTTAAAGTGTGCTAAGGGCAATCGTATAAGTGTTAAAATTTTTAACGACTCCAAGTATGGCGTCGGAAAGCCCATTCAGAACAGTGCCAATGTATTCGGGACGAGTTTTCACGGATTCCTATTATACAGAGACCACCGATTGTGATAGTAACCAATTCCCACCTTTGCAATCTTACTGTTTTATAACTTACATTTTTATACCATGTTTGCCAGTATTATATATGCATGTTTAAGACTTTCCTGTTTGTTTACAGTCAGTTTTAACCACATTTGAAAGGAATTGTTACGTCATGAAATTTTATGGTATTTTAAATGGTATTTAAATGGAATTTCATGTTAGGTATAATGGGCATTTTTTGAAGGTTGATCACAGTGTATTTTAACTGTATATGCATTGCACAGTATCTGATCTCAATGTGTTACAGCGGAGAGCCAACAACCAAGGAAACTATGCGTAACTTCTTTATGCGAAGCAAGTTTTTTGCCCAGGTAAATGTACTGTAATCATTTGCTATACAACTACAGTGTGTTTTTGTAATTGGGTATCAGAAAAGCTAGCTGAAAACTTGAGATACTCAAACCAGTCAAAAAATGATATATGTGGTTTTGTCGAACAGTAACACTGTTCCGGAGCAGATAGGCTGATGGACCAAGGTGAAACATGCCAGTTTTACCAGTGTTTCTTAAAAGTCGAAAAAGAAGTGAAGCCATTGTAGTTTGAGGCAATGGCCTGGGGTTGTACATACATGTACAAAAACATAATACAGACAAGTTTAATGTGAGCAGTTAATAAAGTTGTTAGTCTTGCACTGATTCATAAGTCAAAATCATGACTCATCAGTCATCATTTTTGTGTCAGCTCCGATAGCTCAGTCAGTAGAGCGCTCGCCTCACAAGCGAGGGACCCGGGTTCAATCCCCAGGCTGGCCATCATGTCATTCAACGACATCGTCGTTCGCATCAGACGTAAATTGGAGGCGCCATTGGCTCAACTGGAAACAAGTCACTGACTTAGCTAGGCTACCCACTTTAAATAAAAGTCCCTTTACCTTTACATTTATTCTGCTGAGGAATAAGAGGCTATCATGAATCACCGATTTCAGATTTTTCCTTGAGTGTTTGCTCTCCACTGTAACAATGACTCTTTCTCTCTGGCATTTATTTAATTAAGATGCAAGTGATGTATATAAATGTATATTTGTATAATTATGCAGTGAAATCATATAAATTGCACATTTAATTTCTCTCTTACATATTCCATATTAATTTTAGTGCTTTAAGGTAAATTGTTAAACCCTTCCTTGCATAGAATTTTTCCCTTATTTATAAATTTAGTCAGTTAATTGAATATTGTATACCAGTGACTTTACGGTGACATGTCGAATTATAAACTCGTTTTTTTTTCCTTATGATTAAATTTAAATTTAGTTTTATAATTAGTATCAGCATTATGATATCCAATTACATTGCACTATTTCTGGGGATCAAAAATAGAGGCACAAATTCTGTAAATCGTCTCCCAGACAAGAACGATCTACAATTTTGAATACTACGTATCAGTACTTCAATTTGGCCCAGCTAAATGAAGACCGATGTTGAGGTTATTTGCGGTGATGTAGTCGAGGTCAGAACATCCGAGACCGAGGTAAGGCAAAGGATTTGGCATCCGAGATCGAGCCAAGGCCGAGGCCTTTAAAAATGTGGCCCCAAGGCCGGCTCGAGGACGAGGCCTGTCCCGAGGCCTCCATCACTGGCCCAAAGACACCTGAGACTGTGGCGTGGCCAAAGATTTGGCATCCGAGACCGAGCCAAGGCCGAGGCCATCAAATCATGGCCCCGAGGCCGGCCTCCAACACTTGTTATTTGAGTCAAAAGCTGAATGGAGAACCTCTGCAAAATCATGTCATGTAATAATTATTATTGGATTGATCCCTCTTATATTTATTTTAGAAATAGTGCACATGTAAACAGCACATGTATTATACTTCATCTAATTTTTTATAATTTTTATCCTACGCGAACATTGTTGACTGCTTAACTGTTATTGCTGAATAATGAATATATGTAATAATTACGATTGCTTTTTTCGGTTTGTTGTTGGACCGAGTGATAACTGTTCTAATGCAATTTGTTGTACTTCAAATGTATCTCATTCAGTCTGTGTTACTTCAAACTGCATTTACAAAACTGACTTTTTTTAAATGTTATATAAAAGTGTGTTATATATATGACATTTTAACATAATTTATAAAGTAGGCAATCAGTTGGTCTATTAAATTTATTGTTAAGGAATGAAAGTTATTGTGTACATATCAAAAGTATACACCATGCACCCACCACCATATCATTAGGAGATATGTACAAATGTTTCACATACTTTTTCAGCATATGAGTAGTCATGAGAGAGTTTGTTATTAGTACGATTGATATGTATCATCCGTATAGAAAGTTTGAACATTCCAAATGAATCATGATATGGCAGTCATAGTGATATTTTACAACAAAAGACAAGTATTTGATAGATGACATGGATAATTGACAATCTCATTGTAAATTTGTTTTGAGGAGTGAGGCTCTGTATTGTGGGTTATGGGGAGCAGGGAATTAAAAAGTAAAATGTCCAAGGGACATGGGGGACATAAACCCCCACCCAGAGCTGAGGGACAGGGAATTCAAAAGTAAAATGGCCAAGGTACAGGGGGACGTAAAACCCCATCCAGAGCCTCAAGAGCTGTTTCACATTTAACATTCATATATTTTGTGAGATCTGTACAATGGACAGTATTCGTAAAGTGATGAAAAATACATAATTAATTACACAAATAAGTTGGAGTTGGATACATTTTCTTCGATTCAGTTTAATCATATACAATGTTGTAATTATGTTTTTTAAATAGATTATTTTTTATAGTGGTCCATTGGATTTTCTCTCTATCACAAAAAAATCTCCCTTATCTTGGAAAAAAAGAGTACCTTAAAAATCATTACATTAGTAATGACACACAAAATTTTCCAAAATATAAAAATAATGAAATTGTTTAAGTTGTTTAACTGCATTTATTAGATCGAAGACATTGTACCTCTTATATTTTACCTGACAGGATTCTCACACATACATGTAGTTTAATCGAATGTTACGAATCATGAAGTTCATCAAACTTTGAACCTGAAATAATTATTCACGATTCACCAGAGTAATTAACAACCCTTACAGGTTAATTGTTAAAGCCTTCATCCTAAATTATTGTGATTATTGCCTGATGTGAAAAGTGAGACCTTTCTTAACATACATAAAAAGATCAACGTAACTTTTACTCATAGACATTCCACAGAGAAAGTTTGCTCCGCCAAGCCACCTAGTGGTTTGAGTTTGAACTGTTTGTTCTAGAATAACTCCCCCTGTTGGAGATCTCATTCATCACAAACAGATCATATACAACCTTAATCTTGAATGATTACTGCTTACAGGCAAGCAGCAGCAGTGGCAGAGAAAGACAGGGTAGAAGGGGAGTAGGGTGGTCCGCCTTAATTTTGGAATTCGTGGGCTGGTGCAATCTGGTTTCCACGGCATTATGGCCTTAGGCACCTACTGATGTATGTCACAAATAATTTTACCATCGGTGACGTCACTTTGATTGTTTTCTCGACCAATCAGCGTCCAGAAAGCAGTACTCCCTGCTTGTCTGTTGATATACAGACCGGAACTAGATTGGGCTGGTGTTGCTCCCTTGTGCCCCCCTATCCGTCATCGCGCAGTAAATTCGCAAAAAGATACATTTTACCAAGGATGACATTATGAGGATGGTTTCATGAAAGAATTTTTTTCATGTATTTTTCCAAAGCAAAAGACATGATCAGAATAACAAAGTCTTACACAAGGTGCCATTAAGCATCAGCCAATAATCACAAGTAATTTTGAAAATGTATTTATTGTTTCATATTTGATGACATAATTTATGTGTATGTACTAGTGCTTCACTGCTCATGGGGAATTAACATTATGCAGATCTAGTGTCTTAAGCACCCTCAATTTATTGTATTCCTCAATGAGTGTAAGTGGACTGCATCAAACATGCTATAAGCAATATCTATATACCACACATTTTCATCTTTTTGTGTTTATCTGATTATTGAATAAATGATACATTGATCATAATGTTTTCTTTTTCTGTCTTCATTTTTGCTCGAGAGGTGTCTCCCCTCACCGTCATAATCATTTAATCAAACAAAGAAACTCGAAATGCCGCTCCACCTGACACTACCCTCCTTAATCAAATGCTCCACCTAACACTACCATCCTAAATGAAATGCCCCACCTGACACTACCATCCTAATTCCTAAATGAAATGCCCCACCTGACACACTACCATCCTAAATGAAATGCTCCACCTCACACTATACAATCCTAAATGAAATGCTCCACCTGACACTACCATCCTAAATGAAATGCCCCATCTCACACTATAATAAGACCAAATGGGTATGGTGGTATTTTGAGATGTACTCCACGAGTTGAAGATATCCTGAGTCCTCTGTACACACGAGTGCGTCAAAATACCACCGTACAACCATTTGGTCTTGTTTATACCCCATTATGTAACTCCAAAGAAAGCTGAACTTCACTCAGGTTATCTATACTCAACAGCTGCATCAGCCAATCAGAGCACAGACAGCAGTTGAACTGATGATGTCACAATGTTGTGACGTCACCATGGACATGATGTCACAATAGCAAACAATGCAATGACATCATCTACAATGATCAAACCATGTGGTATACAAAAAACCATTGAGTATACAACGCATTATCCGACCACCAAGGCCAATGCTTGTTTCTGATTGGCTGAGAACTGTGGGTATATATCCTGTATCTGTCAGGCTACTTGGCCTGTACAGATATTTTCTGTATCCTGCAGTGATGACATCACAATCACAAATAAATTATCTGACGTTGTCATGCAAACAATGGGCAGTGATTGTTTGTCATGATGTCACAATGGCATGGGCTGCTGGTGACATCACAACAATCTGCTGCTCCTGTCTTACAGAATTTGAAGTTATCAGACTAAAATTTAGTAAAGACCACTGATAAAATCATTGTGGCACATAAATGAATCCCAATAGCAGTGTAGTTAATTCACAGCTAGGAACATCATTTGTGTCAGGTCTGCTTCTAAATCACTCATCATACCTGGCACTCGTGATGTTCATCATACCTCTGAACTACATTGTTATGGGGGTTTATTATACCATGTGGTCGGATAAATTCGTAATTTGTTGTTTGCTTTTGGCAGATACAGGATTTACCTTCCCTCAGATAGCTGTATCCGGGCTCAGCTTCACTTCGCCCAGATACAGCTATCTTCGGGAAGGTAAATCCTGTATCCGCCAAGCAAACAACAAATAACTAATAATACCACATGGGATATATCCACTGCTTTTTCATGTGGTATTGTAAACATTATGGGGTATTATACAATACTAAAAGAAATGCTCGAAAAGCTCCACCTGACACTACCATCCTAAATGAAATGTCCCACCTGACACTACCATCCTAAATGAAATGCCCCACCTGACACTACAATCCTAAATGAAATGCTCCAACTGACACTACCATCCTAAATGAAATGCTAAACTGACACTATCATCCTAAATGAAATGCCCCACCTGACACTACAATCCTAAATGAGATGCTCCAACTGACACTACCATCCTAAATGAAATGCCCCACCTGACACTACCATCCTAAATGAAATGCTCCAACTGACACTACCATCCTAAATGAAATCCCCACCTGACACTACCATCCTAAATGAAATGCCCCACCTGACACTACCATCCTAAATGAAATGCCCAACCTGACACTACCATCCTAATTCCTAAATGAAATGCTCCACCTGACACTACAATCCTAAATGAAATGCTACAACTGACACTACCATCCTAAATGAAATGCCCCACCCTATCATCCTAAATGAAATGCTCCAACTGACACTACCATCCTAAATGAAATACCCCACCTGACACTAGTGCCATCCTAAATGAAATGCTCCGCCTGACACTACCATCCTAAATGAAATGCTCCATCTGACACTACCATCCATTATGAAATGCTCCACCGGACACTACCATCCAAAATGAAATGCTCCACCTGACACTACCATCCTAAATGAAATGCTCCACCAGACACTACCATCCTAAATGAAATGCCCCACCTGACACTACCATCCTAAATTAAATGCTCAACCTGACACTGTCATCCTAAATGAAATGCCCCACCTGACACTACCATCCTAAATGAAATGCCCCACCTGACATCACCATCCTAAATGAAATGCTCCACCTCACACTATACAATCCTAAATGAAATGCTCCACCTGACACTACCATCCTAAATGAAATGCTCCACCTGACACTATCATCCTAAATAAAATGCCCCACCTGACAGTACCATCCTAAATGAAATGCTCAACTGACACTACCATCCTAAATGAAATACCCCACCTGACACTAGTGCCATCCTAAATGAAATGCTCCAACTGACACTGCCATCCTGAATGAAATGCCCCACCTGACACTACCATCCTAATTCCTAAATGAAATGCTCCAACTGACACTACCATCCTAAATGAAATGCCCCACCTGACACTACCATCCTAAATGAAATGCCCCACCTGACACTACCATCCTAAATGAAATGCCCCACCTGACACTACCATCCTAAATGAAATGCCCCACCTGACACTACCATCCTAATTCCTAAATGAAATACTCCAACTGACACTACCATCCCAAATGAAATGCTCCAACTGACACTACCATCCTAAATGAAATGCCCCACCTGACACTATCATCCTAAATGAAATGCTCCAACTGACACTACCATCCTAAATGAAATACCCCACCTGACACTAGTGCCATCCTAAATGAAATGCTCCGCCTGACACTACCATCCTAAATGAAATGCTCCATCTGACACTACCATCCAAAATGAAATGCTCCACCGGACACTACCATCCAAAATGAAATGCTCCACCTGACACTACCATCCTAAATGAAATGCTCCACCTGACACTACCATTCTAAATAAAATGCCCCACCTGACACTACCATCCTAAATTAAATGCTCAACCTGACACTGTCATCCTAAATGAAATGCCCCACCTGACACTACCATCCTAAATGAAATGCCCCCTGACACACTACCATCCTAAATGAAATGCTCCACCTCACACTATACAATCCTAAATGAAATACTCCACCTGACACTACCATCCTAAATGAGATGCTCCAACTGACACTATCATCCTAAATGAAATGCCCCACCTGACACTACAATCCTAAATGAGATGCTCCAACTGACACTACCATCCTAAATGAAATGCCCCACCTGACACTACCATCCTAAATGAAATGCTCCAACTGACACTACCATCCTAAATGAAATCCCCACCTGACACTACCATCCTAAATGAAATGCCCCACCTGACACTACCATCCTAAATGAAATGCCCAACCTGACACTACCATCCTAATTCCTAAATGAAATGCTCCACCTGACACTACAATCCTAAATGAAATGCTACAACTGACACTACCATCCTAAATGAAATGCCCCACCCTATCATCCTAAATGAAATGCTCCAACCGACACTACCATCCTAAATGAAATACCCCACCTGACACTAGTGCCATCCTAAATGAAATGCTCCGCCTGACACTACCATCCTAAATGAAATGCTCCATCTGACACTACCATCCATTATGAAATGCTCCACCGGACACTACCATCCAAAATGAAATGCTCCACCTAACACTACCATCCTAAATGAAATGCTCCACCAGACACTACCATTCTAAATGAAATGCCCCACCTGACACTACCATCCTAAATTAAATGCTCAACCTGACACTGTCATCCTAAATGAAATGCCCCACCTGACACTACCATCCTAAATGAAATGCCCCACCTGACACTACCATCCTAAATGAAATGCTCCACCTCACACTATACAATCCTAAATGAAATGCTCCACCTGACACTACCATCCTAAATGAAATGCTCCACCTGACACTATCATCCTAAATAAAATGCCCCACCTGACAGTACCATCCTAAATGAAATGCTCAACTGACACTACCATCCTAAATGAAATACCCCACCTGACACTAGTGCCATCCTAAATGAAATGCTCCAACTGACACTGCCATCCTGAATGAAATGCCCCACCTGACACTACCATCCTAAATGAAATGCTCCACCTGACACTACAATCCTAAATGAAATGCTCCACCTGACACTACCATCCTAAATGAAATGCCCCACCTGACACTACCATTCTAAATGAAATGCCCCACCTGACACTACCATCCTAAATTAAATGCTCAACCTGACACTGTCATCCTAAATGAAATGCCCCACCTGACACAACCATCCTAATTCCTAAATGAAATGCTCCAACTGACACTACCATCCTAAATGAAATGCCCCACCTGACACTACAATCCTAAATGAAATGCCCCACCTGACAGAATCATCCTAAATGAAATTCCCCACCTGACACTACCATCCTAAACGAAATGCCCCACCTGACACTACCATCCTCAATGAAATGCCCAACCTGACACTACCATCCTAATTCCTAAATGAAATGCTCCACCTGAAACTACAATCCTAAATGAAATGCTACAACTGACACTACCATCCTAAATGAAATGCCCCACCTGACACCATCATCCTAAATGAAATGCTCCAACTGACACTACCATCCTAAATGAAATACCCCACCTGACACTACCATCCTAAATGAAATGCTCCACCTGACACTACCATCCTAAATTAAATTCTCCACCGGACACTACCATCCAAAACGAAATGCTCCACCTGACACTACCATCCTAAATAAAATACTTCACCTGACACTACCATCCTAAATGAAATGCCCCACCTGACACTATCATCCTAAATGAAATACCCCACCTGACACTACCATCCTAAATGAAATGCCCCATCTGACACTACCATTCTAAATGAAATGCCCCACCTGACACTACCATCCTAAATTAAATGCTCAACCTGACACTGTCATCCTAAATGAAATGCCCCACCTGACACTACCATCCTAAATGAAATGCCCCACCTGACACACTACCATCCAAAATGAAATGCTCCACCCTCACACTATACAATCCTAAATGAAATGCTCCACCTGACACTACCATCCTAAATGAAATGCTCCATCTGACACTATCATCCTAAATAAAATGCCCCACCTGACAGTACCATCCTAAATGAAATGCTCAACTGACACTACCATCCTAAATGAAATACCCCACCTGACACTAGTGCCATCCTAAATGAAATGCTCCAACTGACACTGCCATCCTGAATGAAATGCCCCACCTGACACTACCATCCTAAATGAAATGCTCCACCTGACACTACAATCCTAAATGAAATGCCCCACCTGACATTACCATCCTAAATGAAATGCCCCACCTGACACTACCATCCTAAATGAAATGCCCCACCTGACACTACCATCCTAAATGAAATGCCCCACCTGACACTACCATCCTAATTCCTAAATGAAATACTCCAACTGACACTACCATCCCAAATGAAATGCTCCAACTGACACTACCATCCTAAATGAAATGCCCCACCTGACACCATCATCCTAAATGAAATGCTCCAACTGACACTACCATCCTAAATGAAATACCCCACCTGACACTAGTGCCATCCTAAATGAAATGCTGCGCCTGACACTACCATCCTAAATGAAATGCTCCATCTGACACTACCATCCAAAATGAAATGCTCCACCGGACACTACCATCCAAAATGAAATGCTCCACCTGACACTACCATCCTAAATGAAATGCTCCACCTGACACTACCATTCTAAATAAAATGCCCCACCTGACACTACCATCCTAAATTAAATGCTCAACCTGACACTGTCATCCTAAATGAAATGCCCCACCTGACACTACCATCCTAAATGAAATGCCCCCTGACACACTACCATCCTAAATGAAATGCTCCACCTCACACTATACAATCCTAAATGAAATACTCCACCTGACACTACCATCCTAAATGAAATGCTCCACCTGACACTATCATCCTAAATAAAATGCCCCACCTGACAGTACCATCCTAAATGAAATGCTCAACTGACACTACCATCCTAAATGAAATACCCCACCTGACACTACCATCCTAAATGAAATGCTCCAACTGACACTGCCATCCTGAATGAAATGCCCCACCTGACACTATCATCCTAAATGAAATACTCCACCCGACACTACCATCCTAAATGAAATGCCCCACCTGACACTACAATCCTAAATGAAATGCTACAACTGACACTACCATCCTAAATGAAATGCCCCACCTGACACTATCATCCTAAATGAAATGCTCCAACTGACACTGCCATCCTAAATGAAATGCCCCACCTGACACTACCATCCTAAATGAAATGCTCCACCTGACACTACAATCCTAAATGAAATGCCCCACCTGACACTACCATCCTAAATGAAATGCCCCACCTGACACTACCATTCTAAATGAAATGCCCCACCTGACACCACCATCCTAAATGAAATGCTCAACCTGACACTGTCATCCTAAATGAAATGCCCCACCTGACACAACCATCCTAATTCCTAAACGAAAAGCTCCAACTGACACTACCATCCTAAATTAAATGCCCCACCTGACACTACAATCCTAAATGAGATGCTCCAACTGACACTACCATCCTAAATGAAATGCTCCAACTGACACTACCATCCTAAATGAAATCCCCACCTGACACTACCATCCTAAATGAAATACCCCACCTGACACTAGTGCAATCCTAAATGAAATGCTCCACCTGACACTACCATCCTAAATGAAATGCTCCACCTGACACTACCATCCAAAATGAAATGCTCCACCGGACACTACCATCCAAAATGAAATGCTCCACCTGACACTACCATCCTAAATGAAATGATCCACCTGACACTACCATTCTAAATGAAATGCCCCACCTGTAACTACCATCCTAAATTAAATGCTCAACCTGACACTGTCATCCTAAATGAAATGCCCCACCTGACACTACCATCCTAAATGAAATGCCCCACCTGACACACTACCATCCTAAATGAAATGCTCCACCTCACACTATACAATCCTAAATGAAATGCTCCACCTGACACTACCATCCTAAATGAATGCTCACCTGACACTACCATTCTAAATGAAATACCCCACCTGACACTAGTGCCATCCTAAATGAAATGCTCCAACTGACACTGCCATCCTAAATGAAATGCCTTACCTGACACTACCATCCTAAATGAAATGCCCCACCTGACACTACCATCCTAAATGAAATGCTCCACCTGACACTACCATCCTAAATGAAATGCTCCACCTGACACTACCATTCTAAATGAAATGCCCCACCTGACACTACCATCCTAAATTAAATGCTCAACCTGACACTGTCATCCTAAATGAAATGCCCCACCTGACACTACCATCCTAAATGAAATGCCCCACCTGACACACTACCATCCAAAATGAAATGCTCCACCCTCACACTATACAATCCTAAATGAAATGCTCCACCTGACACTACCATCCTAAATGAAATGCTCCAACTGACACTATCATCCTAAATAAAATGCCCCACCTGACAGTACCATCCTAAATGAAATGCTCAACTGACACTACCATCCTAAATGAAATACCCCACCTGACACTAGTGCCATCCTAAATGAAATGCTCCAACTGACACTGCCATCCTGAATGAAATGCCCCACCTGACACTACCATCCTAATTCCTAAATGAAATGCTCCACCTGACACTACCATCCTAAATGAAATGCCCCACCTGACACTACCATCCTAAATGAAATGCCCCACCTGACACTACCATCCTAAATGAAATGCCCCACCTGACACTACCATCCTAAATGAAATGCCCCACCTGACACTACCATCCTAATTCCTAAATGAAATACTCCAACTGACACTACCATCCCAAATGAAATGCTCCAACTGACACTACCATCCTAAATGAAATGCCCCACCTGACACCATCATCCTAAATGAAATGCTCCAACTGACACTACCATCCTAAATGAAATACCCCACCTGACACTAGTGCCATCCTAAATGAAATGCTCTGCCTGACACTACCATCCTAAATGAAATGCTCCATCTGACACTACCATCCAAAATGAAATGCTCCACCTGACACTACCATCCAAAATGAAATGCTCCACCTGACACTACCATCCTAAATGAAATGCTCCACCTGACACTACCATTCTAAATAAAATGCCCCACCTGACACTACCATCCTAAATTAAATGCTCAACCTGACACTGTCATCCTAAATGAAATGCCCCACCTGACACTACCATCCTAAATGAAATGCCCCCTGACACACTACCATCCTAAATGAAATGCTCCACCTCACACTATACAATCCTAAATGAAATACTCCACCTGACACTACCATCCTAAATGAAATGCTCCACCTGACACTATCATCCTAAATAAAATGCCCCACCTGACAGTACCATCCTAAATGAAATGCTCAACTGACACTACCATCCTAAATGAAATACCCCACCTGACACTACCATCCTAAATGAAATGCTCCAACTGACACTGCCATCCTAAATGAAATGCCCCACCTGACACTATCATCCTAAATGAAATACTCCACCCGACACTACCATCCTAAATGAAATGCCCCACCTGACACTACAATCCTAAATGAAATGCTACAACTGACACTACCATCCTAAATGAAATGCCCCACCTGACACTATCATCCTAAATGAAATGCTCCAACTGACACTGCCATCCTAAATGAAATGCCCCACCTGACACTACCATCCTAAATGAAATGCTCCACCTGACACTACCATCCTAAATGAAATGCCCCACCTGACACTACCATCCTAAATGAAATGCCCCACCTGACACTACCATTCTAAATGAAATGCCCCACCTGACACCACCATCCTAAATGAAATGCTCAACCTGACACTGTCATCCTAAATGAAATGCCCCACCTGACACAACCATCCTAATTCCTAAACGAAAAGCTCCAACTGACAATACCATCCTAAATTAAATGCCCCACCTGACACTACAATCCTAAATGAAATGCTCCAACTGACACTACCATCCTAAATGAAATGCTCCAACTGACACTACCATCCTAAATGAAATTCCCCACCTGACACTACCATCCTAAATGAAATACCCCACCTGACACTAGTGCCATCCTAAATGAAATGCTCCACCTGACACTACCATCCTAAATGAAATGCTCCACCTGACACTACCATCCAAAATGAAATGCTCCACCGGACACTACCATCCAAAATGAAATGCTCCACCTGACACTACCATCCTAAATGAAATGATCCACCTGACACTACCATTCTAAATGAAATGCCCCACCTGTAACTACCATCCTAAATTAAATGCTCAACCTGACACTGTCATCCTAAATGAAATGCCCCACCTGACACTACCATCCTAAATGAAATGCCCCACCTGACACACTACCATCCTAAATGAAATGCTCCACCTCACACTATACAATCCTAAATGAAATGCTCCACCTGACACTACCATCCTAAATGAAATGCTCACCTGACACTACCATTCTAAATGAAATACCCCACCTGACACTAGTGCCATCCTAAATGAAATGCTCCAACTGACACTGCCATCCTGAATGAAATGCCTCACCTGACACTATCATCCTAAATGAAATACTCCACCCGACACTACCATCCTAAATGAAATGCCCCACCTGACACTATCATCCTAAATGAAATACTCCACCTGACACTACCATCCTAAATGAAATGCCCCACCTGACACCATCCTAAATTAAATGCTCAACCTGACACTCATCCTAAATGAAATGCCCCACCTGTCACTACCATCCTAAATGAAATCCCCACCTGACACTACCATCCTAAATGAAATACCCCACCTGACAGAACCATCCTAAATGAAATGCTCAACTGACACTACCATCCTAAATGAAATACCCCACCTGACACTACCATCCTAAATGAAATGCCCCACCTGACACTACCATCCTAATTCCTAAATGAAATGCCCCACCTGACACACTACCATCCTAAATGAAATGCTCCACCTCACACTATACAATCCTAAATGAAATGCTCCACCTGACACTACCATCCTAAATGAAATGCCCCATCTCACACTATAATAAGACCAAATGGGTATGGTGGTATTTTGAGATGTACTCCACGAGTTGAAGATATCCTGAGTCCTCGGTACACACGAGTGCGTCAAAATACCACCGTACAACCATTTGGTCTTGTTTATACCCCATTATGTAACTCCAAAGAAAGCTGAACTTCACTCAGGTTATCTATACTCAACAGCTGCATCAGCCAATCAGAGCACAGACAGCAGTTGAACTGATGATGTCACAATGTTGTGACGTCACCATGGACATGATGTCACAATAGCAAACAATGCAATGACATCATCTACAATGATCAAACCATGTGGTATACAAAAAACTGTAGAGTATACAACGCATTATCCGACCACCAAGGCCAATGCTTGTTTCTGATTGGCTGAGAACTGTGGGTATATATCCTGTATCTGTCAGGCTACTCGGCCTGTACAGATATTTTCTGTATCCTGCAGCGATGACATCACAATCACAAATAAATTATCTGACGTTGTCATGCAAACAATGGGCAGTGATTGTTTGTCATGACGTCACAATGGCATGGGCTGCTGGTGACATCACAACAATCTGCTGCTCCTGTCTTACAGATTTTGAAGTTATCAGACTAAAATTTATTAAAGACCACTGATAAAATCATTGTGGCACATAAATGAATCCCAATAGCAGTGTAGTTAATTCACAGCTAGGAACATCATTTGTGTCAGGTCTGCTTCTAAATCACTCATCATACCTGGCACTCGTGATGTTCATCATACCTCTGAACTACATTGTTATGGGGGTTTATTATACCATGTGGTCGGATAAATTCGTAATTTGTTGTTTGCTTTTGGCAGATACAGGATTTACCTTCCCTCAGACAGCTGTATCCGGGCTCAGCTTCGCTTCGCCCAGATACAGCTTCGGGAAGGTAAATCCTGTATCCGCCATGCAAACAACAAATAACTAATAATACCACATGGGATATATCCACTGCTTTTTCATGTGGTATTGTGAACATTATGGGGTATTATACAATACTAAAAGAAATTCTCGAAAAGCTCCACCTGACAATACCATCCTAAATGAAATGTCCCACCTGACACTACCATCCTAAATGAAATGCCCCACCTGACACAACAATCTTAAATGAAATGCTCCAACTGACACTACCGTCCTAAATGAAATGCTAAACTGACACTATCTATCTAAATGAAATGCCGCACCTGACACTACATTCCTAGATGAGACGCTCCAACTGACACTACCATCCTAAATGAAATGCCCCACCTGACACTACCATCCTAAATGAAATGCTCCAACTGACACTACCATCCTAAATGAAATCCCCACCTGACACTACCATCCTAAATGAAATGCCCCACCTGACACTACCATCCTAAATGAAATGCCCAACCTGACACTACCATCCTAATTCCTAAATGAAATGCTCCACCTGACACTACAATCCTAAATGAAATGCTACAACTGACACTACCATCCTAAATGAAATGCCCCACCTGACACTACCATCCTAAATTAAATGCTCAACCTGACACTACCATCCATAATGAAATACCCCACCTGACACTAGTGCCATCCTAGATGAAATGCTCCGCCTGACACTACCATCCTAAATGAAATGCTCCATCTGACACTACCATCCAAACTGAAATGCTCCACCTGACACTACCATCCAAAATGAAATGCTCCACCTGACAGTACCATCCTAAATGAAATGCTCCACCTGACACTACCATCCTAAATGAAATGCCCCACCTGACACTACCATCCTAAATTAAATGCTCAACCTGACACTGTCATCCTAAATGAAATGCCCCACCTGACACTACCATCCTAAATGAAATGCCCCACCTGACACTACCATCCTAAATGAAATGCTCCACCTCACACTATACAATCCTAAATGAAATGCTCCACCTGACACTACCATCCTAAATGAAATGCTCCACCTGACACTATCATCCTAAATAAAATGCCCCACCTGACAGTACCATCCTAAATGAAATGCCCAACTGACACTACCATCCTAAATGAAATACCCCACCTGACACTAGTGCCATCCTAAATGAAATGCTCCAACTGACACTGCCATCCTGAATGAAATGCCCCACCTGACACTATCATCCTAAATGAAATACTCCACCCGACACTACCATCCTAAATGAAATGCCCCACCTGACACTACCATTCTAAATGAAATGCCCCACCTGACACTACCATCCTAAATTAAATGCTCAACCTGACACTGTCATCCTAAATGAAATGCCCCACCTGACACAACCATCCTAATTCCTAAATGAAATGCTCCAACTGACACTACCATCCTAAATGAAATGCCCCACCTGACAGTACCATCCTAAATGAAATGCCCCACCTGACACTACCATTCTAAATGAAATGCCCCACCTGACACCATCCTAAATTAAATGCTCAACCTGACACTCATCCTAAATGAAATGCCCCACCTGTCACTACCATCCTAAATGAAATCCCCACCTGACACTACCATCCTAAATGAAATACCCCACCTGACAGAACCATCCTAAATGAAATGCTCAACTGACACTACCATCCTAAATGAAATACCCCACCTGACACTACCATCCTAAATGAAATGCCCCACCTGACACTACCATCCTAATTCCTAAATGAAATGCCCCACCTGACACTACCATCCTAAATGAAATGCTCCACCTCACACTATACAATCCTAAATGAAATGCTCCACCTGACACTACCATCCTAAATGAAATGCCCCATCTCACACTATAATAAGACCAAATGGTAATGGTGGTATTTTGAGATGTACTCCACGAGTTGAAGATATCCTGAGTCCTCTGTACACACGAGTGCGTCAAAATACCACCGTACAACCATTTGGTCTTGTTTATACCCCATTATGTAACTCCAAAGAAAGCTGAACTTCACTCAGGTTATCTATACTCAACAGCTGCATCAGCCAATCAGAGCACAGACAGCAGTTGAACTGATGATGTCACAATGTTGTGACGTCACCATGGACATGATGTCACAATAGCAAACAATGCAATGACATCATCTACAATGATCAAACCATGTGGTATACAAAAAACCGTTGAGTATACAACGCATTATCCGACCACCAAGGCCAATGCTTGTTTCTGATTGGCTGAGAACTGTGGGTATATATCCTGTATCTGTCAGGCTACTTGGCCTGTACAGATATTTTCTGTATCCTGCAGTGATGACATCACAATCACAAATAAATTATCTGACGTCGTCATGCAAACAATGGGCAGTGATTGTTTGTCATGACGTCACAATGGCTTGGGCTGCTGGTGACATCACAACAATCTGCTGCTCCTGTCTTACAGAATTTGAAGTTATCAGACTAAAATTTATTAAAGACCACTGATAAAATCATTGTGGCACATAAATGAATCCCAATAGCAGTGTAGTTAATTCACAGCTAGGAACATCATTTGTGTCAGGTCTGCTTCTAAATCACTCATCATACCTGGCACTCGTGATGTTCATCATACCTCTGAACTACATTGTTATGGGGGTTTATTATACCATGTGGTCGGATAAATTCGTAATTTGTTGTTTGCTTTTGGCAGATACAGGATTTACCTTCCCTCAGATAGCTGTATCCGGGCTCAGCTTCGCTTCGCCCAGATACAGCTTCGGGAAGGTAAATCCTGTATCCGCCAAGCAAACAACAAATAACAAATAATACCACATAGGATATATCCACTGCTTTTTCATGTGGTATTGTGAACATTATGGGGTATTATACAATACTAAAAGAAATGCTCGAAAAGCTCCACCTGACAATACCATCCTAAATGAAATGTCCCACCTGACACTACCATCCTAAATGAAATGCCCCACCTGACACAACAATCTTAAATGAAATGCTCCAACTGACACTACCATCCTAAATGAAATGCTAAACTGACACTATCATCCTAAATGAAATGCCGCACCTGACACTACAATCCTAAATGAGATGCTCCAACTGACACTACCATCCTAAATGAAATGCCCCACCTGACACTACCATCCTAAATGAAATGCTCCAACTGACACTACCATCCTAAATGAAATCCCCACCTGACACTACCATCCTAAATGAAATGCCCCACCTGACACTACCATCCTAAATGAAATGCCCAACCTGACACTACCATCCTAATTCCAAAATGAAATGCTCCACCTGACACTACAATCCTAAATGAAATGCTACAACTGACACTACAATCCTAAATGAAATGCCCCACCTGACACTACCATCCTAAATGAAATGCTCCACCTGACACTACCATCCTAAATGAAATACCCCACCTGACACTAGTGCCATCCTAAATGAAATGCTCTGCCTGACACTACCATCCTAAATGAAATGCTCCATCTGACACTACCATCCAAAATGAAATGCTCCACCTGACACTACCATCCAAAATGAAATGCTCCACCTGACACTACCATCCTAAATGAAATGCTCCACCTGACACTACCATTCTAAATGAAATGCCCCACCTGACACTACCATCCTAAATTAAATGCTCAACCTGACACTGTCATCCTAAATGAAATGCCCCACCTGACACTACCATCCTAAATGAAATGCCCCACCTGACACACTACCATCCTAAATGAAATGCTCCACGTCACACTATACAATCCTAAATGAAATGCTCCACCTGACACTACCATCCTAAATGAAATGCTCCACCTGACACTATCATCCTAAATAAAATGCCCCACCTGACAGTACCATCCTAAATGAAATGCTCAACTGACACTACCATCCTAAATGAAATACCCCACCTGACACTAGTGCCATCCTAAATGAAATGCTCCAACTGACACTGCCATCCTAAATGAAATGCCCCACCTGACACTACCATCCTAAATGAAATGCCCCACCTGACACTACCATCCTAAATGAAATGCCCCACCGACACTACCATCCTAATTCCTAAATGAAATGCCCCACCTGACACACTACCATCCTAAATGAAATGCTCCACCTCACACTATACAATCCTAAATGAAATGCTCCACCTGACACTACCATCCTAAATGAAATGCCCCATCTCACACTATAATAAGACCAAATGGTAATGGTGGTATTTTGAGATGTACTCCACGAGTTGAAGATATCCTGAGTCCTCTGTACACACGAGTGCGTCAAAATACCACCGTACAACCATTTGGTCTTGTTTATACCCCATTATGTAACTCCAAAGAAAGCTGAACTTCACTCAGGTTATCTATACTCAACAGCTGCATCAGCCAATCAGAGCACAGACAGCAGTTGAACTGATGATGTCACAATGTTGTGACGTCACCATGGACATGATGTCACAATAGCAAACAATGCAATGACATCATCTACAATGATCAAACCATGTGGTATACAAAAAACCGTTGAGTATACAACGCATTATCCGACCACCAAGGCCAATGCTTGTTTCTGATTGGCTGAGAACTGTGGGTATATATCCTGTATCTGTCAGGCTACTTGGCCTGTACAGATATTTTCTGTATCCTGCAGTGATGACATCACAATCACAAATAAATTATCTGACGTTGTCATGCAAACAATGGGCAGTGATTGTTTGTCATGATGTCACAATGGCATGGGCTGCTGGTGACATCACAACAATCTGCTGCTCCTGTCTTACAGAATTTGAAGTTATCAGACTAAAATTTATTAAAGACCACTGATAAAATCATTGTGGCACATAAATGAATCCCAATAGCAGTGTAGTTAATTCACAGCTAGGAACATCATTTGTGTCAGGTCTGCTTCTAAATCACTCATCATACCTGGCACTCGTGATGTCATCATACCTCTGAACTACATTGTTATGGGGGTTTATTATACCATGTGGTCGGATAAATTCGTAATTCGTTGTTTGCTTTTGGCAGATACAGGATTTACCTTCCCTCAGATAGCTGTATCCGGGTTCAGCTTCGCTTTGCCCAGATACAGCTTCGGGAAGGTAAATCCTGTATCCGCCAAGCAAACAACAAATAACAAATAATACCACATGGGATATATCCACTGCTTTTTCATGTGGTATTGTGAATATTATGGGGTATTATACAATACTAAAAGAAATGCTCGAAAAGCTCCACCTGACAATACCATCCTAAATGAAATGTCCCACCTGACACTACCATCCTAAATGAAATGCCCCAACTGACACAACAATCCTAAATGAAATGCTCCAACTGACACTACCGTCCTAAATGAAATGCTAAACTGACACTATCATCCTAAATGAAATGCCGCACCTGACACTACATTCCTAAATGAGATGCTCCAACTGACACTACCATCCTAAATGAAATGCCCCATCTGACACTACCATCCTAAATGAAATGCTCCAACTGACACTACCATCCTAAATGAAATCCCCACCTGACACTACCATCCTAAATGAAATGCCCCACCTGACACTACCATCCTAAATGAAATGCCCAACCTGACACTACCATCCTAATTCCTAAATGAAATGCTCCATCTGACACTACCATCCAAAATGAAATGCTCCACCTGACACTACCATCCAAAATGAAATGCTCCACCTGACACTACCATCCTAAATGAAATGCTCCACCTGACACTACCATTCTAAATGAAATGCCCCACCTGACACTACCATCCTAAATTAAATGCTCAACCTGACACTGTCATCCTAAATGAAATGCCCCACCTGACATTACCATCCTAAATGAAATGCCCCACCTGACACTACCATCCTAAATGAAATGCCCCACCTGACACTATACAATCCTAAATGAAATGCTCCACCTGACACTACCATCCTAAATGAAATGCTCCACCTGACACTATCATCCTAAATAAAATGCCCCACCTGACAGTACCATCCTAAATGAAATGCTCAACTGACACTACCATCCTACATGAAATACCCCACCTGACACTAGTGCCATCCTAAGTGAAATGCTCCAACTGACACTGCCATCCTAAATGAAATGCCCCACCTGACACTATCATCCTAAATGAAATACTCCACCCGACACTACCATCCTAAATGAAATGCCCCACCTGACACTACCATTCTAAATGAAATGCCCCACCTGACACTACCATCCTAAATTAAATGCTCAACCTGACACTGTCATCCTAAATGAAATGCCCCACCTGACACAACCATCCTAATTCCTAAATGAAATGCTCCAACTGACACTACCATCCTAAATGAAATGCCCCACCTGACAGTACCATCCTAAATGAAATGCCCCACCTGACACTACCATTCTAAATGAAATGCCCCACCTGACACCATCCTAAATTAAATGCTCAACCTGACACTCATCCTAAATGAAATGCCCACCTGTCACTACCATCCTAAATGAAATCCCCACCTGACACTACCATCCTAAATGAAATACCCCACCTGACAGAACCATCCTAAATGAAATGCTCAACTGACACTACCATCCTAAATGAAATACCCCACCTGACACTACCATCCTAAATGAAATGCCCCACCTGACACTACCATCCTAATTCCTAAATGAAATACTCCAACTGACACTACCATCCCAAATGAAATGCTCCAACTGACACTACCATCCTAAATGAAATTCCCCACCTGACACTACCATCCTAAACGAAATGCCCCACCTGACACTACCATCCTAAATGAAATGCTCCACCTCACACTATATAATCCTAAATGAAATGCTCCACCTGACACTACCATCCTAAATGAAATGCTCCACCTGACACTATCATCCTAAATAAAATGCCCCACCTGACAGTACCATCCTAAATGAAATGCTGACCTGACACTACCATTCTAAATGAAATACCCCACCTGACACTAGTGCCATCCTAAATGAAATGCTCCAACTGACACTGCCATCCTAAATGAAATGCCCCACCTGACCCTATCATCCTAAATGAAATACTCCACCTGACACTACAATCCTAAATGAAATGCCCCACCTGACACTACCATCCTAAATGAAATACTCCACCTGACACTACCATCCTAAATGAAATGCCCCACCTGACACTACCATTCTAAATGAAATTCCCCACCTGACACTACTATCTTAAATTAAATGCTCAACCTGACACTGTCATCCTAAATGAAATGCCCCACCTGACACTACCATCCTAAATGAAATGCCCCACCTGACACTACCATCCTAAATGAAATGATCCACATGACACTACCATCCTAAATGAAATGCTCCATCTGACACTACCATCCTAAATGAAATGCTCCATATGACACTACCATCCAAAATGAAATGCTCCACCTGACACTACCATCCTAAATGAAATGCCCCACCTGACACTACCATCCTAAATGAAATGCCCCACCTGACACACTACCATCCTAAATGAAATGCTCCACCTCACACTATACAATCCTAAATGAAATGCTCCACCTGACACTACCATCCTAAATGAAATGCTCCACATGACACTAACGTTTTTTTGGAGGGCGTTATGGGGTATTAATCAGTTATGGCCTGAGGGCAGAAATCATTAACTTAATGCCCGAGCCGCCAGGCGAGGGCATTAAATGATTTCTGCCCGAGGGCCATAACTGATTAATACCCCATAATGCCCGACAAATAAATGTTATTATCATTATTATCATTTTTGAACAGAATCCATATCAAGGAAGGTTACCTTTTCTTTTGGTTCATTAACGCCCGCGCAGTTTTCGCATCGCCCCGACCTTATTATTGAAGCTAGAGCATAACTGAGTCCAATTATCAAATCTGTTGATCTTGGAGATACTCCTAGGCTTTTAAATTTTTCAAATCGGACGATTTTTGACCGAGATTGAGCCAAAAAAGACATACATTTTACAACGTCACCATGTCGTCACTTCTGATGACGTCACGATCGATAAAAACACTAGAGGGCGCTTTCGCGGGCGTTAACAGCCATTATTATCATTTTAGAGGGCATTGTCTGGCCATTAACGCCCAGTTTGCGGGCGTTAATGGCTGTTAACGCCCGCGAAAGCGCCACCTGGTGTATTTTACATGTTGTGACGTCATCAGAAATTAAATTTTCGGGCAGTTTTTGGGCTAAAACGGCCAAAAATGGTCCGAATTTAACAATTTAAAAGCCTAGAATTATCTCCACGAAGAGGAGAACACTGTTCTGTAAGCGGTTTTACTCTATATTCAATAATAAGAGCGTGAGACCGCGAAAACGGAGCGGGCGGTAATGAATCCAAAAGAAAAGGTAACTTTCTTCTTGGATATGGATTGTGTTCAAAATGATAATAATGATAATAACGTTTATTTGTCGGGCATTATGGGGTATTAATCAGTTATGGCCCTCGGGCAGAAATCATTTAATGCCCTCGCCTGGCGGCTCGGGCATTAAGTTAATGATTTCTGCCCTCAGGCCATAACTGATTAATACCCCATAATGCCCCTAGGATAATGCCCTCCAAAAAAACGTTATTGACCAATTAACGCCCGCGAAATGAGCATTAACACACAGACAATGCCCTGTAAAATGATAATAAAGTTCACTTGCTACACAGTACAATGTAACATTTTAATAAGGAGCATAAAACATACAAAAACACCTTAACTTGATAAAAAAGTTTTTATTTATTTATAACAATGTTACAGTACAATATCAGATCACAGACTTCCAGCAGTTCAAAAGAAACACCAAACCGGAAAAAAATAAGTTTACACGTAGCATCGAACACTGACAACATTTAACTTGACTAGAAATTATTGAACTTCGAACCAACCGCAATAAGGTATAATTTAGGGCTGGGACAAAAATATACAGTTTTTCAATTGTGTTTCCAATTGTGCTAATAAATAGACATTGCACAAGTAATATGTCAAAGCAACTTCATTTAGTAAGTAAACTCAGATAATCCTATTAATTAATCAATAAGCAATAGTGAGAAAGTAAAATATCACGAAACATAAATATTATTTCAAATGGAGGGAATGATGACAAAATACATAAAAGACATAAATAATGTAAATTGTAAAAGCATGTTATATTACAGGTATATTCATACTGAGATTTGTCTTAAAATTGACAAGATCAAGATTAAAACATTTTTCGCGAATAAATTACTTTCACCACTTAAAATGACGTAAAATTATACATAAATTTACTTTTCGACCAGTAGGCCTATATACCGACCTAGAAAAAGGGTCTTGAAGTCAATAAGAAGCACCTTCTAAATCCTAACATAAAACACATTCTCACTCGTTTTTTTTTTCCTTTAGAGAATCAAAAATTTTCAAGTTCTTCAATAACTAGATCATGATTTGTGAGTGTAGATTTCCGATTACAATTATTATATTACAGAAAACTTAATGAATTTGTATTTTCACAAAACTGATAAACCAGATATACACAAAATTCAATTAATTCATCATAATACTGACTGGCATACAATTTAAATATACAAACATCCACACACAGACACAATTATAGACAATTACACACAAACAACATTTTTAACGTGTCATTAATACTTGAGAGCCTATTAATAAATTTACAAACAAACAAACAAACTTGACAACATGGAATTTGTGAGGCCATAGGTGCAGGAATATAATTGTGCAGGTGATCACATTTGACTATACCTTTAGGGAACATTATATTATTCTATTGTGATTATAGGTTACATTTCAATTGATTATACTAATGTTGATTGTCATATATATATTTAATGGACATGGTTGCACAATTACTTCTAGGGCTGTTATTGGTAAAAGGCATTTGCTACATAGTAAATACGACATTGGCAAGTGTTGGGAGTCTCGAGACCGGCCTCGATCTCCCACGGCAAATCCACGGCCTTTGACTCGGGTCTCGGATGCCTTTGGCCAGTGATTGGGGCCGCGAGACCAGCCTCGTCCTGAAGGCCAGCCTCGAGGCCACATTTTAAAGGCCTCGGCCTTCAGTCTCAGAGGTTCAAGCCTCGGTTTCAGCCTCGACTACAACACTGGCATTGAGAAAAGTTAAAATGGGGCTATTTAACCACTAATATGTTATAGGAAACTTCACAAATTCCCTGAGAAAAGGAGAATCGATTCAAAGAGTGGAGATATTGGTTCTTTAGGCCACACATAATTGATTCTTAGCTTCGCAGACCCACCGACACAATAGATTTTCTGCCGAAGGAAAAAATTTTTTTTTGTTGACATTTCACCTTTTTTTTTGTCCTACCGACCGACCCGAGAAAAAGTGCCTTGAGAAGATCCGAGAAGCTAAAGATCAATTATGTGTGGCCTTAACCTGGTATTGTCTCATTGAAACAGCCCACCCAATAACAACCCTAGAATAATATCACTATTATTCATATTGTGTATAAATGCAGTCGAAAAGGACTCAAATTTTTGTCGGAGAGTTAATAATCTAGCTCTCTTTCAAGAATAATTTCCATTGATCATTCATTATATTGCTCAACATGAAGACAGGCCTTCCCTATTTTAAAATATCTTGTACACATTCGATCATTCAGCACTGGACAGAGCCACTCGGCATGTGATAAAAGTCTTAACAAGTATAATAAGAAAGTCTTATGATGAGGTATATTATAAGTAAAAGTGTTATTTTTAAGTAGCACACATTGGCATTACAATTATTCGCAAAACTGGCTTGTACTCACTGACTCAGTGTTCCAGCTAGGCCATTTGAGCATGGCGCCGCGCCATGCCCAACCCTCGTCCGCCATGCCCAAAAAAACAGTGAGCAAAGTCTCAGTCAGTTTTGTGAATAACTGTAATGCCGGTGTTTGCATAATATTTTATAGTTTATATTATTATACACTCTTTGATATGAATGTTAAATACTTCTTTGAGAAGTGACACATTTAAATAATGGCATAAATTTAGTCATCAAGAACTGGAATGGGTTGAGAGCAAAACACATCAATAATAAGTCGGATGTCAACATCTTTAAACATTTTAAAAAGACATAAGATAAAACACATTGTATGAAAATTATAAAATAAAATATTGCATGAAAAATAAATGAAAAATACTGATGTTCAGAAAGTCAATATTGAAAGTTTTCATGTCCAGAAAATATTGTGCATAAATTCTTTTCCGGGACTGGCAAAAAACTTCCGGTACCTGTCGTTCCTATTCAAGATTTGTCTCAACCAACAAGGAAGAAAGGCAAAACTTCCTCTACAACTAGGGATGCACCGATCCGATACTCAGGATCGGTATCGGTGCCGATCCAGCACTAAAACACAGTATCGGATCGGTAGCTTTACTCTCCATTTAACCAATGGTATCGTAATGGTATCGGAAATCGGTTGTATCAGCAACAAAATACCAAGATCGGTATCGGTTTGGAAGTGACAAAGTGGTATCGGTGCATCCCTAACTACAATCAATAAGTTAGTGGGTTAACTAAAAAGAACAGTAATCATTAGAATTTTTAAAAAATCAAAATTTGGAAATAAATTAATTGAATAAGAAAAAAAAACATTCATAAATTATAACTATTTTATACAATAGCACAAAGGCACTACTCAAAGACTGAATATTCTTAATAAAACATTTTGAGGGAGGATAATTTTACAGATGATTTCATATTTGTAGACAAAAGGACGAAATGTGAATTTTTTTTCTATGACATCGTATCCTGTGGGGAAAAGTGATGTCATAAGTTTTCTGATGTCATTTCTCGCTATAGAATACATGTCCCAGAAAAAAATTCACAGTCAGTCCTTATGTCTACAAATATGAAATCATCTGTAATAAGCTGCAAATATTTTTCATTGTAATAAAGTTTAAATTTTTGTCGTAACTATCCTAAATGTTTATCACATGCCCAGGGCTAGAATTCTTGAAAGAAAACTAGATTAACATATTGCTATTGCACGTTTTCTTTGAGTAAGTGTCTAGGGATATTTGCTACGACGCATCCAAACGTACTTAAGACCGTCGGCAGTTCGTGTCCCTCGACCCAAGTCTGTTTTCCTTCGAATTCTTTTAACACATACATTCCTCCCATCCAACTCTTGTCATCCTCGCCGCCGACAACAGCGATTGAATCTCCGTATTTTACGATTCCTGCCCCGCAGAGGGCGTTAGGTAGTTCCGGTCCTAACGTCCAGGTGGCGCTCGAGGGGTCGAAGATTTCCACTGAAGTGACGCAATGTTCCGGTAACAGTTCTTTGCGCCATTTGTCACTGATTAATGCGTTTCCACCTGCATTTAAAAAATATATATATCATCAAGCATAAAACATTCACAATTTTTCAAATTCAAATCGGACACAATATTGTAATTTTCGGACATAATATTGTAATTTCTAATCTACCATCTATTATGTAGTAATATGTACTCAAACTAATTAAAAAATTTGATTTAGTTTTAAAACAAATGCAGACATGAGATTTGTGAAAAAGTCCAGGCAGTGATCCCACTCTTCTATTAAGGGTTCCAACAAAATTGTCAGTTTCATAACTTTTCCAAGAGATTCCATGACCATATTTTGGATTTTCCAAAGTTACCAATTTTCTACTCGCTCCAGCCAATATGCAACTAAACAGATTCATAAGTTGCTCTCCATGCATGTCCCTACTAGCTGAGCCATCACATCAGAATTTTTTAACTTGTGCTTCCTTTTTAAAAATATTGTTCAATTAATTAACGTAACAAATGACAAGTTTTATCAAAATAGCTGATTTCTCATATTAAAATGCTCATACCTATAACATAAATTTTGTCATTATAAACGACAGATCCAGCAAGAGCCCTGGGGATCTTCATAGGAGCCAGTTCCACCCAGCTGTTATCATGCACATCATATCTGAAAGTATTATTAGAAATAGTAGGATTTTTAAAACTGCTCCAGAAAACAGTTTTAGAAGAGAATGGCACAGAACAAACTATCACAATTCATACAGAAAATATTAATAAATACTACTTATATTTCATTCTACTTTATAATCTCTTTTGAAGCCATCGATCAAAGCTTATTTTCCTTTATTGTTTTCATAATCATTGAAAAAAATTAATTTGTTATATATATTTCATGTTATGAAACTTGTTTAGTGCACCATTTATCGGTCATATGAAGAGCTGAATAAACATGTTTAACCAACTCAGTCATATGCGAGACATTGCTCTCAATAAAAATAAATATTTCATTCGTCAAAACAAGACAATTACATAAGTATATTATTCCTCAAAATACCTACATAGTTAAGACAATTACAGTGAACAAAAAAAACAAATACAGGTAAATAAAAACAACTATTTGGTACAATGAGTTTCAAAATGAAATGAAATGGCACTAAATTTTGTATAAATCTAGCAACCGTATGCATCTGTACCTGTATGCCAAATTGACAATCTCGTTCTGGGTCTCCCCTCCAAAAACGTAGAGGGACCCTCGAAAGCTGACTGCAGTGAAGCACCTCAAGGCTTGGGGCATCACAGCTTTCGAAGTCCACATGTTGTGAGCGATGTCGTAAACTTCTACGCTGTCTAAACGCCGAGTCTCATCCTGGCCGCCCAAGGCTATTATGAAGCTGCAAAGATAAACTTGCAAGATTATAACAATATAAACAAGACGGATGGATGGGGCTTTAGGTCCTGTAATTATGCACTTGCTAAACTAATTAGCACAGGAAAAGGACACAGCAATGAAGCAAAGGATGATCAAAACAGAGAGAGAGAGAATGTTTATTTCGTGACTAGTGTTACAGGTACATGTAATAATCAAATCACAGTAATAACGAAACACCCAGCCCTACATGGGCTTATTAGTCACGAGATTACTAATTACATCATCTAACAGGAAACTACAAACAAAATATATTACGATATTGCTTATCATTCAGTTTCGGTTATCGTATCAAATGATCGATACAGTTTTAACACAAGTCGAGATGACCCGGTCAGAGCAGAAATTGAACCCGAGACTTAACGATTTGCAGCCCAGTACACTACCAAGTGAGCTAACTCTCCCTCCCAACATTGGGAAGAAAAGTATCCTTGAAAGAAGTTCCTGTGTCAACTTTTTCATGAATCCGAGAGTATATTTATATTGTGAAATGTTATCTTTATATCGGATGATGTAACTTCTGTGTTAAAATATCTAAAATTGTTCAATATTACAATTTTCAACTCAATCGGGATCCAATAGCTGGTCCACAGGTCCCCTTTTCGTCTTTTACAAGTGATCCCATTGTTCGGCAAAAACTTGCCTGGATTTTAACTTGGACCCAAACTAGGGAAAAGGGGTAACAGACAGCAGCCCTACAGAATTAAAACCTTCATGCAAAATCATTTTACCTATCAACAACAGCCAATGCAAACTGGGACCTAGCTTGACTCATCTTGGCTTTGACTTGCCACGACCCAAATTGCTGATCGTACATGAAGAGGTTGCTTGACACGCCCTCTGTTGCAAAAGGCCCTCGATGATTGATACGGCGAACAGCACCCCCAGCCAGGAAGATCTGGCCCTCTCCAGTTACGCAGGCGGCTGCAAAGGAAGATCATTTATCATGTTCAGGTGATGATTAAGATTGCATAGAATATTCCATTGTTGAAAGCGACATTTTGTTACAGTATGTCATTATTAATTCGGCTGCCTGATTTGAGTTTGAAATCTTTTGAAGTACTTAGCAGTTAAAGGTTTGATATCTTTAGCGATGTGTCTTTGTTCCATATAGCCGGCAAATGATAATATGGCAAACAAAAAATGCAAATGTATAGTCAAATTTTGAAAAAGGCTTGTCATATTTGTTTGTTTGTTTGTAAACTTATTAATAGGCTCCAGGAATTATATTGTTACTGATATTTCTAATTAAATATAACTCAATAGTCTTCATTATTAATTCCATCAATAGCTGTTGGAATATAAATTTGGTTTCAACATATGTATGAGCCCAATTATAGGTTTAGCTTATTAGCAATACAATTTTAAAGTACAGGGAATAACAGCTTTTAACATAAATTCTTGAATCACAACAACCAAATTGTCTCCTCCTTCTATTAGTGATCAATAACACTGACTATAAATAAAAGTTTTGAGTTTGAGTTTGAATAAATATCAAGTTACCTGGCATGTAAACGCTGGTAGGTAGTTTGCAGATATGATACACTTTCGGCTGATGAGGCACTAATAACTCCATACTGTTGAACTTGCGAGTCAAGTCCTGGCTGTAAGGGTTGGCCATGACCACAATACCCCTTTCGTAGTCCATCCCTTGCCGTGGGACGAGATTGAGGTCAAATTCATGTTGCCGATTCCGTAACATGTGGTACGTCTTCACTTGATCCAGGATGCGTCGGATGTCAGGGTCGCTACACAACAGCGGGTCTACGTCGACCTTTGAATGATAAAAGCAAAGATATCATTAAGTGATTAGACAAAAGAGAAATGCATCTGTTGTCTCTTGAGATCATCTGGAAATTTAACCAATATATTGAGGTTGTCTATTGATCGATTTCAATTACATCAATATTCCAAGCAAAAATTTATTTCAGAACTTAATTTTTCTAATACTAAAAGGACCCTCAAAGGCCTGAACATTATTTCTGTTTCCAATCATATTCCTAGTAAGTCAATAAATAGCTCATATAATTTAGAAAAATCCATGAACATTTAAATGGACATACAAATTTCAGCCTAAAAGTAGTGAGGTCACAGAGAGCAATAGTGCTTATTTTTTGCAATAATTAACCATAAAAGGTGCAAATACGGCTTTTCCAAACAATTTCCTGACTTGTTGCTTGGGAAGCTAACCGTGACTTCACTAGTCAACTGTATGTAGTCGACTTCCGGGTCTACATGGTCTAAGGCCTATGTTCATCTAATGGAAATAAAGATATGATGAATTAAACCATGCCATGAATTAAATAATCAGTAAATCATGCTCATCAGTAAATGTCAGTTCTACTACTTCACTCACCCTATCACAGAAGTAGTAAGAATTGATGCAGGCGAATCGGACGCACTTCATCACAGACGACAGATACTGTAACCTCTCAAGCTGGTTGTACTTGATCCACCCTAAAGCTGCTTCATAAACAACTTGCTCTTCCGTAGCATTCAGGCGATCGTCGCTCAGTATTTCACAGACTTGCTCCACCGGTAATTGGAGGAATTCGATTTCACAACATAGTGTGCTGAAATGGAAAGAAACGAATGGAACTATCAAGATTGAAAATTGTTAAACATTTTCAGTAACTGTTAATGAATAGCTTCTTCTCTGAAAGTGTAAAACCAAATATCCATGAATTTCAACAAACAATTTTTGGTAGAGAGCATCCAATAAATTTGAAGAGCAAATTCCCAGTATTTTCCCTGATTTTTCCCCTGCCTTAACATAAATTACTTCCATCAATAACCCAGAACCATTTATTTCACATAGTGTGGCAGAAAATAGAGAGCTCTTTTCACGCAAAATTGCAAGTACAGCCAAATTTTCTGCATTTTCCATAAATTTAAAGCCAAACTTCAAATTAATTTATCCCTTCCATTTTCCTCTTGGCACAGTAGTAAAAAATATTACAACTTACCTGAAATTGCTGTTGAGGATTTCGCTAGCTTTAGCAGCAAGTATATCACAGTGATGGGCCCGAGCGAAGAAGTAGACGCCCACGCAATTACTGACCGTTATGTGTTTAATCATGAACTCCGCACAGCCACTCCGCAGAGAGATCATTTGAAACAAGTTGGCTGCTGACAACAGACTTTGCACAGTGTCTTCCGTCAGTTGGACCTGCCCCGTGTAGATGTAGTCCAGGATGGCCTTCATAGTTCCGGATTTCATCTCCAGAATGGGGATTCTTGTCATTTGGCTTTCTGCTAACTCGTGCGTGAACATCGCCATGAAGAATGGGCTGTGAACAGAAATGAGATCATTATACATTTTAATCAGAACTTCCAAACCTTTACAATGAAACAAACTGAAAACAATTTTTTTGTATTTTAGGCCTACAAGATTTTGTCCTATTTCATCAGACATTTCCTTATTTTTATCAAGTTTTATTAGAGTTCCATTGGTATGTTACACCAAAAATATCCAATATGACTTTCTTTCCACTAAGAAGGATAAAATATGTAACAGAAACGCCTTCTATAATGCAACAGTGACGAAAATGAAATCTGGTGAAAAAAACATGAAAACAAAATCTAGGCTTATAGATCTATAGCAAAATCAAAATATTCTTTGAAACAGTAAGGATAAGCCTACTTCGAAAATTTGTGCATCTAAGGAGTTATTCAAAGTTGGTATTTAAATTTCTTGTACGTTATTAAAAAAGTATACAGGTACCTTGATATTGCCAAGACATTCTTATGGCAGGGAAATTCATTATCCCCGACCAATAAAGACACATCAACAAATTGCTTATTTTCATACAACGCCGACATCCCTTTCAGTAACGAGTTGGCTCTTGCAGGGTCCACAAACATGTTATCAGGGAGACCCTGGTCGCTCGCAGGGGACGTGAAACTCCCCTCCATTACTTCGCCGTTCTAGTTACTCGTCGTCAAGAGGTCGGCCCGAAATGACGCAAGAGAGGGTGTAGAAGGCATTTTCCAGCGAACGTCATACTGCCAGAATTGTTGCTAGTCCTTCTTTATCAACTGAAAACAAACGAAAGAAAAAACATCAATGATACGGAATTAGTAAAAACATTTAGAACCAATATCGTAAAATATGTTAATGAATTGCCGCACCGTGCGAGCTTGACTCTTTGTAAAGACATGGTAAAAAACAATGAACAAGGTAAATGACTATCTTCGCATTAATTTATCTGATCAGTGAACATGTAGTGCATCAGAACAGAAGAAAAAATAGTCAGCTCTAACTATAATGTTTTAGCGCTTAAATTTGCACGCACCAGGAAATTCAAAAGGTAAAATGACAATTGCTGTGTTGACGTCAATTGTCAATTTGAGCAGAGAACAATCGGCTTGACTCCAGGGTACTGACTGCGCACCTGCAGTGGAAGCAGATTGTAAGAGGGCCACGGGTCCTGAGTTAGTTTTACAGTTAATATTTTACTTGGCTTGTATTTGACAGTGGACACACTTCCAGATGAAGTTAACAGTTATGTGTAGTTTATTATTGTGGATGGCAATGGCATGGCAACAGACAATGAGGCCTGGACTAATGATCAAGGTTTGAAGAAATGACCATGCTACAGAAAATCATCTTCTCTGAAGCCATCATCGACAGTTAATATTTTACTTGGCTTGTATTTGACAGTGGACACACTTCCAGATGAAGTTAACAGTTATGTGTAGTTTATTATTGTGGATGGCAATGGCATGGCAACAGACAATGAGGCCTGGACTAATGATCAAGGTTTGAAGAAATGACCATGCTACAGAAAATCATCTTCTCTGAAGCCATCATCGACAGTTAATATTTTACTTGGCTTGTATTTTGACAGTGGACACACTTCCAGATGAAGTTAACAGTTATGTGTAGTTTATTATTGTGGATGGCAATGGCATGGCAACAGACAATGAGGCCTGGACTAATGATCAAGGTTACATAATGGGATCTGCCCAAGCTAAATGGATTCATTTGCAGTATTGATTAGTCTGGAGTCCAGGTGGTCATTGTTACGTAAACTCAGGCTTGCTAAGCACAATTATGGGTTGGTTAATGAGAGAGTGTTAATGAAATGCATTCAGGCCTACATAACAGAAGGGAATTAGTGGGATCTAATCACAAATTCAATGACTGACAAGTTCAGACTGGAGTCATTCATGTAACATCTCTCTGGTCATCAGGCCAGTTGGGTAACATGCATTATTCCTCCTCTGGAACAAGTTCATTGTAAGTTCATAACTGCAGGCTGCACCTGCAGCTTATTAAGGCAGACACAATGGGTTAATTTAGCTGGCTCATCTCGATTATATAAGATGGGCTTGGGCTGGAGAATAATTGGAAATTCACTAATTGAGTAACTAATGAGTAAGCTGTAATGAGCAAGACATGTGAGCCTGGGTCTACTGAGGGGGAAGCAGAGGTGGAGAGGACCTCCACTCTGGGATTGGTTGGCTCTGGATTGAGCTGACCTTGGATTGGTTTATGTTTCTGTTGTGGATTTTTATGTTAATGATGAAGGTCAATAAAAGATGGGTAGATTGTCAAACCCAATCAGTTACTGACTGATCAGACTCTCACTACAGTCTCTATCAGGCATTATTTTCTACAAGTTTAATTTCTACATTACAATTCTACAGAATATCCAACTGGATAGTGTATGTTAGTTTGCCATAGGACAGGAAGGGCACTCTACAAGATGATAGATGCATCAATTGGATGGGAATTCCAGGGAAAACCCATCATTGACCAAATGTTGCCATTGCCAATGCATCACTTTTGGCATTGAGCCAGTTTGTGACACCAAAAACAGCATCACCAGGCAAACAGCAGCAAAAACTCATGGTCTATGTATTGACAAACATTTCGGAAAGGGTCACCAACCAAATTCGGCCCATTTAATTGAGTTTTTACCTGAAACATAGCTGCTGAGGCTGCTGAGGAATTGACACCAGGTGGCTATAAGTCACAAGCACATGGATCTTACTCCTCCTAATTTGGACTAATTTGGTTGCTTTTTGTATCAATTTATGTATGCACTTCCTCATGATAGTAAGTGTATATACCAAGAACTTTTTTATCATGGACTCAAATCTTAACCAGTTGTAAAACTGTGACTCTTTACCTGTGATCATGACAGGGGAAGAAACTGGGAATTCCCAAACTGGGAAACCACATGACGGGAACTCCAGGAGAGGGAGCCACCAGGATGTAAACATTGTGATGAAGGATGCTGCTGTGACAGCTGAGACAACTTTCATCAATGAACTGCTGTGTTTTGTTGAGTCCAAAAGAAGAATCATGCCTAATGAGACAATTGTTCAGCTATGTTCAACTGTGTACAAAGATGAAGCTGTGGAGGAGGCCAAGAAATTGCTGTACACTCATTGTGCTGACAGCAGCAACCCACATCAGAGATTTATCAAAAGGAATGGTGAAGGAAAAAAGGTGAAAAATTTGAATGACATTTTATCTTTGATGAACTCATTGGGTGGAAATCTACCTATCACATTTGTTGCGAAAAACCTCGCAAATCTGCCATGTGTGACATTCAACGATATTGATGTCAGCTCTTTGCTGTCCCGCCTGGATAACTTGCAAACTGAAGTTTCACTGTTGAAGCAGGCTCTACAAACTCAAACGAAGGTATGCAGTGATCTGAATTTAGTTACGAATGAACTTGCCAGTAAGAGCTCGCCAAGTGAGATGAGCTTCCCACCTCTGGGAACCTTGCCAAGGGATGGCATTGCGTTAGATGAGCCTGAAATGACGACAACTGTACCAAAGGCTGCACCAATGGCCTATACACCACAGGGATCATGGTCTGAAGTGGCAGGAAGAAGAGGCAACCCTGACAAAGCCCCAAAACCTAATGGAGCTTTCGCTCGCACTGACGGAGTCTCAAACCGTACAGGACTGAAAGGCCATACTGGTACCCGTACAGCGAAGAAACCGGTTGTTGGCAGAGCTAAAGGTGTCTCCATCAAGCCAGCCAAGAAGAGGCTACGCCTGGCAAACGTGTTCGCATCCCGCCTTGATCCTGACCTGACAGACACTGACCTGCAGTCCTACCTGGCTGAGACACTGGACCTGTCACCTGATGCTCTATTTGTTGAACGTATCAAGCGTTCCGAATGGCACTCATCTTATCACATCAAATGTGAATGTGCAAACCCTTCTGTATTCATGAATGAAGACATCTGGCCAGAAGACGCTTATGTGCGATGGTGGCGTGAGCCGAAGAAGACCATTGACCAAGCTGAAAGGAAAGGTACCCCTGGTTCCAGTGTTGCTGAGGGTCAAGTCGCAGCTGATGCACATGCAAATACACCTGTTGATGAGGAGACCACCCCAGAGTCTCTGCCTATTGATGATACTACTACTAAGGTCAAATCCACATGAGAATTATCTCCTATAATTGTCGAGGAGTGAGTACTATAAAACCCTGTTTAAAATCAATTCTAAATGAGTCCTGCCCTGACATTCTATGTCTCCAGGAGACCTGGCTAACTAAGCAAGACTTAGGAGGTCTCAATTCTCTTCATGACAATTATGTTGGCTTCGGAGCCGCAACTGTTGACCGCTGTGATGGACCTATTTATGGACACCCTCCTGGTGGTGTTGCTATATTATGGCGCTCTGACATTTCTGCGCAGGTTGAAGCACTCTCTTATGACCAAGACTGGCTCTGTGGAGTTAAAATTAACTCTGATTCCCGAAATATTGTTGTTTTATGTGTTTATATGCCTTGCTACAACAATGGCACTGAGAGGGAAGACCTCTACTTAGCCAATCTTGGCACCTTACTATCAATTATTGAAGAGCTCAGGACCTCTTCTGTTTACATTATTGGTGATTGGAATGCCGATATATCCAGCTCATCGAATTCTTTTGGACACTTAATGAGTAACTTTTGTGAGGACTCTGGTCTATTTTGCTCAAGCCAGCTGCTCTTACCCCCTGACTCCTTCACTTATGTTAGTGACACATGGAACACTACTTCCTGGCTTGACCACTGTGTAACAACGCAGGATGCACATGAGTGTATCTCTAAAATTTCTATTCTATACGAACTATGTTGTGATGATCACATCCCTATTTCAGTTGAGTTATTGTGGTCTGACTTACCTGTCACATCCACTTCCACTAACAATGCCTTTGTGAACAAGATTGACTGGTCTAACCTGAGTTCTAAGACCATACAAGATTACACTGACTTAACAGATTCCTTATTGGCAGAGGTCAATACTAATTTTGATTGCTTGTCTTGCCATGATCCGTCCTGTACTGATATTACTCATATTGAACATTTAAATTGTCTGTATACTGATATTGTTGAATGTTTAAAATCTGCTAGTCATAGTACTGTACATTGTATTACCTCAGGTGCTTTTAGATGCCAGCCTGGCTGGTCTGATTATGTCTCTGATTACTATGATGCCTCGAGAGAGGCCTTTCTGCTCTGGGCTGCCAATGGCAAACCAAGGCAGGGCGAACTATTTGAGAGAATGAAATCTACCAAAGCCCAATTTAAATATGCACTACGGTTTGTTAAACGTAATGAAAAGACTCTTAGAAGCAATGCTGTTGCAAAAAAATTTGCATCAAAAGACCCGCGTTCTTTCTGGAGAGAAATCAAAAAGATCAATGCTTGTAAGTTGCCCTTGCCAAACTGTGTTGATGGGGTCACTGGTGCAGCTGAGATTGCCGAAATGTGGAAGAACCACTTTGACAATATATTTAACTGTGTGGGCTCCTCAAGTCCCAAACCTGTGTACACCTGTGAACCCTCCCTTGACATGTATGTACAGCCATCAGAGGTGGCTAAGGCTATCAGCTCTCTTGTAAACAACAAGGCAGCAGGGTTAGATAGTATTGGTGCTGAAAACTTGAAATACTCTAGTCAGAGATTAACGGTGCTGCTTTCCTTGTGTATTACAGGATTTTTTATCCATGGCTTCTTGCCACCTGACTTAATTTCAGTGGTGCTTGTACCTATTGTTAAAGATAAAAGTGCTAAAATTGGTGACAAGTCTAATTATAGACCGATAGCGATTGCTAGTGTCATGTCTAAGGTTATAGAAAACATTGTGTTAAATAGAATTATTGATTATATACTCACTGAGCCAAATCAATTTGGCTTCAAGGCTAAATTAGGCACAGAGATGCCCATTTACCTTATTAAAGAAATTGTTGACAAGTATAAATGTTTAAATGGGAATGTATTCATGTGTTTTTTGGATGCCTCTAAAGCTTTTGACCGTGTTAATCACAGTATGTTGTTTTCTAAGTTACTACGCCGTGGGACACCACCGTACATTGTAAGATTACTAGATTTCTGGTACTCTAACCAAAGAATGTGTGTTCGCTGGTCAGGTGTTTTGTCAGACTCATTTGGTACGACAAATGGTGTGAGACAGGGTGGAATTCTATCCCCATTCCTGTTTAATATTTTTATGAATGACTTATCTGTATGTTTAAATGATTGTAATACTGGTTGTGTGGTAGGTAAAATTATCATTAATCATGTTATGTATGCTGATGACCTTGTGGTCTTCTCACCCTGTGAAGATGGCTTACATGATCTTATAAAGATTTGTGAAGACTATGGTTGTACCCATGATATTATATTTAATTCTAGAAAGAGTGCTATTTTGGTTTTCAAAAACCAGTTCCTTCAGCGATCTGTTGAAAGAGAATTTGTATTTAATTTAAATGGTAATGCTATTCCTGTGGTCCATCAGTTTAAGTATCTAGGACACTGGATAAGTGATGATCAGAGAGATGATAGTGACCTGCTACGTCAGTGTCGTATGTTGTATGCTCAGTGTAACTTGTTAAAACATCGATTTCACATGTGCACAAAACCTGTAAAACTATTATTGTTCAAAACTTTTTGTTATTCCTTATATACTCCATCACTTTGGTGGAACTTTAGACAGTGTGCCTACAGAAAGGTCAAAGTGGCGTATAATGATGCTCTGAGATTATTGTTAGGTGTTCCTAGGCATCATAGTGCCAGTCAGCTATGTGTCACAAACAATGTTTACACTTTTGATGGTTTATTACGACATATTCTGTTTAAATTTGTAACTAGGCTTTCTCTGTGTAAGAATGCTTTAATATTACAATTGCTCAAATCCGATGTATATTGGTTATCGAGAATCCGAAAATACTGGATCTCATGCCTTCATACTAATAGTTAGGCTGATGATGTATACTCTTTTATATTATTGTAATTATAGTTCCGTATTCCTGTAGATTCCAGTAGATGTTATTATGGACCAAAGTCATGTCATGTACTATGCGTCTGCCAATAAAGTTTTGAATTGAATTGAATTGAATAACCTCCCTAAATTCGCCCAATTTACTTTTAGTTCGTTTGTCGCACACCAGGGAATTTTCTGAAATTACGGCAGATGGCGCCGTCGTCGACTGAGCGAAAATAAGTGCAAGAAGAGATACGCCCAACAAAAATGGCGTTCTTGCAGTGGAAAAAGGTTAATTTCTTTGACAAGGAGGTAGTTAAGAACACCTCTGATGGCCAGACGTTCGAAAAATTGAAGGATATAGACATATCCGCCTGTTCCAGTGGCAGGGGCCAGATGATTTTCGGCGACTATGAAGGGAACCTGTATTTCCTCAACAGAAATTTGGAGCTGTCAAATTTCAGAGCCTACGAAATTAGGGTGTCTCATTTATTCCAAATGAAGCAACACAATATTCTGATATCCATTGGAGAAGATGAGGAAGGAATCAACCCTCTCATTAAAGTCTGGAACCTGGATAAGGTATGTGAAATAAGCCTGTGATTTGTGTTTTGCATTTTGACAGCTGTTTGTTGACATGTCAAATTTGACAGCTGTCAAAACTAAAAATATGACATAAAGTCACAAAATCACTCACAAATTTACCTGAGCCAAATAAATTGCACAATGCTCTTTTAAAGCATTTAAAACATTAGCCTGGAGTTAGTGACATTTAGTGTGTGGCATTTTGACAGCTACAGTATCACTATCAGTTGAAACGTCAGATGTCAGATTTGACAGCTGTCAAATCAGATTTAACTGCTGTCAAAAGTCAGATTTGACAGGTGTCAAAAAAGACAAAGACATACAATGCAAATATTTATATTTTTGAGCCCTGAGCTATGAATAACCAATTTAATTTCTAACTCTAGTTCACACACTTTAGAATATTCCAAATGCCAGAAAATAATGTAGTTATGTACAGATATTGATATATGAATGCCACTCGTCCCTTTTGGCCTTTGATGGACTTAGCACCCGTTTTACCCCCTGCCTTTCCTGCATTTTTAACCACAGTTAGACATAGGGGAGTTTTCTTTGCATTTATGAACGAACCACTTACTTTTGTTTTCTTGTTTTACAGATGGACAGGACAGGCAATCCCCTCTGCTCTCGTATCACCAGGGCTATCCCAGGCAACCAGCCAACCCGGGTGACGTGCTTGACAGTTCACGAAAATCTAAGTCTAATGGCCATAGGCTTTGAAAATGGCAGTGTCGTGGTATTTAAGGGAGACGTCACGAAAGAAAGACACAGCAAACAGAAAGTAGTCTACGAGGGACCTCATCCTCTGACCTACTTAGCATTCCGCACGCAAGGAAAGACCTCCATTTTATTCGCCGTCACGGAGAATCACGTCATGGCTATCAACATCACCGACAAACACAAGTCTCCGCCAGCGATATTAGACCAACATGGTTGTCAGCTGAGGTGTGCGACGATGACCGACGTCACGCAAGAAAATCAGTTGGTAATCGGTCGGCCCGATGCTGTGTTCTTTTACCAACCCGATGACCGAGGACAATGCTTAGCTTTTGAGGGTGATAAAGTCCAGTTGCACTGGTTCCGAAGTCACTTAGTTATCATTGGGAAAGGAAATAAAGGTATGCCGAGAGGAGGAAATGCTGTAGAAATGAACACCGTCACCGTTTACGACATCCAGAACAAATTTATCGCATACTCGGCTCCTATTCCAGAAGTTCTCGACGTCCTGTTCGAGTGGGGTTCTATTTACATTCTCGCTGGCGATCGCAAGTTGTATCAGCTCCAAGAAAAGGACACGCAAAGTAAGCTCGAAATCTTATTCAAGAAGAATTTCTACATGTTGGCCATCAACTTAGCCCAGAGTCAGCAGTACGATCAAGAAGGTGTGATAGACATATATAGACAATACGGTGACCATTTGTACGGCAAGGGCGATCACGATGGTGCTATAGCTCAATACATTAAGACAATTGGCAAACTAGAAGCGTCGTATGTCATACGAAAGTTTCTAGACGCTCAGAGAATACACAACTTGACGGCTTATCTCCAAGCGTTACACAAAGCCCAATTAGCGACGGAAGATCACACAACGTTGCTATTAAACTGCTACACTAAACTCAAAGATGTCACTCGTCTAAATGAGTTTGTCATGACGAAAGATAGGGAGGTTGATTTTGATGTTGAGATAGCGATCAAAGTCTTGCGTTCCGCTGGGTACTACAGCCATGCTTTGTTATTAGCGGAGCAACACAGTCAGCACGAATGGTACTTGAAGATCCAACTGGAAGACATCAAGAACTACGAGAAATCCTTACAATACATCGGAAAACTGAGTTTCCAAGAAGCTGACAGTAATCTGAAGAAGTACGGCAAGGTGTTGATCAACAAAGCCACCCGAGAAACGACAGAACTGCTGAAGAGGCTCTGCACGGATTACACCCCTGCTGGTTCCGAGACGTTGGAAAAGAATCACGCCAACGCTGAGGAGTTCATTCATATTTTCGTCAACAATTCCGAGAAATTAACAGAATTCCTCGAACACATGGTTAAAGTCAACCCCAATTCTTCCTGCCACGTCTACAACACATTGCTGGAGTTGTACCTACAAGAGGTAGTTCATGAAAGAGACATCACGAAAAGAGTTGAAAAGGAACGAAGAACTCTCGAGTTACTGCAGAATCCGGAAGCAGGCTACGACCTGGATCAAGCCCTCGTCATGTGCCAGATGAACAACTTCAAGGCAGGAATCCTCTACTTGTATGAGAAGGCTAAGTTGTAAGTATTTGACGAGGAGCAATTGAAATTCAGAATACTTGTTAGAATCCAGGACTCCTGGATAAAAGAAATGTTGTCTTTTGACGAAGCTTAATGAGAGTGTAGTTCATGTTAAAGTTATATTTAAATGTTGTGTATTTTCAGATACCAACAGATCCTTCGTTACCACATGGAGCACAACGAGTACATCCACATCATCGAAACGTGCAAGAAATTCGGAATGCAGGATCCGCACTTGTGGACGCAAGCTTTGGCGTACTTCGCTCGGAAGGAGGAAGACTGTAAGTCGCAGATTGTCGAAGTCTTGACGCACATCGATAAGTGGAATTTGCTACCTCCTTTGCTAGTCATACAAACTTTGGCCCACAATTCAACGGCGACCCTATCTGTTATAAAGGATTACATAATCAAGCGTCTCCAGCAAGAAAACGAACAAGTCCAGGAAGACGAGAAATTAATCAAACAGTACAAAGAAGAGACTAATAAGATGAGGGATCAGATTGATGATTTGAAGTCCAGTGCGAAGATATTCCAAGTACTCAAGTGTAAAGTGTGTAGCCACCCTCTTGAGTTGCCGTCGGTGCATTTTCTCTGCCAGCACTCGTACCATCAACACTGCTTTGAGAGTTATGCGGAAAACGAGAATGAATGTCCGGCGTGCATGCCTGATAATCGAAAAGTCCTAGATACGATTAAAGCACAAGAGCATACAAAAGACCTACACGAGCAGTTTCACCAGGAATTGGAGCGTGCTCAGGATGGTTTCTCTGTCGTTGCTGAGTACTTCGGCCGAGGGGTGTTCAACAAAGTCACGCTGATCACGGACCCACCTTCGAGACAGAATATATCCAGGACTCTGCCTTCGGACCCAGCAGCTCAGAGGGAACTGTTGATAAACTCTAATCCATTTGGCGATCCTTACACCCAGAAGGATTCTGGCTACCCTCAAAAGGATTCTGCTTACCCCAAAAAGGATTCTGGTTACTCCAAAAAGGATTACACTTCCTCTAAAAAGGATACAACTTACTCCACGTATCCCAAAAAGGATTCCGGATTCACCAAAAGGGATCCCGCCCCGATTACGTCTCCCTCAGCGCCATCTACGAGTTCTAATCCTTTTGGAGACCCTGATAATCCATTTGGGGATCCCTCAGATAGTCTTAATCCATTTGGTGATCCTGATGCTCCTTCGCCTACAAGAGAATCCCAGACCAGCAGTAATCCATTTGGGGATTACGATGACTAGTCTTTTATGCATATATATAAATTATGAATGAAATTGGTATTATAAATTTAGTCAAAATTATTAAATTATTAATACTTGCCGCACGAAAATGTCCCTAGTTATTCAACTTCTGACTACTGAGTAGTTTTAAACAAGGAACGCAATCTGGCAATGTTAGATCCTGATAAAGATATTGAATTATGTTTTAAGTCTATGAATATATCTTTTATTTGTGATTATATTGTGCACAGAAAAGGATAATTCCACTGTAGTGTAAGGCCTGATAATTTGTACAAATTGTCATTATTATGTAAATTGAGTAATTGACAACTTACAAGCTGTGTGTATAACCCTTTTGAGCCTTTGTCAAATGTCCACTTACTTATCATTAATGTATAGCGTATAAAAATTGTTAGGATATGAATGCACTATGTGTACAAATATGACATTGTATAAATACTATAAATAATTCCATTGCACGACAAACTTGCATTATTGTGCCGAGGTATTCCTATTATTTGTACATTCAAAGCTTAGCTTATATCTTTTATACTTATTTTGTACCTATCGTTCCTTACCTTTCTGTTATTAGGCTGTTATTGGATTATTTTCCAGATTTTTAGTTTACTTCTGTTTTAGTTGTTACCAATTGTTAATTTGCAAGTGATATGCTTGTTATTTAATAAAACATCACAAATTGAATGTTGGTGAATATTTTTTGGAATTGTTCTGACTTCTTGGGTAGTAGTGATCTTGTGACCTTTCAGGTTTTGAAAGAAGGCCATAACATTATCTCTTTGCGACTGAGATTTTGAATATTACGATGCCCACTCTTCGCTCTTCCAATATTTCCTAGATAATTCCTATATTTTTTAAGGCCTCCTATAATTTCCTATATTTTGGGAAATTCCTATAAATTCGTATCTTTAATTTCAAGTTTTCAAGATATTTCGCACGTAAATCAGATTTTTGTGTTTCGAAATTTTAGCAAAATATCTCCCACAATATGAAGTTATAGACATGTTTTCAGCTTATGATGGAAGCGATTCCGTGATTTGTCGATGGTTTTGCAGCCGAATAATTCCTAGATTGTCCTATTACAGTAGGTGAAATCTGCTATATTTTACACATAAAAATTCTTATATTTCTATATAAACAATCCAATTCAAGGAGTCCCTCTGAAGTGTCAGAGGGACTTCTTGAATTGGATTGTTTATATTTTCCAAAATGTTAATTGATTGCTTTTGTAACTGTCATCGGCTTTTGAGGGACTCATGGAGTCTGACTTCAGAGTCTAACAGAACAAGTGCCCCAGTGGGCTCTTCTAGTATTTCTATAATATTTCATGCGATGTTGGATGGGCACCCTGATATTGTCTTGCAAGCTTTAAGTTATTGAACTTCAACCAGACATTTTTTATACAGATATATATTAAAATGCTCATAACTCTGAAGCATGTGAATTTCATCAAAGTTGTATGAATTCGTATAAATTCTTTGATTACTGTTCCTCTTCCTGTGGTTCTGGTTGAAAAAATTTGTACAATGTAGTATTTGGTTGACTTTCCTGGGTATTCTTCGTTAGCGCCACATAGATTTTGGATATTAATGAGCCTCTAACATTTAACTCTTCAACTTGGGGTGTATATATTAAAATGCTGCAAACTCGAAGCATGTGAATTTCATCAAAGTCAAATAGCTTCGAATGAATTGAATATAAACGTTTCTTAAATCTGCTCTTGGTATGTTTTGGTCGCAGAAACTCCGCATGGAATTTGGTTGACTCAACTTCTCAGGAATTTTCTTCACCGGCTAGTTTCTGGATATTGACAATTTTGTGAGTGTTGAGTTTTAACCCTTATTTATCTTCAATTTTTATAACACACAAACCTGTATTAAAATGCTAGAATCTCAAAGCATGTGAATTTCATCAAAGTTGTATATATGAATTGAATATAATTTGTGGCTTTGCTTGCTCTTTTGGTTTGGATAGAGAATAATGTTTGTCTTTGGTCATGTTGCTTTCATGAGGGGCACCAGCTTGAATGGGATAAATTGATAGTCCCTTGTTTAAGGTGATGCCTATATTAGTAAAAGATTTGACACATTGGTGTTTTAAGTCTTGACACCTCATCTAGTCAAGGAGAAAATGTCACAGACTGAATTGTTATTTGGAAAATGACTTTTTGTCATGGAGTTTTCATAGTTTTGTCGCATCAGACCTCAACCACCAGTATGTGGCTTTCTTCCTTAAGTTTCTGTACAGGTATTTTATTCACCAGGTGGCACTTTCTGCTGTTTCTGCGAGTGACACAGCGAATCCCAGTTTTGTGTTTCTAAGAGTTGGGTTAGTTGTATATTTTCTTGGTGTTTCTCATGTTGGTATTTTGCGATACAGTGGAGTGTGGACTTAGGCTGTTGTTTGGTATTTTTACGGTGGATTGGGGAACTTACTCACAAAAAAAAAAAAACGTGAATTTGACTATTTCAATTTTAATAAATAGCAATGGCAAGCTTGGAAGACAAACATCATTCATTAGACAAAATTAACAAATAACATTTTTAAACATGCAGGTGTAGTTTATATAAATGCCTTCTGAAGTAACATGTTAAAAAATAAACTGGCCAAGTACAATAACTATCAAAAAGGCAATAATGTAAATAAAATCATTCAGTATACAGTGAATCAAAAATATGAATTTTTACAAAACTATCTGATCATTATTAACCACCATTTATCATGCCGTGGCTTAGGTTAGTATATAATGCAACAACTTTTTAAAAATGGTCATTATTACAATGATTTGCAGGTAAAAATCTATAAAATGTACATTTCGGCCTCAGGACTCATTTGCAATGAGAGTCCCAATTATTACTATTTTGCTAATTAAGGACAGACAGGATTAATTTTTAGCTTCTGGGATCTTCAAGCACTTTTTCTTCGATTATTCGGTTAGATGAAAAAATAACTAGTGTGTAAGCTTTTTTTTGCAGCACAAAATCTGTGTTGGTCAGTATGAGAAACCAAAAATATGCAAGTCTAGCCTTTTACCTTGTACAGACCACTGGCCAAGCAGGCTTAATTAACATCTTGTTTGAGTGGATAGTGAAATATGATGTTACAAAGCTTTTCCCAAAAGAGTTCCTAGTATGATAAATAAAAATGATAACAAAAGTTCTTCTCTGTAGAACAACTGCAACACATTAATGTCTTTTCGGTCAGCAATGGCTTTCATTTCGAAGAAGGGAAATAGGAGATGTAAGATATCTGGCGTTAGGAGCGCTAAATCTCTTATCGCTTCGAAGTTCTTCGCTCTGTGGTAGATCAAATTACCCACAAACTGATCTAGGGCGCCTAGAATTATATGCATCAAGTTGATATTCATTATCACCAGCAGTTTCCATGGTAACATCTGGTTTTGCTTGTTGACTAGGTGAACGACCATGAAAGTACTCAATAACTCCGTTACCGAGAAGAACACTTGGTGAGAATAATAGTCATAATTGTCTTCGTTGATGTAGTTAATGATGCCCCACCAGCCGTAATAATGAGGATATAAGGCAGAGGTCAATATCACGAGCAATGCAGGTCTATGGCTTTTGGATAATATGCAAGATAGGACATATCGTAAGCATTCGTACAAGCCGATTACTCCCAAAAGCAAAACCAGCCATACTCGTAATGAAGCAGAAGTGGCGTTGAAGTAGAAGTGTTTGTATCCACTGGGAGGCCATTCGTATAATCCTGAAATGCAGAACAATAATATTAATTTATAAAATCAGCACTGAGTATAATGCTTATGATTTGAAGATCTTACAGGCAAGGTCATATTTAGATTTGTAAGGACCATCACCTCCAGATTTAACTGTCGTAATGCTTAATGTGGCAGACTTATGAACCTTTTATGATAACAAATTGCCATCTGAGCTACCTGCGAATACACTGGACAATAATCATTGTTCAATGTTGATAATATTTTTTTCTTTCAGTAGGGAAATGTCATTTTGATCCATTCATGCATCTCTAGTAAAAAGAGCCTCAGGGCTCTCAAGAGAAAGAAGAGAAAGGCTGAGAAAATATGGCTGACATCGAGAAGCGAAGATGATCACGATCATTTCAAGCGCGCCAGATATGAGTATTGGAAGATGTGTGAAGAAGTTAAAACGGTGTATTACAGCAAGGAAGTAGAGAAGTGTGGCAGTGATCTTAAGAAACTATACAAGTTAATTAATAGACTTACAGAGGGTGACAGACCACCATCCTATCCTGAGTCAGAATGTGATGTTAGTTTGTGTGATGACTTTGCGAAGTTTTTTACAGAGAAGATTGACAAGATCATGGATGACATCAAGGAGGTGCTGCTCGCTGAGCAGATCCCAGATATGTGTCACTATCCACCAGGTGGCACCGTTAGAGACCAGTTCTCCAGTTATTCACCCCTGTCTACAGATGAGGTGCGCAAGTTGATCAACAAATCAAAAACTAAGTCATGTGTGCTCGATCCAATACCAACATATCTTCTTAAGCTCTGTATTGATGAACTTGTACAGCCCATCACGGACATTGTCAACAGTTCGTTGCAAGAGGGAACTTTTCCTGAAAACTGGAAGACCGCCATCGTGATTCCCCTGTTGAAAAAACTTGGTTTAGACCTGATTTTCAAGAACTATCGTCCAGTTAGCAATCTATCATATGTTTCTAAGATCACAGAGAGAGCTGGGCTCATGCAATATGTAAATCATATGAAGTCTATCAACATGTACACCAGCAACAACTCAGCATATAAGGAGCAACACAGCACCGAGACCCTCTTGGTCAAGGTTCACTCAGACATTGTTAACAACATGGACAGTAGACAGGTTACATTACTTGTGATGCTCGATCTATCGGCTGCGTTCGATACCGTCAGTTTCAACATACTCTCTGATATCTTCCAGAACCGTTTCAATATCTCGGGTACTGTCTTGACCTGGTTTGAGACGTACCTGAGAAATCGTGAACAGAGAGTTGTAATCAACAATGCCATCTCGGACCGGTATCAAGTCAAGTACGGAGTACCACAAGGGAGCTGCGCTGGGCCAGTGGTCTTTCTTGGTTATCTGTCTTCTCTGTACGATGTGCTTGAGAGACACATGCCAGTTGTTAGAGTTGGTGGATATGCTGACGACCACCAACTGTATTTGGCCTACAATCCAAGTGATGCCAACTCGGAAGCTGACATCGTTGATCGCCTACATGCCTGTGTCACGGATGTACGTGCATGGATGCTGTCTCATCGTCTTAAGATCAATGACACGAAAACAGAATTTATGTTGCTAGGAACTAGTCATCAACTGGCCAAGGTGAACATCAAAGAAATAACTGTGGGAAATTGTGTCATCAAACCAGTTGCCACACTGAGGAATTTAGGTGTTGTGTTCGACCAGCAGTTGCAGATGGAAGATCATGTAAACTCCGTGTGTAAAAAAGGGTACCATCAGCTCCGACGTATACGCCAAATTCGTAAATATCTGGACAGAACTGCCACTGAGGAGATTGTCCACGCGTTTGTGACATCACACATTGACTATTGCAATGCCTTACTATACAATGCTCCCAAATATGTAATAGGCAAACTGCAGAAGCTTCAGAATGCGGCAGCGAGAGTCATTCTTGGGGCTAGAAAGTACGATCATGCAACTCCACTCCTTCGAGACCTTCATTGGTTGCCTGTGTCCCACAGAATCGACTATAAAATTGCATTGCTCACATACAAGTGTGTTACAGGTACTGCTCCTGATTACCTCAGAGAACTGATAGATGTTGTCATCCCACAGCGTGAGCTACGATCCAGTGCCAGAGTGACACTGAGAATACCCAAGTGCAGGACAAACACTGGGTCCAGGGCATTCACTTGGGCAGCGCCCAAGGTCTGGAACAATCTGCCTCACGATATTACATCTGCCCCCAGTGTGAACATTTTCAAGTCTAAATTAAAGACTCTGCTTTATAAGAAAGCTTTTAAATTGTAAATTTTACTCAATGCTTTCATTGATCAAGTTTATACTGTTTTTATTGTAATATTATACTTGAATTTCCCCTCTAGTCTATCTATTATCAATTTACTATATTAATATATTTTAATCATATTATTATTATTACTATATTTGTACGTGCATTTGAGAATATTTATTTTATGTGCACTAAATCAATAAAACTGTTAAAACTGTTAAAATTACTGAAAATTCTTATTTTGTTCTTACCTCTGAAGACTGTGTCAAAGCAATCGCAAGAACAAGTTGCTCTGTTGACGGGAGATTTTCCTGGAGACCACCACGAGTAGAAGACACCTTGAACAACATCAAAATGACAGAAATTCAGTTTTTTTGGGTTTTGTTCAGTAATTAATGATAAATTGTTATTACTTCGAAGATGTTGAATATCTTATAAAGATCTATATATATTATTGTGTCCGGTATTTCCGTGAAATAATTTCCCGTTGAGTAAAACTCCAATACCCTGAACTGCTGAATATCTAATGGAGTTTAACCTTTTTCAAGCCAGTTTAGCCTTTATAATGATCTTAAAAGTATAATTTGTGGTGCCTCTGCAGTAAATGCATGTGGTGAATGCATGCAGGGATCCCTGCGTTCTAAGACCTCTAGCCTTATGTCACCTGCATAGTGTTTTTAGTGCATTTTGTACCCCAAGGAGAGACCGTGCCCCTATGAGAGACCACTTCATCAGTTCCCATAACATTTTGCAATCAAATTTCCATAACTTTTTCATGACTGTCCATGGCTAAATTTTGGATTTTCCATGAGTTTTCGAGGTCGAGATATACCAAAGAGTAAATTGGCACGCCTCACCATCGGAAATGCCATATAATAATGACGAAAAACCTTTAAATTTTAGAGTTTATAGTGAATCAAAATAAATTTTCAATTTTCCTTGACTTTTCGTAATTTCTTAGTTTTTTAATGACCTTCCAATGACCTCAATTTTTTCCATGATTTTCTCTGATGACTGCGGGAACCCTGCTTAATGACTGCAGAATGGTGGGCATATATAACACCAGTACCACTGCAGGCCTACCCCATTTGTTTTAATACTCACCTATATGAATAAAAGGTAACAGAAATATGAACATCAAGGAGATTGCAAAAATGATAAATTTTCTTCCGAAACCGGATTGTCGACTGAGGGTGTCAAGATTGACCAATCTGCGCTCCATGTATCCATCCACAGAGAAAGGCATCTGGTAAAAAAAAAAGAATCTTATTGAGGAAAACAATATTGAGATGAATCAATGTATACATTTTGCAGATATGAATGATTTATTCTGAAATATTTAAAATTAATTATTTAATTATCATGTTTTATTAGATTTTATTTAATTGATCTTGTAAACACAGATTGTTGAATTTTGGTATAAGATTTTGTTGTGCCAATAACTTTGTTTCTATAGATACAATTGTGCACAACAGAATACAGTTTGCCTGCATGGCTTCAAGACAGTGAAAGTGTTGCCATATATTGACTCAACAGTCCAAAGTAGGTCAGACACTGATTACAGGTAGTCAGGTGCACATGCAGGTGAAAATAGGTGTGCAAACTGAAGCTTGAACAAATTGGTAACTTTACAGTAATCAACTTTTAAGTTTAACTCCAAATTTCAATTATTATTGTATATTATTTACCTTGAATGGATGGACATGTGCTCTTGTTTGTCAACAAAGGTAAAACACACACCTGTGCATTGAATACCTGTCAGTTGCAACTCACCTGTAATGGGAACAATTTCACATGCCAGGTGGAGCTGAAAGCTATATGGGAAATTTTGTAGGACATGCTGACGTCTGCTGGTGACCCATGTTATATCCTTGGACTCTGTGGGGTGCTTCAGGTAAAGAGGCTTTTTATGTTAGTTATAATTTTGCAATTCAAATAGAAACATTTAATTTCTTACAAACAGAAAATGTGTGTGTTGCAAAAGAGAAATTAAGAAAAATGAGGACATCATGATTCAGAGCATTTTTTTAAGGATTTTCGACTAGGAGACCAATGGAACTTTGTAGCGCCGTTATACGCGACATTTATTGGTCAGCTGGAGATACACAAGATATATTTGCGTAATCACATGCTTGCTAAAGAGACACATTTTAAATTAATAATGGAAATCAACAAGATAGTGAATATTATTTTTTTGATGTTGAAAGAAGAAGCCTTGCTTTCAAATGTACTCAAGAACTATAAATTATGACAGACCAAATGTGACATTAATGAGATTCTATGGAAAAATTGGTCTCCCAGTGATAGCAATTTGGCAATGACTGGGAGACCAAAGCTGGCGACTGGGAGACCAATTTTATCTCAGAGTTACCATGTTAAAAAATGCACTGTCATGATTCCCAAAGAGAATATATATATGAATTTCCAAAGAGGCCTTAATTAATTATCAGAAGGAGATCTTGATTGGCAACCTTGGGCAAAGCTTGATTGCCAAGGAGAAGATGTTGTTGCCAAAGAGATTTGGATTGCTGCTTAGAAATCTGGATTGTCGAAAAAAAAAAAAGTCTTGAGGCTCTGGAAGGGGTTTTGTGTCCCTCTATTCCTTGGCCGTTTTTCTCTTCAATTTCCTGTCCCTTTGCAATTTCTCTAACTGAATTTAGATTTCCCTGTCAGTTCTGGATGAGGTTTATGCCTCTCCTCATGTCCCTTGGCCATTTACTTATGAATTCCCATTCCCCCATACTCGCCCATCCTGTACACTGCACATACTTCTGAGCAGCCTGGTTACCTAGCAACATAGCGTCACAACTGCTGCAGGCCCTGAAACAGTTGTGACGTTACCATTTTCTGCTCTCTTTTTTTTAACAGCATGGCCGCCAGTAATTTGTTATTTAAATGAGATCTAATGCAGCTAGAAGCATAATTATTTTTTTATTGAATGCAGTAACATCTATTCTATGCTAATTTGAAGTTTCAACTTCTCATCTTTATCCAAAAAATTTTCTCAGTTAATTTCAATCAACTGTGCCAAAATTATCTTTATATATTTAAATTGACATTGGCACAGTCATGGTACTGCAGTGAAAAAATGACTCTGTGAATTTTTTTAAATTTTTGGACATTTGTTTGACAATAACCTGTTTATGATATATTCAAATTTTAAAAAAAATCTGTATGATCGTTTTCCTAAAATTTGATTACTGCCAAAATTGATGCATGCAAAATCTGTAATTAATCAGTGTGTTGGTGCCCTTTGAGCTCTTACAGAAAAAAGTATTTTAACCTTTTTCTTCAAGTTTATGGCAAATGTATTGGTGTAAATCCTTGGGAAGACATTTCTGATGTTTTTGTGTGACGAATGCATGTAATGCTTTATTCTGTGGTACATAATCAAAAACTCAATTTATGACTTTTGAGCAGTCATCAGGCAAAACATGCTGTTACCATGGCAACAAAACGAGCCGGTGAAATTTTTTGATTTTTCATTTTTGAAATGTATGTGTCCCATAGAGTATCTGTGCAAAATTTTAGAAAAATCTGTATGATCGAACCACCATACTTGAGTCACCTTAAGAGAAGATTTTAACTAACAAAACGAACAACTTTTTTGATAAAAGTCAAAGAGGAAGTTTATTGTGATTAGCAAGACTATAAGAGGAAATTTGAATTGCCGAAGAGATGATTTGTCACATTGGAATTGCCATAGAGAATGCGTTGATTCTCAAGGAGGAAAACTTGACTGGTAAGACCTAAATTTGATTGCCAAAAAGATTTGGATTGCCAAAGAGAAGATTTTGATTGCCAAAGCAATGATTTGAATGACCAAAGAAGTCTTGATTGACAAGAGAAAATCCGGATTGCCAGTGAGAAAATTGTGATTGCCATTTGCCAAAGGGATTTGGATTGCCAGAGAGAAGCTGGATTACCAAGAAGAAGATATGGATTGACAAAGTGAGACCACATATTTATATTATCTTTGGTGGGACCTAGATTCACACTGTGGATTTTGAAAGGGAAGATACTGATTGGTTAGAGAGGATCTGGAGAGCTGAATAGAAAATTTGGACAATCAAAGAGGAAATCAACTTTGCCCATTTCCATGTGTCGCTTGAAATGTTCGCTTGCTAAATTCGACTTTAACCTAAGCTTTCTCAATCTTCTTCATCATAATCGTATCAAAATGTGATTGTAGGTTTTCAACTTGGCAGAAAGTTAATGAAATGATTGTCGTTGTCATATTGTTGAGAGAAGTCATGTTTGCAATCATTGCAAATTCAGGCATCTTAGGTTCTATCTATAGGATTTCAAAGAAGAGGAGTACAACATGTACAAAGGCTGCAGCGCCAGAATCTTCCGAGCACAATTTTACGTAGTTCAAATTAAGTAAATGCAATAGCAGTTATGAAGAAGCTTTTCTTTATATTTCAAACAAAATTCTGGTTCTTGAAGCAACTGAAGTGTACCTTTTTTTGAAAACTTACTTTAGATTTCACTCAACTTGAGAAATTATTACTATTATACTTTTGCTGCTTTCTTAGGTGGCTTGTAAACAGGTTCAGTTTGACTCATTCATGCTGTGTCTTTCTTGAAGTTGCCAAAAAAAGTTCTGTCTTGACTCTTGACTCATGTTGTGTACATTTAAGGGATAACAATAAATATTAATGATAATTATCAAATTATTATTGGAGAATATGTGTCATATAATTTAACAGTCTAACTTCTTGCTTAAAAAAAATGCATCAACAACTTTCATCATTTTTCAATGCAAACAATTTATTTAACCATAAATACATAATAATGACCTAGTAGTCAACAATTCACTAAGATATAAAAACGGATAATAAGAATACGATTCCAGTCAGCACCCATGTTATAAGACAAAAATGTCTTCAAATCAACCTCCCGAGAAAAATCTCGGAGGCTTCACAAAATTGTCTGCGGATATCATCTACTTCAGCTGGAGCGAAAAGTACGAGCAAAAGCAGAGTCATGTCAGACAGGTGTCAGGCTACAAGGCAAAAGAGTCACTATAATACATCATATAATTTACTACACTAAGACAGAATATTTGATCCAAAATGATTTCAGTCTTTTGACGTAGACTTTCCAAAATTCTCTTCTTTTTCTTAGCTAATCTAATCTAAATTTGACACTATCAATTTGCAGATTTATGTTTCTAATAGTTATGAGATGTTCAGCTTAGTTTCTTGTCTAGTAACCATGGTGACCATGATTATGACCATGGTTGTCATGGTGACCGTAGGCTCCATGGGCTTGGTGAGCATGGTTGTCATGGTGACCGTATGCTCCATGGGCCTGTTGAGCATGGTGTCCCTCGCTTCCATACCCCTTTTGGTAAGCATGGTTGCCATGGTGCTCTTGTTGCTTGCCGTAACCATGCTGGTCATGATGACCTCCTCCGGTCTTGTAACTTTGATGATGACCATGACCTTTGTGGTCGCTATGGGCTTTACCCTTATCGTAACCATGATATTTGTGGTAACCTTCATCGCCCCCATGTTTGTCGTACTTTCCGTGCCCTTTAGACATAGCATACTCATTGTATCCCCCATACCCATCATAGTAATTTTGGCCTCCATACTCATCATGACCTTTGTAAGCATAATTGGTCACGTATTTGCCAAAATTTTGGTGGCCATCTTGACCATGTCCTTTGTGATACCCATGCTCAGCACCATGGCCGCCATATTCTCCTCCGTGCTTATCATGGTCGTGGTAACCATGACCATGCTCTTTTCCGTAACCGTGACCATGCCCATAAGCCTGTCCATGACCGTGACCATGACCATACTGATTGTGACCATGACCATGGTGACCGTAATTATCATGACCGTAACCATGTCCATGATTGAGGTGACCATAATCAGCCTTCTTGCCATAACCATGATCGTAACCGTTTTGGTAGTGACCATAAGGAGCAGGGGAGTAGTTTCTATCATTGTAACCATGGCCATAACCACCATGATGGTTGCCATGGCCGTAACCACTGTTGTGACCATAACCAGCGTGACCATGATGAGCATGGTCATCATGACCATGACTGTAACCTTGGTGGCCATGACCATGGTGACCATAATCATTGTGACCATATCCCTTACCATAATGCTCATCATGACCATAGTGCTTATCATGACCATATTGCTTATCGTGACCATAATGCTTGTCATGGTCATAATGCTTATCATAACCCTTGTAGCTATTTTCCATGTGGTATTGACCGTAATCATCGTAACGGCCGTAACCTTTAGCGCTAACTACTTTAACATAACCCCCTTTGCCATAGTACTGGTTCTTGCCCTTGAACTGGTCGTGACCTTTGTAGCCGTAATGAGAATCATAGTGACCATCATCATCGTATTTATCGTGACCGTGATTGTGGTAGTCACTTCCGTGGCTGCCGTGCCCTCCGTAGTGGCCGTCTTGTTTGTGGTCGGCATGCCCCTTGTAGTGGAAGTGTCCTTTATCTGCACCTTTCTCGTGGTGACCTCCATGCTCACCGCCATATTGGTGGCCGGCATGCCCTCCTGCGTGACCGTGCTGTTGGTGACCCCCATAGTGCTGGTGACCTCCGTGTCCGTACTGGCCGTGGTTGGCATGGCCTTCACTGTGCCCATGACCATGTCCGTATCCCTGGTGACCATGTCCGTGGGCCCCATGACCGTGACCATAGCCTTCTGTAAAAATGAAGCTTTTGTTAGACCTAAATAAAGATTACTGTGAAGCAACAAATAAATAAAAAACATAAGAACAAGCCAGAAGCAAATTGGAAAGAGAAAGTAATTAAAATTTTTCTGGAATGTCACTGTTCAATGTTCATGATCAACAAATTATAACATTATTGCTAGAATAACAAGTGCATATCTGAATTTGAAATAGTGGACATTTTGATGGTCCTCAATTAAGTTAGATTTAAAGTCATGATAGCCAATGAGTTATAAAAATTTTTTTTTAATATAAGCTTTTGCAAAGTCCTCACCATGGTACTGGGCAGATGCTGAGATTGCCAGCAGCAGAAACAAACACCATGTTTGTCTCATCTTCACCATCTGAAAATTAAAATCATATTTAGAAATTATTATTTATAAGCAGACTTATCTACAATATAGTATACACTCTTTGTCATAATATGAAATACCTTTATTGAGAATATGCAGCAATTATTGGGAATTTTTGGTTTGCATGCTAAGTCCATTATTAAAACAGAGTTATCCTCTCTTATCTCTGTTTTAAAAGCTACTAAATTATTATTTATTAGCAGATCTATCATTGATTTTAATAATCATGGCATAATAACTATGTTGATTTTTGAGTTTTGTATCATAGACATTTGAATTTAGGGAGAATTTTTACTATCCTTTTGCAGTCTGGTGAAAATGATAACTGCATGCTGCTGCCACCTGGCACAAAGTGACTTTTGTTTGCTGCAGTATTGCAGTTTCCAAGAAATAGTTCCAGTTTCATGGCACGTGCTCAAAGTTTCTATTCAACATTGAGGTAAACCAGAGTACAGGGGCAAAATTCCATCTGGTGGGCCCCCATATTCCTCTTTCCAGCATTACTCCATCCATGCCAAGAAGGAATGGCTCTTTACTATACAGGGCCCTCTCACATGGGAGCCATAATAGATTGTATTATGATCACAAAGATAGAAGTTTTTTTCCTTAATCTTTTAATTTTGTGGCACCTTGCATGGGCCCCCTGTGAGTGGTTGGGCTAGTGGCAGCTGCCACTCTGCCACATAGCCCATTCCACCCTTGCCAGAGTAAGACTTGGCAAACATTCTCTTTAGAAGGAAGTGGACTAGGCCATAAGCATACTAAGGAAAAGCCCTGGCTTATTCCAGACAAAATTTTGTGAGTTCCTAACACTCAGTTTATGTGGACCACTTGCTGGAGCTTGCGGAATTGCACATGACACCATATATGTTCTGCCAAGGCTGGAAAAAGCAGTGACAATGAAACAGCGGTCAACTGGAAGACAGCTCTTTTTTTTGCTCATCTCCCAGTTCTAACATTTTCAGTTTGATTTTGGCACACCTCTGTTTTAGAGGCCCCTCAATTATTCAGTACATGAGGTTGAAACAAGTTTTAAAAATAGGCATGTTCTTTAAAATCGTAGTTATTGGTAATAGTTACAACCAGAAATGACATTTTTATGCCCCAGTAAAAGTTATTTTCTAAATTGCCAATTTCTTGGAAAAAGCTCATAATGTATTTCATATTTATGATCAAGAGTATGTATTTAACTAATTATAATGATTATTATAACATTGTCAAAGAAGTCCTTCAAAGGGATATTGATTTCGATGCATTATACTACATTGTATTTGATATGAAGTTCCCTCAAGGCCATAATCTTAAAACCGTTCTCCAAGAAATGTCTATAAATCTGGGAGACTTCTAACAGAAAATCAGAAAAAAATAATTCTAATTTCAGTAACATTACAATTCTGTCAGAATTTTTTTTTTTTTCAGTCTGAGTGAATATTGAAAACATTGCGAAAAGAAATAATTAAGATTCTTTCAAAATTGTTTGTGGTTCTGAAAACATTTTATGTATTAAAGATAGTTTTGAAAATGTTTGCATTGCCGCCTAGAAGCACATGTACAATATCAAGTTTTTGACAAAACTTTCCAAAACTAATAATTGTTTCTCTTTACATTACAATGTAGGGTAAGGTTCTTTGAGTCGGACACTTAGAAAGGGTAACCTTGAGTCGGACACTTTTAATGTGGCTATACTGACTATTTGAAAGCTTCTCCACCAGTATATTTGGTACCAATGTGAAGCCCAAGACGTCTTTTATCCATCAAAAAAGTATCAGCTTGATATGAACCACTTAAGTGTGTTTTCCATGGCTATAAAGATGGGGTAAAATTCCCGTTTTTCTCAGAATTTTTTGTCATGAAATTTGTATTTTAGTGAATTTTTGTCTGATTTGAAGGACCCTTTTCTGGCCTATGGTATTGATTTGAATCCAGTTTTCATGTCGTTCAATTTCTTGTAAGCTTAGCCCATTTTGTGATCAAATATGAGCTTTTTCAATTGAAGGGAAGGCTCTAAAGCACCTATACCTTTGCAGTCATGTTTTTACAACACAGCTGTCCGACTCAAAGATACCCTATGTCATTTCTTATTTCAGAAATTTAACCACTAATTTAGTTCTTGTGTTGTGCCGATTGTCAATTTTCTGTTAGATTTGGCAAAAACGATTAATTTGAGGCCATGGTTGACAATCAATAACTCATAGGCCAAGCAAAATATCACTTTTTAAATATGCACAGAATTTAAGTGTCCGACTCAGAGAACATTACCCTATTGAGTTTGGCTTGTTGTTTTGAGTTATGGTAATCCGTCCGTTGTTATGACTTACAAACAACAAGCAATGTTGGCTCGAAGGAATTGTGCAACCATCTCACTCAATCATTTAAGCAGACTCAAAATTCAAAATTTACAGCGCGTCTGGTACAAAATGATGTAAAAACTTTACTCATTGTTTTAATTTAAATGCAGAGATATAGAGTCTTCTACTAAGTTGGTGGGAAAACTTAAATGTCTAGTTTACAAATTTAAAGGCAATCAAATTTTAGACTTTACCAAAGCATCGGACTGAGTGTGTATGTAGTATATCAGAAATTTATTGTTGAACACTGTTTCTATTTCCATTATTAAATTTGAAAAATCCCATAGGGCTGTTTGATGCTACACAAAATTATGTGCACTGTGAACAAAATTAATCATTGCTTTAAAGTGAATGTAAAAATACTGAGTCTGTTCAAAAGTTTGTGAGAAAAGATAAATTTCTGGGTTACAAATTTAATGACAATCGAATTTTAGACTTTACCAAAGCATTGGACTAAGTGTGTACTTTCTGAAAATTGAATACTTTTATAGTGTAAACACACCTACCTTTATGATGGTGATCCCTGAACCCCTGTCTTCTCTGAGGTCCGTGCCACCCCTTGTCTACAATCAAGGGTAAATTAGAGGTTTCTGGTGTCCTCAGGGGGTGAGGCCCTTTATATACCCTCTCAGGGGGTATTTAGTGGCATTAGTAAACATTTGAATTTCCTTGAATTTTTTAAGAATTTTTATGAATTATGATTGGAAGAGCATTAAAATATTAACATGTGAGACATGTTAAGTAATACCATTTCAGGCAGGGTCAGGATTTTCTGCTCAAATCCTGTATTTGACAAGATTTTAATAGGTAGGACCAGTTTATGGGGGTGTAATCCCTTCACATTTCCCATGGGGTTATTAACTTCTGGTTGTAGGTGCTTACACCCCTTGTTGGCGTAGCTAGGGGGGCAGAGGGGGTTAGGGGAGTGAAAACTCAGCCCCCCCCCACCTCCCCTAGCTTGGTCAAAATTGACTCCACTATATTCGCAGTATTGTGCATGCAAATAACTTGATATTACCCTATAAAAAATACATTATCATAAGTTAATTTGTCTTTGTGTTAAAAGTTGCCTTTTAGCGATTTGTTACTTTTTAAACTTATTTTTTTCATTTATAAGTAGAAATCTACAATCACTTGAATTATCAAGGCTCGGGCATTAATGAATTCTTTCCTTGGATTGGACCAGTTACTTAAAAACGACCTTTTGAAAAATTGACCAATTATCTTCGGTAATTTTTTTTTTGAGCAGGGAATTATTTTGGACGTTTTTCAGTAAAATATTACTTTGCACTTTTTACTTTTAAATCAAATGAGAATATCTAGTACGAACAGTGAACATTAATGCAATAAGCAAGAACTAACCCCCCCCCCCTTGCTGTGTCCATATAGCTCCGCCCCTGCCCTACCATATCCCCCACCCTCTCTGCTTCCCCCATATTAATCCCTTTGCTCCCCGTTCCCATGAATTTTTCATGAAATACTGGCATCTTCCTGAGAAAGTCAACATTTTTAATGCTCAACTAATCTATGAGAAGATTAGAACATTTGAGAATTTTTAAAATTTACTTCTTACATCTTTTGCCCTTGTATTTAAGCAATTTATGCCACTGACATGCAAAAATTGTGTTAAAAAATCTGTAGTTTCTTTGAAATTTCAATATGTTTACTCAAAGATTATGTTTTTTTGCATGTTCTCACTGTTTTGCTAATGCATTCATTGACTGAGGGAGGTACTTCTCCACACTAATGAATAATTATGGTATATAATTACAGCCCAACACAATGCAATGTTATTATGCTTATCCCTCTATGAGGTATTCATTGTAGCTCATTGCATTACAATGGGATTGTATGAATTTGTATTGATACTTTCTAAATGATTGCATTGAGGTTTAGATTGTAACTACACTGAGTGCCGTTAAAAACGCAACATCGCAAAATGGCTGAAAAGTGGTACTTTCTCTGAATATATCAACACGAAATTTTGCACACACTTAGCAGTTGCCATTGAGTATATTCATGAAAATTTACAGATTTCTGAGAGCAAAACTTTTGTGTCAAATTAAATCGTCGTGGCAACTGTCGAAAAATACAAGTCACAAAATTTCTTGATCCTGTGATCATTGATTTTAATAACTTTGCTGTTCTTTCCACAATATTTTTTGATAAGCCAGGATAGTTTACCATTTTACTTGCTTGATGGGACGGAAAAAAGTAACATTTGACCGAACCAAAATTAAAGATGATAAAATTAATAAAATTTAAATGTCAATGCCGGCCTGCCCCCTACAGGAGCTTTTTGTTAAAATCTTCAAAAAAAAGAAGTTTTATTCAATTTTTTTTTAGTCTTGTTATGCAATGATTGTCTGCGTTTGTGTTTCTATCCTGGGTATGCATAATAATAACCCCATTGTATAGCAGTTTGGGTTTGTAACTTAATTTCCAGATACTGACCCCTACATCCTGAGCTTTTCATTCCGAATCTGCTTTACCCTCAAGTTTTTTTCTTTTTTTTTCGAAAACGTTCACAGGACAGCTTTTTGGAGTCTTATGCATGTTATGTTAACATTTCATAAGATTATTTCCATCCAACAAGCCATAAAATCAACTTCCAATTGCCTCATTTTCCAGTGAAGCACAGTTTATGAACTGGTGTTTCAAACAGAGCTCGCTAAAATGAGTCGTGTGGAGCGAAAAGTCAACCCTTTTTCACAATATTTTCCACAACTGCTTGTAAGACTATACATGAGGTCTGTGCCAAATTTGATAATTATTGGGCAATCAGAACTAAGAAAATCTTGTGGTTTAACGATGTTGCGTTTTTAATGGCGCTCAGTGTATCTGTGTGTTAGGTCCTGACCTTTGGAAAATCTCTGACTGATCCTCGAGACACCATGCATGCGTTGGAGAAGGGTCTATCATAACAGAGAATCTTTAAAATTGGTTCCAACTGCTTATCCTGCCTAAGTTTGAATTACTTGACTTATTGTTTCTGGAGAGAATAAAAAGTGTCACTGAAAAAAAAAATCGCTTTCTGGAAGTACCTACTACGAGAAGTATACTGGTGTGAAGGATACAAAATTATAAAATAAATCTGGTGTCAATTTGGCCTAACTTTGTAAATTTAGAGATGAACGTAAGCTATGCTCTATATAAAACTGTTTCTCCAGTTTACTAAATTATCTGTATGTACACTTTTTGTATGGTATGTAATTGACTTTTATAGTATTTATATTTCCTTGATATAAATATATGAAGCTCCTGTGCATGGTTTGTATGAAGTTCCTCTGGTATATACCTTCATAGGCTTGCGATACTTTCAGAAAATTGTACGGTCTGGGCAAATCTTTCATGTAAGTTTTATGTTTCTGGGCCTTAAAAACTTCAACCTTATACCAAAGATTTTGTGAGATAAAAAAAACTTTTCGTTGTTGGATCACTTTAAATTTTAACTTAATCTTTACCTTAGATATAAGGCCGACGCTATGAATTTATTATGTGACACCCTAGTTTCAGGACTCTTTCCCACGAATATTAGCTGGCCAGAAGTATGTATTGGCCTGTAAAGGAGAGGATATATATTTCCTTGTTGTAAAATGGCAAAAACATGAAATGAAAAGAAAATTGCATCTTTTCATTTGAATATTTCATCCAACTTGAAATGTCTTTTTCACTTAATTCCTGGTAGGCCTATATCCAACTTTGGTGCATTTCCATTTTCATCATTTTTTCTGCCTTTTTCATTCACTTCTTACTTTTATGAATAAAAATAATTGCATTTCTCCTGTTTTGTGATTGGAAAATATTTTTTTAGATTTCTTTTCCTCTTCAATGACCGCCTTTAGAAATATTTACACTTTTCATTAATTCCTAAAGGCCTTATAGAAAATAAAGCATCATTTCAAATGCTGTGATTATTTCTTTTTTAAAGAAAGGTTTCAATTTTTATAATTTTCTGGCTCTTTGTTTAGTAGAGCTCTATTTTCCGTTTATATTACTTTTCCACCATTTTAAAATTGATATCCCCCCTCTGGCACCTGGGTTCAATCCCCAATCCTTTCAACCTATTTTTTTCTGTGCCAACAATCTGATTGCCTAGGTCCCTGCATATCTTGTTCAACCTAATCAGTGCATAGATGCAGGACGTATAGAGCCACTCTAGTTTAATTTTGACCAGTAGCAAGTTGCTGAATATTGCAGAAAGGAAAGGGGAGGGGTACAGTGCCGCCTGTAAGTAAGTGAAACGCATGATATTGTGCCATTGCATCAATGTTAAACATCCTTAATCAAAATGCTTCTGGAAGGATGAATTCTCATCCCATTAGAGGAAAACATTTTGGGTCATAAAGGCCTATATGTGAGGCATGCGGGATAAAAATAGCAGCCAATTTTCTTTGCTGTAGTTGGAGTTAGGTATGGGTCAAAGTCTTTGATAAGTAAGTGAAACGCAGGCGCAATGTTAAAAGATAGGGAAGGGTGGTTCACTTACTTATCAAAGACTTTGACCCATACCTAACTCCGACTACAGCGAAGAAAATGGGCTGCTATTTTTATCCCACTTGCCTCACACATCGGCCTTTATGACCCACTTTGTTTCCCTTTCATCCGATGAAAACTCATGCCTCCACAAGCAGTTAGGCTGAGGATGTTTAGCATTGATGCAATGGCACAATGTCATGCGTTTCACATACTTACAGGCGGCACTGTAAAGTTGGCCTGCATTCATAAGTCTGCAGGTCAATGAATTCTCACATCAAATTTATATCTCCTGATCATGCATAATCTATTAGTATTTATGAATGCATGTTTTGGACATGCCAAATCAGATTCAATGTATTATGCAGTTTGACCAAATGGGCAGTATGCAAGAGTAAGCATATATTCAAATGATTAACAATTTTTCAAGGTAAAATAGAATTCTATAATCCCAGAATATTCCTTAAAAGACAACTTTATTCAATATCACAAATGTAACAATTTTTGCATAATTTTTTCCACTTCCTTGAAATAATGAGCATTTTTATTGAGATATCTTGGCCATTGTCTGTCAGAAATACACAATTGTCTCACAAGGTAATACTTTTTTCCTGAAACTTGATGCCAGGCAGGGGTTAAGGATTTGCATCTAATTATTTTGTGTATGTAATATGTATTTCTGAAAATTTGTCAAGTAGAACTGTTTGCCTTGTATTTTCTCATAAGTTTGTATGCAATGTTTAATCTTGTATGTGCATGGTATGGCATCAATTGAAAACAAATTTTTGTTCGTCTTTTTTTTTAAAGATTTACCATAATATCACATTATGTTGTAACTGGACAGTATTTATAATTTGCGACACTGTTGCACTTCAACAGTGAAATATGGTAGCTTTCTTTGAAGTCTTTTACAGTCTGTCACTTTGTTATAGGAAAAATGAGGACCAGTTCACTGTGAAAAATGCACTGTGACTCATGATAGCCGATGAAGTGTTGTCTTCTCTACTTTCAACATGCCAGATGATTGGGAAACATAGAGGCTGTTTGATTAGTCATGATGTAGAGAAGGCCATTTGACTTGTCATAACTGATTTTAGAGTGCAAATCAGATGCATAATCCTTTTGTTTGGCTATCACCAACAAGCAGGATAAGTCTCCTTAAATCAAATAACATTGAAAGTATTGGGTATGATCATGACAAATTATCCGCTTGATGACACACGGAGTGCCATTTTCACAGTGCAGCAGTCCACCCTTTTTCTATATCAAAGTGACAGAACAGAAGTGGCATTGGGACCAGTCAGTAAAGTTTGCAAACAATAATTTCCAGACACGTATAATAACAATGATTTGCTTTGGAGAAACTCAGAGCTCTACGACTTTATTTCTTTTCACACTCACCGCCCAACAACCAGGCTGAGTCTTAAAAGTGTAAAAATAGATTTCTTCTCGTAGCAATCAGCTGATTGCTTTTGCTTCAAATCTGATTGGCATGTCAAGAAATCATTAAAGCTGCAGTGTTATGTTAGGCGGTGGAAGTGCCTTTAATTTATCCAAGTGAGGTCCATTATTGCCTTCTATCCAATAGGGAATACTCTATAAGAGTTCTAGTGATGAAGCTATTGTTAGGAACTATTGTTAGAAGGTGAAAAAGTTTGTTTTTTTCTATTCGTTGGTTTCATAAGATTTAAAGTACCAAATTTTAACTCACTTGGAGGTCAAAAATGGCTCAGAAGTTTGTCTATTTACCATTTTAAACTAATTTATTGGTCTATAATATGCAATTCCAATTAATCTGACAGTAAGGTGACATCAGAAAGAAACAATTGTGTGTATGTATTGCTTTATATTGACATGTTTTTTTTTGTTTTGTTTTTTAAATGTTCCTGATTAGGATGGATAAATTAATCCATACAATTTCTTGCGAACTGCAGTCCCTGAGCTAATTCACTTTAGAGCTGTTTGTAGATTGGTGGTCCAAACAGTTTCAAAATTAACTTTCAACTTTGTCATGTGATATCACTTGCTTAGAAATGTTCTGTGTGTGTCAGTTATGGTTAATCAGTTGATTCAGTGCTAATACCTAGCAGCATAGGTAACAATAAACAAACTAATTAAATGACTTAAAGTACTTCATAAAATAAGAAGATTAGGAGACCAACAGAAAACTGACAATGATGTGGCAAAGCCAGTGAAAAAAAACAAAACCAACAAATATTTTGCAACAATTCATTTATTTCTATGAATTCACCATAACAAAACTCAAGCCAACATTTAACAGTGTTTGCAAAAACGTGGGTAAAATCTTATTTTTGCATGTGTAACAATATCACATTACATTGCTTATTATCACAAGGTTTTCAACATCACAGGAATTTCATACAATGTAACAATTTGACATCACAGATAACATATATATCACAGTTTCTACAGTGTCTAGCGGTTTGTCTCATTTTGAACAATTTTATGTCACATATTAACTATCACACACACATTTTCTGTGAAATAAATGATTTGCATATTAATCTTGAACACAATCTGGTAGTGTAGCAACAGTTAAAGATAGAAATTGGAGAACCTTTACAATGTATAACAAATTCAAAATACCTGCTAAACAGTTATTATGGGACAAGGGATGGTAACAGTTACTATGCAGGGGCACCCCATGATCTGTTATACCAAATATCTGTTATGAAGCAGGACTGGTTACCGGGTGGCTTGCAGACTGCCAGCTAGGATTTTCCCAGCTGACAAAGTTGTAAGCATGGAGCCAATTTTTGGCGTTCAACTGATGAAATTTGTAGACTCAGACTCAGACTCAGACTCAGACTCATTTATTTTTTGCTCGGAATATATACATTATAAAAATACAATTTTCAAGAAATTCAATAACCTAGGAGCAAAAGGACCCCTCGAAGGCAAAAATTTTGCCGCTGCTGAAGAGCCCCATTGTTAACAAAGAGTGTCCAGGCACAGTAGATGGCAGTGAACATCAATTTAATAAGGTAGGTACACATAGAGAAAAAAAAAGAAAAAGAAAAAGACAAATAGATTGATAAGAAAATTCTAATGGGTAGTGTCGGGCTAATGGGCTTAGACATGAGGGTATGGAGCTGTGAACAAAACACTATTGTAATGAATTAAGTTCTGTTACAGATATAACAATGAGGAATTGAACAATTTGGATCATAATTATCTAATAACTTAATTTTGATATAATTTTTGTATCCTTTAAAACTATGCGTAAAAATTTTTGTCTTGAAATTCTCTTGCATGTTACTGAATAATTTAGTAAATTTATATTTTATGCCATTCCTTGCAAACTCATGTCTCACAGCAGGCAGCAGCAGGTCAGAAGCATGTCTTGTATTGTAATCATGTCTACTCAGATTTTCTCCAGGATTGACAATCTCTTGAAAATATTTAGGCACAGGACCTTTGATAAATCGATAACATAGTTTATAGTCATGCAGTGCACATATATCTTCCAATTTTAAAATATTCAACTGTTTAAACAGGACATTCGTATGAGCATTAAATTTGCTATTGGTAATAATTCTTACTGCTTTTTTCTGTAATTTGAATAGCATGCTAGAACGCCAGCCCCAGAGAGTTATGCCATAATTGAAGTACGAAGAGATTAAAGCATTATAAATATTAAGCAAAGCATCAGCTGGTAAGGTATACTTCAAACGACATAAAATGCCTATGGTCTTACTGATTTTTTTCGATAGAGTAGTAATGTGTCCTTTCCAACTCAGATTTTTGTCCAAAAGTAACCCTAAGAAATTAAATTCATTAACAAATTCTACTTTGGTGTCATTAATTAGAATATCTGGAGGAATTGTCTGTCTTTGGGGTGTATGGAATAGCATGGCCTTTGTCTTACTAACATTTAGTGAAAGTTTATTCAATTTTAACCATTTATCAATTAAATTTAATTCATTATTTATGTCATTCTTGACCGAAACATGGTTAGTATAATTCAAAGAAGCAAATAGAGTAGTATCATCTGCGTAAATTATTGGTGTCAGGCATTTGGTAATTTTCGGAAGATCATTAAGATAGATTATAAATAATAACGGGCCTAATATAGAGCCCTGTGGAACTCCACATTTAATTCTCATCAAATTAGATTGAGTACCATTCATTTCGACATATTGAAATCTATTGTTGAGATAACTTTCCATTAATTGATATGATAAATCATTAAACCCATAAAATTTTAATTTATGTAGCAAAATCTTGTGATCCAGTGTGTCAAAGGCCTTTGAAAGATCCATAAAAATGGTAATAGGTATATTATTCTGATCCATTTCCAAAATTATCTTGTCAACTAGCTCCATTGCTGCAAACTCAGTTGAGTGATTTGACCGAAAACCATATTGGCTAGGAAAAAATATATTAAGTTGATCAAAATGGTGATATATTTGATCATACATTATTCGTTCAAAGACCTTTGACACACTAGGAAGCACTGAGACTGGACGATAGTTATCAAAAAGGTAATTTTCTTTCTTTTTATATAACGGAGTAACTTTAGCGATTTTGAGTTTATTAGGAAATTGTCCTGAAAGGAAAGACTGATTTATGAGTATCGTCAAAGGCGATGCTATTTCATTTTTAATATGTTTAAGTAATTTATTGGAAATTCTGTCTTGACCAGCACTGGTTTTTGGCTTAAGTGAATCAATTGCTTTAATGACTGTACTTTTATCAACTGCACTAAAAGAAAACGGGGTTTCTACAGGAGATTCCAAAAGGTCTTTGAAAGATTCATTTCCTGGTAATACAATATTCTCTGACAAATTTGGTCCTATATTTATGAAATATTTATTAAATTCATTAGTAATTATATCTAAACGAGACTGAAAATTATTATCAATGAGAAATTCCTTTGGGTAGTCATTTGAGTTTTTAGTTCTATTCATTACATTGTTAATGGTTGACCATGTTTTTTTCATATCACATTTAAACCTAGAGAAGCAGTTCGAAAAATACTGTTTCTTTGCAGCACGAATGGTTTTTTGAAGGATTTTTGTGTAAGTTTTAAAATTAGTCAGTGTACTCTGGTATTGAGAACTATTTTGTGACAGTGATTTCAGTTTAACATAGAGCTTATCTTTAAAGGAAATAGACTTGAGTATGGCATTAGTCATCCATTTAGCTTTCTTATGTTTATATTTATTAAATCTTACAAGTTTCACAGGAAAGTGTTTTTTTATATAATGAGACAAAATATCATTAAATGTATTGTAGCCTACTTCAACATTTGTTTGAGTAAGACTGCTAAATTTCTCAGATGCCTCTAGGCTGCTAATATCCTTTTTAAAATGTTCATAGTTTTCTGGAGTTTCAGAAAAAACTTTAACAAATTTATCTTTACCTTTGTCACTGTTTAAAAAATCAAGAGAGATAAAATATGGAAAATGATCGGAAATATGTTTTAGTAGTACCGTAGCAGTTGTGGGTGAATAATCATCAGAAATTTTGACAAAAAAAATTGTCTATTAATGTGCCACGTTGTTGAGAAAGACGTGTTGGAATGGTAATTTTCGGTATATATCCATTAGCTATAACACTATCAAGAAAATCATTAACAGCATTATTTTCTTTATAATTCAGCAGATTGATATTGAAATCTCCAGTTAGAACTACATATTTATTATTTCTTAATTGGTTAAATACAGAAACTAAGTCATCTATAAAATTAATGATATGTTCATGGTTTGGTCTTGGAGGCCTATAAAAGTTTCCCAGAATCAACTTTTTTTTGACACCATGTTTATCTGTAACATAAATCTCTATGACCTGGCCATCCCAAAACTCAGAGCTAATGTCCAAATTAAAACATTTAAACTCATATAATTCACGAAGATAAATAGCAACTCCACTATGCGCACTGCATGACTTACCGAGCGATATGAGATTGTAACCTGGGAGTTTAAATAAGGATAGGTCGCTGTCTGCTGAGAGCCAGGTTTCCTGCAAGCAAATGGCATCAATTTTACTGCTGGAATCATTGCATTGTTCGATATAAGTTTTCAGCAATTCAAATTTAGCATTTAACGATTGACAATTTAGACTGATTATTTTAAAATGTTCTCTTTTTGAATTAAGTAAGTGCATAAAATCTTCATCATTGTTATATGGAGAATGTTGAAATAAATTTGGTTCACAGTCAGCATCCCTCTCATCATCAGCCACATCTCGCTCCATCAAATCAATAAGGGAAAAATTTCCCTCAAAACTTGGTAGACTTTCTGTCATGAATGTACTTGTGTCAAAGAAAAGAAATTGCCATCCACTGTGCCTGGAAACATATAATTAATAAAGTATATAAGCAGTAAGTGAGTAGTTTTAAATGCATAATAATAATTGAGCTTGTCTGAAAGCATTAAGGAAACATTTAAATAACACATTTTAAGAGAGTAACTGTTAAACATGATTACAGACAGAGACGAGAACTGTACCTGTTGAGCAACATAGAATAATAAATATATATCAATGACACAATTCAGATAGCCAGAATTAGAGGAATTTGAAAAGATTATTTGCAAAATTGATTAGTATTATAAAGAGAGGTATACATCCCCTGTATATTGTTTAACTCCCACCCCATCCCCTGCAAAGAGCTTGTTTAGTAGATATCCAAAAACAGTTATTCATACATTGTATATATTACCATCCACCATGTATCATCAAAGGAAAAAATATAAAAAAAACAGAACAGATAAATTTTAATAATATAAGAAGAAAAAAAAAAAAAAAAAAAAAAAATGTACACCAAGTCAGTCATATCAAACGAACAGTTCTTCATTCATATACACAATTGCCCCAATTACAAAGTTATAAACAGATGTCCTACATGTGTACATACATTCATATTTATACATACATAATAATATATATAGTTAGATATTCTTAAAAACCAAAAAAAACAAAAAACAAAAAAAAACAACCAACCCATATAATATTGTTTAAACCACTTAACTGTAATGCCCTTTGTCATATACATCTTATGATTACGTATTATAAACAACGATTATACATAAACATGCTCAATTGTCCATTCAATATCAATATCATTCATGCAGCAACTTAAGAACAAGGAAACGCTCACTTAAACAAATAAATTTAAGCATACCACAAGTTATAATATTAGGATCATCATAAACAAAATAGTGATGGTAAACATACTTACTACGAAATCAGGATCAATGGATCATTAAAATAAACACAATTACAGAAAAAAAAAAAAATTTTTACAATCATCATACTTGAGGTCCTGTACATTATCCGTACTTTAGCAATAGATTGGAATTATCAAAATCATAATTAAATTATATGAATTTGGAAGATATATATCAGTATATGCATATATAAGTATTCATTTGTTTACTTTGTAAAGCCAAACAGAGCAGAATTGACAAATAAACAAACTGTTCATCATTTCGGTTTTAATAACACACATTCATTAGTCATTCTACATTAGCTTAAAGGTTCTTAAGATAATATGTTAGCTTATAATCCTTAAGTTTAAAAAACAAATAAAAGTACTTAGAACTTGTTTAACAGTAAGACTTAAGACTCAGCGAAACCAAATGTTAGTTTCAGCGAAACCAATTATTAATTTCATCTAACTAATGAGTAAACACTTAAGTCTGTGCTTATTGTCAAAAATTAGTCCCAAGTCATTTGCCTATCAAATTATACAACACTTATTATTATTATACATACCATACCATAGTGGACTATAAACAATAAGTAAAAGAAATCATCCGTCAATTGGCAAACGCATGATGGCAAATTAAATATAACATGAGTTATAATATCAGAAATGATTTACATATACACTAGAAAGAGAAAAAAAAAATCATTATGATAAAGCAGTAATACATAGCACTAATTTTCATTGAAGATTACGCATGGGCTAGCATTTTAAAGAGACCTCACCCCTAACACGTTCTAAGATCTGACCCATCAAATTTTTTCCCAGCCTTTTTTCTTTTGTCCCTATTTCTTTGTCATTTAGCGACAACCCACATCCCCATGTCATGTCTTTACTCGCTTCGACAAGACTGAAAGTGCCAGTTTCAAGCAAGAATTTTCTCAGAGTCTCATTTTGTTGAAATTTCTCATGACACCCTCTGTGTAGAATTTCTTGTGCTGTAGAAAGGTAATCATCGTCTGGCATTTTGACTTGTTTTCCCAAGTATTTGCACTGTCCTGGTGTCAGGTAATGATGCTTGAGCTGGCTGGCAACCCACCTGGCAGCACAACAGATATTTTCTCCCAGTTGCATAACAAAATTCATCTAAGAGTCGCTGAAGATGTGCTTGAACCAAGACCTTACACTGATACGGGCATTATAATAACACAATGTCACTCACTCCCATTATAACTGTTATCTTCCCATGTCCCATAATTATTTTGTCATATCCTCAAAAAATTTATCCAGTGTCTCTGGCCAAGAGTGCCCACATACAAACACGATAATTGCATACATTATCTCAGACAACATAACATTTTTAGATGAACAATAATTTGTACAATTTCATAATTATATCAGGAAAACTGCTGCCTTGATTAAATTTGTTGGAGCTGCTTGATCAATTACTTGGTCAATTATTGCCCCTTATTCATAATTTTCAAGTTGGACCTTTTTGTGACCAATATTGATTTGGTAAAGATCAAGATCACTAAAACGTTCTTCTTTTGCCGGATGCAAAACATGAAGTGGCAAGCTTTGTGAATCCATACCAAACTTTTGCCATTGCTGCGTCACTGCACCGTACACTTATAAAATGCACTGATTCTGTTAAAACTGCTCTCATTCACTTTCTGTTGTTAGATGGAGATGCAAGGCTTCATTGGAAGGACTCTCTGAAACAGGAAAAAACATTTGCAGTAATAAACACAAGTATGCAACAGTATGCAATATTGTAGCCTATGTTTAAATTGTAATGTGTTGGCTATAATACCTGTTGGTGGTGATTTTGATGCTTCATCTTTTGGTTTTTCTAAAAATGACAAAATAAAGAATTTATTAAAAATTGCAGCTAAGAAACATGGCTGTACACTGTGTCCATTTGATCTGGATCATAGGCATCACAATCATTTGCTATTCAGTACATTTTTACGGGTACAGAATTTTTTCATACCAAATATTCAGGGCATATATTAAGGGTATACATTGACCAACTCATAGATCACAATTTGATTTTAAATTGTGTGCCAATAACGGTTTTGCAATAGAGTGATTCCTGCGTTACAAGACCGACTCTTTTGTGGTCATGGAGTGGTCTCTCGTGGGGGTGCAAAATGCACTAAAAATACTACTTAGTGCGGGATTAATGCGGTCACATAAGGGAAGTCCGCTCTTACAACAGGGGGTCTTACAAAGCAGGTAGGCCTGCCACTGTATCCTAAAATCTATGGGAAATTATCCGACTCAAAGAACATAACACACACTTTATACAAATATTCATCTTACCGATCATGTAAATAAGGTACGCAAAAGTAGCCATGACTGCGAAGAGGCACAGAAGTAGAAGAAGAAGGACGGCGTAAATGCACCTCCATCTTTTGCTCTTTCTTCTAAAGAGGTCATGACCTTCAGGAGGCACAATGTGGAGGTTACTGTTGGCACCCAATAAAGTCCCTAAGCTGTGGTGGCTACCTGTTACAAAGAGAGGGATCAGAAATTTGATTAGGGTTTTTAAAAAAAACAATGTATTGTTTTTATGATAGACTATAGAAATAATGAAACAAGGTGTATTCTAGTAGCAGAATGAAACATCCATCTGACAGTGATATTGTCCTGAGGAGTTGTCCTGACTGGAATTTTTTCACAAAATCTCATTTGAGAAGGTCAGCTACAGACAGTTTCCTGATATGATTTGTTGTATATACATGTATGTAGGAGGATGCAATAGATGGCCATGCACTTTGGGTCAAAATTTGAAAGCCTTGAAATTTCAGCTGAAAACAATTTGAAAATTTTTCGGTCTAGAAATGCCTATTTAAGTTGGCATTGGGTAGGTCATACAATCAGCTATCACTTTCATGTCCAAGTATCCCAATGCAGTATTCCAGCAGTTTACTGGAATTGGCGCTATATAAATGTCTATTATTATTATTATTGCTCTGCTAATCTGTACTGATGTGATAAATACAGCTGTAATTTTTTGACTCTCTCAAAAATCACATTTGTAACTAAACAATTCTGATCTCTTAGTGCAAAATAATTAATTGCCAATGATTAGGCAAGTGGTATCCACATTTTGGGCCAAGTTTCAGGTCTCTAGCCAAATTATTTTCGAGATACTGCATTTTTGTCAATTAAAACACCAAATATGTGTGTCACTAGTATCACGCCTATAACTTGAAATCCGCACCACTTAGAGCTGAAGAATGTATTACCAACGTATGGGAAAGTGGCTATTCTGCACACATTAAACTATATTTCAGGTCTCTATGACCAATAGTTATTGAGATAGACCATTTTCTTGAACCTGATATTTACGAACAGAAACAAAAATACTATTTTCACCAATAGTTTGGATTCTGAATAACAAAGACGATCTCCACCACTCCCTCAAGTGCCCAACGTCACTGCTGAACCATATTTCAGATGCAAGACAATGGTAAAATGTCATTGGCACCCCATATTTGGTTATTAACTTCAGAGGAGCATCAAACTTCATACTAAGCATGTCAGATTCAAGGAAAATTCTGAAATGTCATGTAATATTCTGTTGAAACATTTATTGATAATACATATTCAACCAATTTTAACTCCAGTCACCTTCGACAAAATTTTAGTGCGGTAAAGGCAATATAAGTCATTTTTGTCGTGATGCTAATGACTGTGTGAATGTGATTCTAATGAAAATTTGGGTGAAAATCTTTGTGGGGATCAGCCTAAAACTGGCAGCCTGGGAAAATGTGCATGCAACGGACTTATGAACACCAGGAACATGTTCACAGCGATTCTGGCCCAGAATTATGCAGTCAAAATAGAGCAGCAAGGCGTTTGCTAATGATAAATTAAGATAGGACAACTGAAATGCCAACAGAAATACTCAAATATTGTGGTTCACATAAAAGACGAAGAGCTACAGATAGTGCAGTTATTTTCTAGGGTTCTCAGACAAAATCAGACACAAGGTTTTCTCACCGAATGTGTGTCCCTTTCTTTTTTATTAAGAAACAAATCTGGTGTGATGCTAGTGACGCCATATTGGGGACATTGATACAACAACCTCCTGCTCTTATACAGAATATTATTTCAACTATTGGTAACTAGGTTTTAGAAGAGTGATAGTCAAGTCTCAATATATGGAAGAGTTTAATTGAATCAGGATTCTGTACTAGCTTTTTGTGATGCGATCTTTCAAAGAAAATGTTTGTGGAGACATGCCATTTTCAGGGGGATTGGCCACTTCAATGCTATTTTTGGATGATAAAATACACCTGTCACATATTTTCAAGTTTTGCTAATATCCTAGTCTATGACAAATGACAACCAGATCTAGAGATCCTGTCTTTGCCTTCCTGTCATCATAAATTATTGTTAAACACTGGAGACAAGAATCTCACACTCTAAAAAATGTCGGGACGAAGTCCGTTTTTTAGATACAAAATTTTTTTTTTTAAACCAAATTTTAATGCAAAAAACCAACATGGATTTTTTTAAAAATCCATGTTGGTTTTGCATTGAAATTTGGTTTTTCAAAAAACCAATTTTGTCTGAAATTTATTAGAGTGCAGACTTACTAAATTATGACCCCTTTATCGTCTGAATGAATGACAATTACTTCTGCCAAGAAGTGCAATGAAAAATCATTAATAAGCTTATCAGAAGGGCAATAATCCTGATCGAGTGATCGTATCCATGTAATGGAAAAGTACAAAAAATAGCAGTGTCACAGCATCTTGGCATGTTAAGGATGTTAAAATTTCTAACCTTGTGATGACAATCCTTGACCTAAATTTGACCGGAATGCTGGAAACGACCGTTCAGAACCGTCTGATAATATATTCTGCTGCTGCATCTCCATGTCTTTAGGTATCCAATATCCATTACTGTACAGATCTTTTGGCAACGATAATGTTTCTCCTCGCAAGAACCGTTCTTTGCGCAACTGTCTCTCGCGCAGTTCGCCCATCGAACTGTGTCTTGTGATATTACGAGGGATATATTCGTGCCTCCTAGAAGGCGGAGGTAACGATGAGGTGACATAGTCAAAGATTTCCGGACTAACGGATAGAGTACTCCGTGAAGAGCCATCAACCCCTGCCACAGAAGAAGTCTTCCTGCTCGGCCGAAGTGTTCCTAGTGTCCGTGATTTGTCAGTGAAGGATGTGCGAAACAATGCCTGAAAAGAAATTTTAAAAATTATGGGGTATCATTCTTGCGCCCCTTGTTTAATTTATTGGTAGAATATAATATATACTATGTACACAATATTACCATTTAGACACCATTTACTGAGATTTTCCATTGTGCGAGTAAATATATCTTCATTATTTTATGAGCTCTTTTAATGGGTATGTATCTCTTTAAAGTGACATGCAAAAGCTGTATGTCTTGAAAGCTGTTGCCGTTCTAAAGTAAATTTTAGTGCATTTTTTACGAGAATCGCCAAATCTTTTGATTGCTAAATATTTAATGCTTGTAATTTCGCACCAGGATGCCTAATACATAAATGCAGCATGTACTGGCTAGTAGCTACATTGTATGTTGCATTATAATTGAATTGGTTTTTACTCCAAAATTTAAGATTTTATGATTAACAAGGTCGCTTCGCATAGGGCAAACAGTACACAGTGTTGACACCACATATGGTTTTTTTTGTTATTGAAAGTATATATGTAAAGTTTTCACTAACATGTAATGGTAAAGAGTCGCCTTTTGCTGATTCTGTCACATGTTGGCGCCACAATGACAACATGCGATTTGTTGTTGTCAGGGATGGTTTGGACGTCTGTCTTGAGGCTAGTTCTGAAATGAAAATCAACGAAAATATGCATTATCAATGGTGATAATGACAAAACTTTACATTGCATCAAATATGTCATATCGCAGTCAATTGCACTCAATCTTAATCTTCATATCAATTACAGTGCAACTCAAAATAAAGTAAGAAAATTTCCTGTCAGAAGTCCTCTGTTTACCTGTTTTGCCCTCCTTTCTCCTCGCCACCCCAAATCTCCTTACAACTACCCTTGACTCCTCACCACAACCTTATCTCAGATTAAGAACTCTATTAAAACAGCTGTTATTACAGATCTCGTATAAGTGTGCCATGTTCCGTGTGAATATGTGCACAGATGATGTCAGTATTGCAATACTGACATCACTATTGGCACTCCAAGCTTGAGTGTTGATACCAACTGCTACCAACTAGTCAGGCTTATGGGCTGTCTAAGTGTGAATAACAATTGATTAATCTGCATTCATTGGTATGGTTGTTTGATTCAGTTGGAGCAGGTGAAACTGATATGTTTGAGCTACTTGCTTGATCCATCATGTACATTCATGGTGTCCTATTGTGAAATTTCTCCTTGAGGGCAGCACCTTGTGGCTTTTCAGCCTTTTAGGTGAGATCTTCGCCAAAGAAACTGTTCAGAATTGATGACTGGAATGGGGATGATGGGGAGATTTTTTGGAAGTGAACATGGCGATGTTGCATGGGCACACCAGAGGACGAGATATGACGGGGAGGGGGGGGGGGGTTGTAGTTGCTGCCCAAAAATTTGGGAAAAGGCCAGAGAAGGAGTCTAAGAATTCGATCATTAAATAAACATTATTGGAAATCAGTGATAAGGATGCCCACAAGCAAAACTCCCCCCCTTAGGTCTTAAATTCTAAATGGTTTCTGAGTATATTATTTTTGCCAAGACAGAGCAGCACATGATAACCTCTCAGACCAACAAATGAATGTGAGAGTGAATGAATTTGTTTTGTTGTAAATGTGCTAAAACTGTTATACAGACAATCCATGCATTATAAATAGCTGGTTATTGTAACTTTTGGATATATTCAAAACATCAAACTGAATAGTCAATGTTGAGCAACAATCTAACAGCTTATTGTGGATTTGTAATGGTGTGATCAGTATGGGTTCCAAGTGACACAGCTGAAACTGCGAATATACCAACTGTGAAATCATTATGCTGATACTGACATCACAACAGCACCGTGGCAGTTGAAAAGAACATGGCACACTAATAAGAGATCTGTAATAATGAAATTGCAATTATCAATATCAAAGAATTCAAAGACATCGGGGTTAATGGAGTTTGAATTGGTGTTGGCTGAATGTGAATTATATGAGCGCAGCTCATGGCTGCCAAAGGCAGCCATGAGCGAAGCTCACTTAGCATTAGGACAGCTCATTCTGTGTGGTGCTACTGTCTACACTGACTGCCTGAACAGGAAGTTCCTGTAGTTGCCATAAAAGTGGAGCTAGTAGTTTAGTCAGATTTTAGTTTGGTAAATAATTAAAATACCTCAAATATCTTCCAAAATAGCATTAAAATGTCAGTCTTGTCGTATAACAATCTCCAATGACATATTTCAGGGGTTTAAATCAACATGTGTATCAATATTGGAAATAAATATTTCCATACCCTACCCCTGATTGTAAGAAGTGACTGAAAATTGAAAGTCAACACAAAAGTTAATGACTTAAATGGCTCACCAAGTAAGAAATCGTAACAACACTTAAGGTTACATAATCTTCATTAACAATCAACAAATTATGTAACAGTCTAATAGTAAACAGTCATCTCTGAATAGCTATGGTTTTATTGATCTCAGTTATGTAACATCAACAATTTAACATAATAGATCCTAATGTATAGATAATAATATATATAATAATATAGTATGATTTTATATAGCGCCCATTCCAGATAAATCTGCTCACCGGCGCTCACCATACTGAACGGCAATCATACCAATCATTATAGTGATAACCTCTGGACATGGCCGGAGCGGGGATCGAACCCACGTCCTCATGCGTGCAAGGCGGGGATGCTACCCACTGTACCACGGAGCCACATTTAACACAGATTTGAATTACACAGCTGTCAGTGCAATCTGTCTCTCTATCTATTTATCTATATCTATCTATCTATCTATCTGTCTATCTAATCTATCTAGCTATCTAATCTATCTATCTATCTATATCTATCGGTTGATCTATCTATCTAATCTTATCTATAGATCTGATCTTATCTATCTATTCTATCTATCTGCCCATTTGCCCAGTCCTTTAAAAAGATTAATTGGCCTTCTGCAGGGAAAGTTGAAGATAATGCAGTAGTTCTATGACAATGCTGCGCGAATTTCATGGCACTGCCATTTACATATTATGTAATTTTATGAGGTAGGAAAATGTAGGAAGGAATTTGGGGGGAGTCAAAAGGTGTGAAAGGGTAAACTAGTGGCTGATTCTTCCTTCCTGCTGCGGGAGGCATACTTTATTTTGGTTGTATATTGTACATTTAATATTAGTCTAGCAGTTGCACTTATTCTTAATCTTTTAATTTCATATCTTCATATTAAATGGATTAGATCTTAATCTTCATGTCAATTGCACTGAATCTATCAATAAATTTCACTTAATCTTAATCTATCAATTGCACTTAGTCTTCATATCAATTGTGCTTAAGTCAAATTATATCAATTGCACTTAATTCTTAATATTCATATCAATTACACTTAATCTTAATCTTAATATTTCTGTATGTTTGATAACAAACAAATAAGTAAGGCATACAATTTCAATGTTACATATATTTTCAATTTGGTATACTGACGTGAATTAGGGATTTGCCACCAGTTCCAGTCGGGAGATGTGGCCAATCTTCTGTTTCTCTCTTCCACGCTTCGAGCACTCGCTCGTCGGACTCTCATGTTTTGAGCTTCAATCTGTCCCTATAAAGAATAATAGAGGTTGTGAAATGTGTTGATTATTATATTTAGAGAAAAGGTGTACCGTACATCAGTCATTCACAATCAGGAAGAAATACCTTCACAAAGTCAACTCTGAGTGAATTTATGGGAACACAACAGTTCGCGTCATACCAACTGTTGAAGGGCATGTTGGTCTTCTTAAATTAAATTAACATTGAAAGTATTGGTGTGATCATCAGTATGATGAGTCACAAAGTGCCATTTTCACAATGCAACATTCCGCTCTTTTTGCATATAAGACATAAGTCAAATTTTATTTAGACTCGGTTTGCAATACAATCAACGTTAGCCAGTGACTAGTGGCACTGAATGTCAAATTTACAGACTGTAAAGACCATGCAACAAGGAGCAACTTGCCATCAGTTGATTACTTGGGCGGAATGTATTCATTGATATCTAACCAAAATTTACTAAGAATTTAATTATCCTATGAAATCCAAGCTTCCCATGGGATATTGAAGCTTATATTATCATAACAATGCAGAAACCAAGAAATTAAAGTGTTTTTCTTATTCTATTAATAACCCAGGGTTCTTGTTTAGCTTAATGAAATATTGATTGTTGTTGATTGAATGAGGGAGTTAAATGCTTCTCTGCTTCCATGTAATTCTTCCACCAATCAGTGTTACATAGAGGATTTAGCAATAAAAAATTCATGATCCCTGCCTCTTTTCATGAGGGGCATTAACACTGATGATCTTCTTGGAGCTTTCTTTCCTTGGGTCCAGATTAGATTCCTGGCCTGGATAAGCTGAGTTATAGATTTGCCATTCTTTCTTAAAGGTGTACTTTTAATTTGGATTACAATGATTGTCGTATGTCATCATGTGGCCATAGAATTTAGCTTTGGGTGGTGGGACCTTGCTTAGTAGGCCTACTACTGCCCTGGGTTTAATTCTAGTCCTGGTAACTCCTGGTAACTCATGTCTGACAGACGTTTGTTTCTGTGCCAACAGTGCACATTGCCTCATTTAACCCAGCATATCATATTGAATCATTATTGAGCCTAATCACACCAAAATAGTCGGGTGTAAAAATACAGGACATGAACCAAATCTGGCCGATTGCCGACGTAACATTCTTGACTATGATTATATGCCTTTTGAATGGTTTGAGAGGATGTTCAAGATTCCCAGGGCTCCTCCAGCTTGTTATTCTTTTGCAACCACAAAGTTTGTTGTTACTATGGTAGCTTGCATTACTGCCTGTGTTGCCTGAGTGTGCAGATGAAAGCTGTGTGAAGGTTGAACAATGAACATGCATGGAGGACATTGGAGGTGATTATAAGAAACGGTTGGTGTAAGCAATATCAAGTGGATAACCAAACCTCCTTGCATTACACCTTCCAAACAGAGGAACAATCAACTCAACCAAATTTCTCAATAGGCATCCACACCCAACAAATAATAATTACACCTCAGTAAAAATTGACAGTTTGTCTGAAACAAATAGAAATCGGCCAAGATGCCTAATGTTATATAAAAGATAGGTTGTTATGATTATCCATTTCTAAGAAAATTATTCTTTTAACACACAAGAATGCAAAACTTTGTAACTTGCTCTATTTCTGCTGCCTGTCCTGCTGCAACATTAAAACCTCACATTGCACTCTAAGTGTCTCTAACCATGCAATATGAGTTGTTATGACATTATCATATTACTCATTCTGGCCAGTCAGTATGGCTCTTGATGAGTGGTCATATATTTTCGACTTGTTGTGGTATTGTATTATCGACTTAAAAGAGTTGGTCATTCGTAATTATAACAAGATTTTGGGGGAATACATGTTGCAAAAATATCGACTTAAGCTGATCATTTGGATAAACCAGACTTCAGAAGAGAATGAGCGCCTCATTTGTTTTGACCAATGTGCATGTATATATTATGATGCACATGGTGTCTGGTTGCAAAATGCAAAATTTTGTGTTGTCAACTTGAAAGAAAAGTAAACACTTACAAACAAGTTAAAACTTCTAAATTAATATAAATTTTATCTTACATTTATAAAAATGTTTGTTTTTTTTGTGCAGTTTATTGACTTCCATACTCTTTAACAGAGCAAGTAAAGAGCAACTTCTATGTACATGAAACCTAAAATATATATACAATACACCATCATCAATATTGAAAAGAAGTAAAAATATTCATCCTGGTTTGTGCAATCTTACCTGGACATCTTGGTGTTGATGGTCAGATAACTTGAAGAGGTGCCAAATAAACCATTACGCCAATGAGATCTGAGGTGTTTGCTTCTGAGCTGTTGTTGCGTTAAGTCCATTTGTGAGTTTTCGGTAAAAGTACATTTCATAGACGATGCATTGTTATATCCTGTAACATTTTGCTTATCACATTAATAGTGATCACAGATGATGCAGTTTATGCATTTCCTTGTATCTGTATTCATCGGTAATTATCTTTTTCGCCAAAAAATGTAGCTGTTCCGGTTCACGCAGGAGCTTCTAAGTTTGCACACTCATCAAGAGGATATCCGATCAATTATTAAAGATCGATTATTGATCTAAGTATTTAAGGGAGCCAATAGGGAGGCTGCAGCCTCAACTGATACACCTGACTTGTTGCTTCAAGTCACTGGAGAATTCAGCTGAAATCTCGTTTGATGTATTTTGAGAACAGAGACCGCAGGGTTCAGAGATGAGAGGTGTAAAACAAAAGACACGGCTAGACGCTTCATCCCTGAGGGTATATGGCTGGCTTGGAAATAAATAGCTTTTACTTGCCTGGTACATTAACAGTTTGTCTGAAATGAGGGACTGTCTTCTTAATGCCTCATCCACACAAAAAGCTACCAGGGACCTTGTGTAAAAACTAGCCTTCGGCCCAAACCTCATTCGCACTCGCTCATTCAAACAATTAAGGTCCTCTGAAATTATTTTTAGATTTATAGTTTTAACGCAAAAGGTTCTTGATGTACCTATATAAAGAACCCGCAGCCAAAAATTGGTTCTAATTTTTTAAGGGTTCAATTGAATTTATAAGGTCCAATACTTGGTGGGAAGGCCCTATATATGATTAGGACCCTATGATTAAGCTCCCAACTTAATAAGAGAAATGGGTTCAATTGTGGGAGTTCTGTGCAGCTGGATTATATAAATCTTGTTTTGTTTGCTGATGGAAGCTTTTTAAAAAATGAACAAACCTTTTAGGGTTCCTTATCTATACCAGCTTATAGAATCCTTAAAGGTTCTATATAAAACTTAGAGTTAAGTTACGAGTGTACCACCGTTTGTTCGAACCCATGCAGGCACAGACCTTACAGCCATGGCCGTAAGTTTTCACTCTGCAATGCTGCACTATGGTGCAGTTATTGTGACCAATCATAACAAAGCAAATACTAGCTCAATCTTCACTAAATTGTGAGCAATTATAGTTTGTACAGAGTAGAGGGTCATCTGATAGAAATAATTGCATTAAATGATGTTTTCACAGTAATCTTGAGGCAAAATAATGAATAAGTTGAATTTTGAGCATAAATTCAATTATGATGCTGTATGTTATTCTCATGGTAGTAACAGCCACCAAAGTTTGTTGATGTGTTGTGTACAGCTGGGTGGTGTAGTGGTTAAGGTTCCCGCCTGCTCCGCTGAAGGTCTTTGCCTGCATGGGTTCGACTCCCGGTCGGGAACCCAACATTTTCAGTGTACCTTCATGAGCAAAATCCCAGCTGGATGTCGTTCGGATGAGACGTTAAATTGGCGGCCCCTTGTATCAGTGTCTGTGCTGGGCAAGTAAAAGATCCCTCACATGGGGTAAATGTGTAACATGTTGAGGACTCCTGCTCTCTCTCTCATCTCATCAATCAACCCTCGTGAGCGCCCAGAACTGGGCTTAGAGGGCTGCACTTACCATATCTATCTATCTATCTATCTATGTACACATGAAATTAAGCATTCATGACAAGATTTGTTGAATATTTCGTTCATCGGGTTTTACTGGAACTGGTTTTTTTATTTAAATATGACGAAATTTTGTGTAGGTGTAGGAAATGACTGCGCTTCTTCTTTTGAAAGAAAATTGTGTCAAATGCTTTTCACAGGTGTGGAATTTTATAAAACGAATAAAATTTAATAATAAGAAAAACAATTCACCACTTTATTCTTACATCAGAAATTAACAATTTTTCTAATCATAAACACATCAAGCGAAACCTGACCAAGCAACGTTAAAGTTGCGTATTTAATTGTAATTCTATCACGAATGTTTAATTTGGTGTGTGCCCAACACATCCAGACACTTTGGTGAATATTGATATCATGTGAATGACAATATAGTGTCAGAACTGACCATATAGTGTCAGAACTGGCCATATGCTTATATTTAAACTAATTCTCTATTTTGCCTCACAGCTATTATGTAACATCATTCCATTCAACAATTTTTATCAGAGCAGCTTCAAATACATACTAATTATAATTCCTGACATTTTGGTGAAGATTGAGCAGGTATTTACTTTGTTATAATTGGTCAAAATTATAGCATGGCTGCTGAGTGAAAACTTACGGCCATGGCTGTACATGCCGCTAATTTTCATAACTTTTTGAATTGGGTTTGAAATAGTAGAGTGCACATCTTCATTGCTGAACTTGGTGATCCCCATCTAGATAATATATTATGATTCAGATATTCTCTTTTTGTGTTTATTTTTTGAAATTAAAGGACTTGAGGCCTGCTTTCCATGAGAAATTTGTAAAATTGCGCATCCAAGTTTATTGGGCTTATGCCTCCACGTTACTCTGCCAATGTTTGCCAGGGATCCTATGCGGACCATTCACCATCACCTGCGGGATTGACGTAGGATGCCCTGAAACGTCCCGCAGTGATATTGAAATTTTTTCTGAACTCAATGAAAGAGCATTTACGTAGAACAGCATGAAGTAACATAGTCTATTGTGTCCGCATACTTTTTTGCATAAGTTTTTGCAATATCTTTATATTTTACGGGTCATACTGTTATGGTCAATGGAGATCTGTGATTTAAAGCGGTCAATATTGAAACTATTCTGTCAGTGAATGAGAAACTATCTTGTGTTATTTCTCAATACTGGCTTTGAAGCTATTCTAGCTTCCATTAGACATCACTAAGATATAAATACCATTGGAAAAGCCGGTGTCTAACTGACAATTTTGCATGTTAGCACCGTAAAAACATCTAATACTAAAGCATCTTTCAAAAAAGGCTTAAAAAGACACTTAAAAACACAGGCCAATGCAAGGGAATCCTCGCTCTTTGTCTAATTCTTTATTTATTTATTTGTTTTCAAATAACCATTTGCTGTACGCCACTGGACTGGAAGTATCACACAAGGACCACAGCGGAAATAAGTCTATGACTTTCCTTTGCAATCCTGCACATGTATACTTTATATATGTGACCTGCTCCACCAAAATGGGTTCAAAGTCCGCCACCTATCATATGCAGTTGTGAAAATGACTTTGTTCTAGTGGAATTTGGCTTTAAAATTATGTTTCATTTGTCTTGATATCTCAATTCAATCCCAAGATATGGCACCTCAAACATTGATGATGCAAAACATCGAACTTTGAGAAAATGGCATTTGAATTTCCTGCCATTACAATAAAAGAACTAGGAAAATCAAGAATGATGCCCAATTTAGATAATTTAAAATCAGTTTTTGGTTAAGATAGTCTTAAATAATCAAAGCAAATTACTTTTGCTAAAATGTGGTACCAACAGCTAAAAATCATCAAAATGTGACCTATGGACACATTTTGCTAATTTCTAGAAAATACAGATTGCCTACTTTGAACTCATATTGGTAGAGCAGGTCACATATGTCGAATAAACAAATCAAAATCAAATCAAAGGATTAATACTGTTAACAACAGCAAACAGACAATCAGATTATTGTTTATTTTGCAAGAATTATAAGTTGAAGGGTATAAAAGAAGAAGCATCTGATGTCTAAGTCAGTTAGAACCCTCCAAATCGATATCTAACTGATGCTGAGCAACTGCCTGAGGCAGATGGAGGGATGAGATGATAGGGCTGTGAGTCCACACTAAGATACTCCATGCACAGGCAATGATCACATGCTTTGCCCTTATTCTGTTCTATTATACCAAGGTGTATTGTTCAAGCGCCCCCTATGGGAAAATGACAACCGTTGTGTGCGGTTATATTTGCGGAAGTTGCTATAGATAGTATTCTTGGGATATCCCAAGGCATAGGCGTATCGGAGGGGGGGGGGGCAGGGGGGGCGATCGCCCCCCCACAAGTTTGGGAAACAGTCAGATTCGGGCAAAAAGGCTAAAAAATTTGGGCAGATGATTCAATATTGAAAATTAATGATTTCCAGCCAATTTAATTTGAAATGGTGTTAAATTTTGATCTTGAAATTCGGGCAAATGTCGCTCGCCCCCCCAAAAATTGTGCGCGCCGTACGCCTATGTCCCAAGGCCACCAGGCCTGTTTTGTGGTGGCTGGGAAACAGGCTATAGTTTGCTCATCAAAGGGCAGACTGAGGTTCCAATTTAGTCAAGAGATGGCTCTGTGGTCTGCTAAATTCTGATTGGCTGTCAAAGGGAATTCCCTTGTGATGTATGCTGATATTGGTGCACACATAGGTAAGATTGGCTAAACAAGGTTTAATGTGAGTCTAAATGCAGTGTAGTGGGTGAAAATCATCTCTAAGTGTAGCTTAAAGACTATTATCTCACAGAACCTACAAGAATATTGTGAAAGGCTGCTCCTTGAGCAATTTTTATCAATTTTCTATATTTGCACTCCACCTGGTGGCACTTGAACCATACACCTTCCTCTCTATCTCTAGAACTGCTAAGCCATTGTGAAATCAGCCTGTGCTCCATGTGCCCAAGTATGGGATCTTTTACTTGCTTTGACATGCAACACTCTAGCTTTAAGTCGCATGCAATGGACCAATGAGTTTCATGAGTGGTATTCGAACTCAATGCAGATTCACAATCACGCGTACAATTTGGTCATCGCTTTGGTCTGAAAACCAACTTCATTATCTTATCAGTAACAACATCACTGATTAATTTATTATTTAGGCCCGCGTCAGGATCGGCCTAATGTTTTCATTCGCGGATACCTGTCATCTAGCTGTCTAGCTGTCTGTTTGTCCATCTAGCTGTCTGTTAACAAGATTGACGAAAAACCACTGGGCACTTCCTAATGAAACTGTGCATGATTTTTCCAATCACCACAACGAAGAGCTGATTAGATTTTGGTGAAGATCCGTACACCAGATACAACACAATCACCAGATTCAGATTCTCATATATCATGTAGATATGGAGTAAATTTTCACCCTTATATTAACAATTTTTTTTTTGCAAATTGAGAAATTCTCAGAAAATTTACATTGAACTTTTGAGTTCATCCTTAGATTTCTATAACATGTTTGTAGATCTCATAAATAATATCTCTATGTAGTGTTGCTGATTTCCTGTGCTATATACCAATACAATTCAATGCTACATTGCAAAAGCCTAGAGTATTGACCCCCAACATAAATTCCTTTCAATGTTTATATAGATGGTGATATTGTTAAAGAGAAATAAACTTGTGTTGCGAACTGTTACACGTTTCGGTGCATCATTCAATGAATGGAGGAATTGATTAGTTCAAAGTTCTCCTATTTTATAAAAGCTGTTTGTAAAACTTGTTGTCATATATAAAATTATGAGTGCATATATTTGTACCAGTGGATGTAAAGGTCAGTTGTTGTTGAGTCAAAGAAAGATGAACATGAATTTATTTATTTCATATCTGACGCTGCCGGGAGACCGAGTTGATTAATTTGGGATATGTTCAAGGAAATTTCAAGTAGATGCTTATTAATATTTTATATTGTCATAGTTCGAGGAACTGATTTTTTTGTCTTCGCCTTAGACAACTTTACCTTGATGATGATGGAAAAAGAAATTGGAAGTTGATTTTTTTAATCCATCTGTGGATTTATTCTTTAAATTTAGTTTATTTAATTGAGTGAGTATGCTTAATTTAAGAAGAAGTGCATTTATTTATAGTCTACAATGTACATTTAGATACAAAATGAAGTATAGGCCTGTCTAGTATGTAATGTCTGATTCCTGAAGCACCCTGATGTGCAGTTTGCCTGTTCTATTATTTATGATAAAAAAGGAGATAAATTATGATCATTAGAAAGATGATTGCAACAATCGCGACAGAGTTGCGCGCTAAAAACAATCAGATGATAATAATTCTGATGATGGTTCTAATCGCTGGATTCTTGCTATGGGATGACATGGTAGAATACGAAGACTATGATGAAACAAGAGATGCTAATGGTGCACTACTTGTGACTAAGAAACCAATACCTACAGCGCCCCCTATTACGAAGGAGGACTTGTTGAAATTAGTGCGTACGAGACAATCTCCAAGAGCAAATTGTTCGAAACTCTTCGACGGTGACCCGAAAGAGATCGTAAGAGTGACTCAAAATTCCAAAAAGGCAAATATAGCCTCTATACCAGATATGTATTACATTAAATGGGCACAAAAGTGTCAAGAATTCAAGGAGTTTAGAGGATACATAACTTTACCTTTATCAAAGGAGGAGGCTGATTTTCCAATCGCGTACAGTATTGAAGTCGGTCGTAATATCGATCAATTTGATCGACTTTTGCAAGCAATTTACATGCCACAGAATTATTACTGTTTATATATGGAGGAGCATGTTAAACCTGCTTTTAGACTGGCAATCAAGTCAATTGCCAAATGCTTTAGGAACGTTTATGTCTCTTTGAGGCAAATTGACAAGACCGAAGAAAACTTCAGCACGATAGATGCGGATCTTCGGTGTATGAAATATTTGAGGAGAAAGAAGAAATGGAAATACTTCATAAATCTTTCTTGGGAGGATTATCCCCTCAAAACCAATCTGGAGATGGTGAGGATACTGAAGGCTGTGAACGGGTCAGTTTTGATCGAAGGCAATACACAAAGGTGAGTGAATGTTTGTTGCACATTTTCAAAAAGTAGGTCATATATGTAAATGACACGGCCATGAAATTTGCACAGCGCTTAAAAGTTTTTTGTAGGACTTACCTATAGTGTTACCATAACTTTCATTTTATTTCATATTCAATATATGAACGGAAGTTATGAAACTGTTTCAAAAAAAGAATATTCATGTATAGATAGATAGATAGATAGATAGATAGATAGATAGATAGATAGATAGATAGATAGATAGATGGATGGATGGATGGATGGATGGATGGATGGATGGATGGATGGATAGATAGATAGATAGATAGATAGATAGATAGATAGATAGATAGATAGATAGATAGATAGATAGATAGAGATAGAAATTGAATAGATCAGTAGGATTGATAGATAATTAGCTAAATAGAAGGACAAACAGCACTGAAAGCTGCCAAATGTAAGTCTATGTCAGATTGTTGATATTACATAATATTATAATAGTAATAAAAAAACAAAAACATGATTTGAATATAGATTAATATCTCACTGTTGCATGATCATCAGTTTATGAAGATTATGTAACATTAGTTGTGTTATGTTTTCTTGTAGCCTGTTTTGAAATGAAATGAATCATGTGTAATAATTTAATTTTGCTAGTCAAGGCTAATAATCACTATTCCATGAAAATTATAGACACGGGAAATACCACTGATAAAATTGAATTTCAATGTGCAAATGTTCTGTTCAATACAAAACTAAATCATTGATAAGAAGCTAGACCCACATGACCTAATTTCCTGCTTTGGACTGTTCAATTTGAGACCATCACTGCACAGATTTTGAGGCCTCTCATGTGCTCAATTTACTTCAGCCATTTTGCAGCAGCTGTATTTTAAACAGCTCAAAAGACAAGTAATGTTGCTAAAACAGATTCTCTAATATGTAATCTGCCAAAGCAGGGGAGAAGGTAAACAGTTCTGCATGGCCTACAACACTGTTGTATTTCTATTTGCCTGTACTCTGCGCTGATCTATTGTATTGGCTACATTATAATTTATAGGCCTATAGGTAGTGGTTCGGTTGAGGTCAATATCAGGTGATATTCACCGAGGCAGAATGCCGAGGTATCACTAGTTTAGGTCTGTAAAAGGTCACAATTGTTTTGCTGACAATTTTTTTTTGGAATGATTATTTTTTTAGAATAATTGTTTTTTTTTTTCTTTTTTTTTGTTTCGGAAATATTTTTTTTTTCCAACGGTGGTGGCGCTTCCATTGCTAAGGCCTCTCGTCTCCCTCTGTGAGTGAAAAAAGGAACTGAAATTCTGTCACAATCACTTTCGTAATGCTTGCCATGCGTTTTTCTCTTGAATAAATTTGGAGTGAGCATTCTAAAATTTTTAAATATTTTTTCATTGATATTAAAGTTAGTTCAATAAATTTTTCTATTGCTTTTATCACTTTCCATTTTTACGAAAACATGGCTGACAATGTAATGTCAGAAGTTCAGTGCAAAAAAACAAGATGGCGGTCAGCCCTTTTAATTGAAAGCTTCATATCCACACTTTCTCAGTTCATATGTGACTAGTGTGGGAAGGATCGCTAAGCCTTCGGCGGCAAATTGCTCTCGCTTAGCGCTCTATAATTGTGTACAGAAAAATCTGAAATTTTAAACAAGAAATCATTGACCCCACAGTGACCACCATGACATTTTCTCATTACAGTCTGTCACTTTGATATAGAAAAAATTAGGACCAGTTCACTGTAAAAAATGCACTTCTTGACAACCGATGAAGTGTCATCTTCTCTACTTTCAACAATAACAATAACTGTAACAAATTTTTATAATGAGTCACGGGTTGCAAAAAATAAAACATTAGCCACCAGGCTATGGTGTGAGTAAACGATATATATACATTTGTACACAATATTTACAGATATATACAAGTAATTAGGCAAGTTGCCTGGGCTGTAGAAATTATTTAAAACAAAGGCATAAAAACAAACAGTTTCAACACGGGAAACAGAGGCTGTTTGATCAGTCATGATCAAGAGAAGGCCATTTTACTTGTCATAACTGATTTTAGAGTGAACATCAGATGCATAATCCTTTCGTTTGCTGTCACCAACAAGCGGGATAAGTCTCCTTAATTCATATAAACGAAGTATTGGCTATGATCATGACAAATCATCAGCATGATGACACACCAAGTGCCATTTTCACATTTCAACATTCCACTCTTTTTCTATATCAAAATGACAGACTGTAGAGTGTTGCCCGAGAAGTGATTCTTTTCTTGAGTTTCCTGTTGTTCTCCGCCAGAGGGCAGCTATGATGCAATACCATTACCGAGTCTCCACCTGGTGTTACACTTGCACTGTCCAGACAACCTCTTGTTACTATCATTCCAAAATGTTTTTAGAAAGCAAGTTTCAAAAGGTAATGCCATCTTTTTTTTGCCATGGTGATTTAGTCATATTGCATGAGTCAAGGCTTGGTGTAGACCGAGGTCACAGTCTTCACGTTGCTCTAGGCAACGTAGACTGAGGACATTGCCTTTGCTGAGCACTCTTGAAAATCATTGCAAGGAATAAGTGATAATAACAAACAATGAAACAAGAATACAAACGGAAAACTGTAATCTGCAAAGTTGCAAACAGAATGCAATATAAGCAGTCAATATTTCAAAAAGTGGGAGGGAATATGTATTTTTGTATGTCATTGTAAAAAATATCAGAATATGTGGTAGTTCATCACTTGTGATAAAATAAAATAAATGCATAAATTGAATTAAAATGTACTTTCCTTTTTTAGTTTCAATATCTATCTATCTATCTATCTATCTATCTATCTATCTATCTATCTATCTATCTATCTATCTATCTATCTATCTATCTATCTATCTGTCTGTCTGTCTGTCTAGCTGTCTAGCTGTCTGTCTAGCTGTCTGTCTGTCTAGCTGTCTAGCTGTCTAGCTGTCTGTCTGTCTATCTATCTATCTGTCTATCTATCTGGGTCCCTATATATTTTTATATCTAAGCCAATATATATTTTTTTAATATACCTTGATTACTATAACACTGGAATTAAGTATATTCCACCAAAATGCGATCTGAACTTGTCAAATGTGGTCTAAGTCAATCACTGTTCAGTAAAGCGTGTTTGAACTAACCAATCACACACATCAGAGAAATGCTTGATTGAGGTTGATTGACTGCTAAAAGTGCGAGTCCAAAGCTGTTCATTTCAAAACATGAAACGCAAACAGAAAAAGTGAATCATGAACAACATACTGATTAACAGTTATCTGTTTGTACAACATACTAATTAACAGCTATCTGTTTGTACAAAGCCTCCCTCCATTCAACATGAAACTTCTGTCATTTTTAGTGGTAATTTTGCTGAAAATTGGCCGATTTTGACAGACACTTTAAAGTACAGGAAAGTTCTGAAAATCACACACAATACATTTTAAACCATTTTCTATTAGCCCATATGTTTATTTTTGATGGTAATAGGCCCTAACCTGCCGCGACACGCTCCTGTGTCGCAAATGTACAGTTCTCAGCCTGCATATTGTCTCCCATCCTTCTCAGCTACACTGAGAAGGTGGGTCTTCCTATCTAGGCTTTGTGGAACCAGAATACTCTGATCAAAATTAACCAAAATTTTGAATGACGACTTTTGAGATCCTGTAGATGGGTTTAAACTGGCCAGAATTTATATTTATGTTCAGAATATAGTTTGTGCACCTCTAGACCTGGCATATTATGCCCTACCTGACCATTTGTCATTATTCTAAGGGGTTTTCTGATGTTTGCAGGACTACATTTTCCTGTGTCAATCTTCTTTTCATACCAGTCAATAAATTTCAATCAGTTTTTTATATCTCAGACCACACATATTGACATTTTCAACCGCCTTATTCAAACATCCTCTTCAACCCGGCACAGCAAAAAATCAGGGACAACTCATTTGAGATCTTTAGTCTATTTTGGAACCATTTTTTATTGTCTTGGTCATTATAAAACCTGAAAAAAATGAAAAATAAAAAAAGAATGCTAATATAACTCGATTCCGTCACAGGACACTGAAGTTACATTATCAACTTTTACATGGAATTTTTTCAGTGTTCTTACTACTTATGCCAATTTCAAACATGAAATTCTAAAATTGTATTGAAAAACCTGTCTTAATGGTCTATATATATCACCAAAAACATGAACGACTGGGTGTGGTACCTGTTTTTTTATTGCTAATGTACTGTAACCGCAATTTTTTCATCCGTCCATTTCATAGTGTTACATTAGCAAAATGTTTACATAAAAATTACGTTAAAAAACACATGATTAGATCTCAAATTTTTTCTGAACTGAAAGCCAGGTCTCCCAAGAGCAGGCCAGGGGTGGTACCCTGCTGGTGACTTCATTTATATTGCAGTAGGATCAGCATAAAAATTCCGTCCTCCATCATTCATCGTTGTTACATTAGCACAAGGTCATATTTTTAGCTACTCTGACCTACCAATCCAACAGAAAAGATTGTTTACCCATGATTTTATTTAATGGATTGACACAATAAAAGATTTAGATTTCAGCTTTTTTTTTGTCCTGCCAGCTATCCTCAGAAGAAGCGCCCTGAGAAAATCTGAGAATCTACGAATCGATTATGTCTGGCCTTATCAGTATTGTGCTAATGTAACTTGTGGACAAGGTGTGGTAAGTCATCTTGCAGGTTTTTCGTGAAATCTGCCCTAGGCAATTTGCTTGGGCTGCAGACATTTAGTAAAAAAACATTGATTTAAAATTACTTAAAACGAAGGCATAAAAACAAACAGTTTCAACATGGGAAACAGAGGCTGCTTGATTAGTCATGATCAAGAGAAGGCCATTTGACTTGTCATAACTGATTTTAGAGTGAACATCAGATGCATAATCCTTTCGTTTGCTGTCACCAACAAGCGGATACATGTAAGTCTCCTTAATTCATATAAACGAAGTATTGGCTATGATCATGACAAATCATCAGCATGATGACACACCAAGTGCCATTTTCACATTTCAACATTCCACTCTTTTTCTATATCAAAATGACAGACTGTAGAGTGTTGCCCGAGAAGTGATTCTTTTCTTGAGTTTCCTGTTGTTCTGAAAGCACGTCTCCACCAGAGGGCGGCTATGTTGCAATACCGTTACTGAGTATCCACCTGGTGACTGGTGTTACACTTGCACTATCCAGACAACCTCTTGTTACTATCATTCCAAAATGCTTTTAGAAAGCAAGTTTTAAGTGATTTTTTCTTGTAATGGGATAATCCGGAATATGGCATTGAAAGGCAGTTTGCAAGGTTAGTATTGGATGATGTGCTGCATGCATATAGGGTTATGTGAGGTCACAATATCAACCAATAAGGGGAAGTCAGGTATGTACTGTATGTTGGACCGGTAAGGTAAATTATACAGGGTGACCCAAAAAAGGTAAATTATACAGGGTGACCCAAAAAAGTTCACACTTCTGTAAATGAACTTCAGTAATGCACACTGCAGCTAAAAAATAAACAATCTTCATGAAAGTATAGAGATGTACCTGCATATTGCCAAAACACTGCTAAAGTTATTTTGTCTGAGTTGCAAAATTGACCTCACTGTGACCCGTAATATAACCTATATTGATGTCCTTTGCTGTTTTTGTCTGTTTCTTGCTTCCAATTTTTTTAAAGTCAGCTAGTAGGTTAAATGTCTTAAAGGTAATGCCATCTTTTTTTTTGCCATGGTGATTTAGTCATATTGCATGAGTCAAGGCTTGGTGGAACCAGAATACTCTGATCAAAATTAACCAAAATTTTGAATGACGACTTTTGAGATCCTGTAGATGGGTTTAAACTGGCCAGAATTTATATTTATGTTCAGAATATAGTTTGTGCACCTCTAGACCTGGCATATTATGACCTACGTGACCATTTGTCATTATTCTAAGGGGTTTTCTGATGTTTGCAGGACTACATTTTCCTGTGTCAAGCTTCTTTACATAGCAGCCAATAAATTTCAATCAGTTTTTAAATCTCAGACCACTCATATTGACATTTTCAACCGCCTTATTCAAACATCCTCTTCAACCCGGCACAGCAAAAAATCAGGGACAACCCACACTTTGTTATAGCAGCAAGGCTATGCAGGTATGTCTGTAGTTTTTGCCTTTCTAACGTAATGTGTTGATAATTACCAATAAAATTACCAACAAAATCCTATGACCACTTAAAGAAGTGTGAACTTTTTTTTTGGGTCACCCTGTATATATTAATTAATGTATTTTGGGGGTTCTGGGAATAATTAGACAAGTGATAGACAGTATCATAGACTGATCATTTATGACAACTTTGATCAATACCATACTCCCTTGCTATATCACATAAAAAATTACAAGAGAAAGATTGTCCGGTGCATTACAAAGTGTTGAAAACCCAGAACCTGACCTGACCTGACAAAGAGCAGAGGAAGTAAGCCAAAACAAACCAGAGTCAGGTGTAAGACGACTCACATCATCGCATGTGATGTTAAGGCCTTTAAGGATGTCCAACCTTCCATCTCCTCCCTAATATATCGTCATTGCTCCCTAGTTAACAGAAAAATTACAGGGTTGATAGTTGTGTTTTTTTACTTTTCTGAATTATACTGATGTTATTTCTGACTTTTGATGACAGCATATTTTTGCATCAATTTTTGATGCAGGGCCACTGAATGGCAGGGCAAACTTCACAATAAAAAAAGTTAAGAAAAAAAGGAGCTTTTCAGGTTTACGTCGACAGACCCTGTACGTTATATCAAATATCAAATATTTTTCAAAAAAAGTTGTTAGCCCCTCGATTTTTGACATTATCATTGGTGGAACCCTTCTTTTGAATCATTTTGAACTATTTTGAAGAAATTCACGAGTATCGAGTCACCTGAAGCATCAGACAAAATGTTATCTAATGTCACATACATGAAACACAACGGCTATTCCCGACGGTCTGCATCACTTGCCATTTCTGCATCACACTATGCACCATAGCCAATCACAATGCACTAGCGACATGATGTCACACCAGGGGCGTCAGTTTCATTTTAAAGTGGTGGGGCAAATAGTGGTCACACCTTCATGAAAGATGTCAGTGGAAAAATTACATTTTCACTAGATGCAAATTCCCACTTGTTATTTGCAAGCTGGCAGCGGTGGAACAACTGATTTCTGCATGGAATATTTTTTGGTGATTTTGGTAAGATGTCCATTTTACATTAAAGAAATTTGCTCAATCTCATCCCTTTTACTTTTCAGTCGAAGAATAAAAGAAATGAAGAGGAATGCTAAGTCTCCAGTTCCTCATGGCATAACTTTATCAAGAGGGTCGTTATCTATCGCTGTGCCAAAGAAGTTTATCGGATTTGCCCTATACAATCCGATGGTTCAAGATTTTCGAGAATGGATAACACAAAATCAGATTCCAGACGACATGTTCTTTTCTTCGCTTGCGCACAGTCCCAATATTCTAACACCAGGAGGCTACAAAGGTGGGGCACATTCAATATTATCTTGGTCAGTATGACTGGCGTTTGCCTTCCACAGTGATTGTTTGTGCTTGCAACAACAGATTTAGAAAAAACAGTCTTACAAGAACTCTATGGTGAAAATTTAATGTGATTTTATGGTACCTATCTGCTTAGATTAAATTATTTATCTAAACTAGTTTTGTTTTCGTGATTCCAGGAGAACCAGATTCGAACCCATACACCTATCCTTTCTTGACGCGGCATCAAATTGGTGAGAAATTGGAATGCGAAGGAAAAATGGATGCTGACAAGTGTTACGTCACGATTTACCATTTGCCGGAGCTAAAAGATCAACAAGAACTATTTGTCAGCAAAATTCATGCAAATTTCAGTCCTTCTGCTTTTGACTGCCTTGAAGAGTATCATTTCAAAAGAATTAAAGATGGAATTAATGGAAAAAAGACAGTAGATTTGAGCTATTATAAAAAGTTTGATCTAACATGGAATCATGTACAGTCATCAATTATTAAAAATTAGTTATGGAAAAATAATAAATATTAAAAAGTATTGAAAATTTGTGTTAATAATTTTGTATGTTGTCTTGAAAGTTCTTCTATGTTTAATAATCTGTTCAATTTTCACCTCGTTCCACTTTTAGTGGGATTGATTCTTCCTTTTCTCAGCAAGTTTTGATGAATATTTTGTTATGTGTAGAATAGAGTTACGTCTTTTGTTCTTGTGAATAAACCATTTCTAATAGATATTTCTAATCTCATCATACCTGGCGCTCCTGAAGAAACATTGAGGTTAAGAGTCTAGAAAGGCATGAGTGCCAAGCCATTATTGAACTTTTATCTCAGACGTGAGATCTGCTCCTGTAAATACTTTTTATGTTATATTTTATTTTATTTGTAATTGTTTATACCTTCCTCTGTACATTTAGTACGAATAAAGATTATTATTATAAGACAATTAGCCTGAAACAGGACCTAGTATGCCATCCGAAACTACATGATCGTATGAACATTTTAAGACAAAAACAAACAAAGAATCTTTTGAACATTTTTTGACAAATTCAGGTTTAAAAATCTGGTTTATCTCACCACCAGAATAAATCTGCATGGTATATAAATTATATTAAATGCAATAAACAAGCGTGAAAAGAAAGAGGTTTGTTTTGATCATTTATTACATCAACCACAGCCTTGTCTTTTGTTGTCAGTTGAATGAGTTTTTCAGCAAAAATACTTCTGACTGATCAACTACCAACGGCCAAAGAAGGAATTTCTTCGTCGGGAAGAAGAGCCTCCTCTGGAACTCCCGCGGCCAAAACTGCCTCCTCTGGAACTCCCGCGGCCGGAACTGCCTCCTCTGGAACTCCCGCGGCTGGAACTCCCTCCCGTGGAACTCCCACGGCCAGAACTCCAGCCGCTGGAACTGCCAGGACGCCTGCCAGTGGAGCCTGATGAACCACTACCCCATCCAGGGCGCTTTCCAGGATATCCACCAGGGCTCTTTCCTGGAGAACCATGGTGTCCTCCTGAGTATCCAGGGTTGTGTCCGTACCCTGGATTTTGTGGTTGGCGTGCAGCGCAGTTGGTGGTGGTAGTGGAAACAGTAGTGGAGGTAGTGGTAGTCGGGGTAGTTGTAGTTGCAGCAGTAGTAGTTGCAGCAGCAGTAGTAGTCGCGGCAGTAGTAGTTGCAGCAGCAGTAGTAGTCGCAGCAGTAGTAGTAGCTGCAGCAGTAGTAGTCGCAGCAGTAGTAGTAATCGCAGCAGTGGTAGTAGCCGCAGTTGTAGTAGCTGCAGCAGTAGTAGTTGCAGCAGTAGTAGTAGTTGGTGTAGTTGTTGTACTGACACTTGTCGTTGAGGTACATACTAAAATGTCATGGATATTAGAGTTACAGATACACTTTACGTAAGGCTCAAAAAGTTTATTTTTCTCAAAGAAATGGATACAGTGAAACATAGGAAAACCTTGTGATATTTCATTATTTTCTTTTTTGTATAAAAAAAGTTTGACTGAGAGACTTCTAATTCAGTATCAGAGTATCTAACTTATACATTTTCATAATGAGGAATGTATTACAAACCGGAAGGAGTGTGTGAAAAGTCAATTTTTTAATCTAATAAGATAGATTTGGAGGTGAAACAACAAAACAAAAGAGATAGATTTGGAGAGTAGAAAGGATAAAAAAAACATCAACAGCATTTTTACCTCCATAGATGGCTTGGATGCCAGCAATGTCATCAGCGGTCAATGAAGGAGGGTTTGTGATACAACCGTCGTAAGTTGGAAACATGACAGATCCTGAGACAGTGCTGTGGTCCAGACCAAGGGAATGGCCAACCTCATGAAGTGCCACCGTTAAGAAGTCAATGCCTGTCACAAAACAGTAAGTGATAAAAAATATATATTATTTCATCCCATAGATATATTGTAGAGGGAGGGTAGGAGAGTACAGTGCCACCTGTAAGTAAGTGAAATGCATGACAATTGTGCCATTGCATCAATGCTAAACATCCTCAACCAAGCTGCTTGTGAAGGCATGAATTCTCATCCAATGAGAGGAAAACATAATTATTGGGTCATAAAGGTCGATATGTGAGGCATGTGGTATAACAATGGTTGATGATGTTCTTTGCTGTAGTTGGGATTTACATGTAGGTATGGGTGAAAGTCTTCGATAAGTAAGTTAACCACCCTTCCCTATGAACTAACACTGGGCCCTATGAACTAACATATGACCCAAGATGTTTTCCTCTCATTGGATGAGAATTCATGCCTCCACAAGCAGTTTGGTTGAGGATGTTTAACATTGATGCAATGGCACCATGTCATGCGTTTCACTTACTTACAGGTGGCACTGTAAGATAGAGACAATACTCCATTACATGTAGGTCAACATGTAACTTTTATTCTCATCTGTATATATTTTTTTCATCTGTGTTTTATGATTGTTGTTAGAAACAAGCACTTGTGCTTCTGTTACTTGTTAACCTATATTACCTACTTTTAAATAAAATTTTACTTACTTACTCACTTACTTAGGCTCGGATCTGAGCTTACAAATGTCACTTTTCCTATTACTCACCAGTCCCAGTGCAACCAGTGGTCCATGTTTCGGAGTCGTCAAAATGGACATCACCATGTAAAGTGCTGGTGCCTGGATCATAGGCGTGGGCCAAGGTGCCGCCTGCCCCATCGAAATCTGCACCGTCACCATGATTGAAGGAGCCGAACGAGGCATCGAGTTGACCGCCTGTTGTTACTTCTGTAGCGGTCAAGCAAGACACAGCCGCCCATTGCTAAAGCAATATACATGTATCGAAACATAAATGAACAAAAACATATAATTTACTTGCCTTTATCGATTACAATTCTGTGTGAAATGATATGGATGTGAGAGGGCCACCATTTATTCTTGGGGGGGGGGGGCTTGGAGTTTTTATTAAATAAATAATTTCCTGCTCAGTTTTGGTAAAATAAATAAATTCTTTCTGGGCAGTCCTGAAATAAATAATTTCGGGAGGGGCAAGGCACTGCTTGATTTAGCAATGAATATTCGGCGACTACGCGTGCTTGAAATAAATGAATGAATGAGGATTTATTTGAAACTTACAAATTTACAATATATTTTGATAAAATTTTTTTTTTTTAATTATGAATTATTCGTAAGTCTAGCGACCTCATCTTGCCCATGCCTTAGCCGGGGCTGCTGCCCAGGTCCAGAGTCAACTTTGGTCAAAAGACATCCAAAGTCAACAGTTAAATTATAAGATTAATTTTAATCATGAAAATCATTACAGCAGCCGTTACTGTTTAATAAATAATTTCCTGTTGAGGAGAACTCAAACCCCCTCCCTGATTTTTAAATGGTTGCCCCCTTACTTGAAAATACCCATTTAGATTGGAAGACAGAAAATGAAGTATAATGTGAATAAGCGACCGTATTTCTACTCAACAGAAATTACCCACCACAATTGTGGTATTGCTGAAAGACCCTCGACGTGTTCCCATTCTGAAAGGAATGGTCCTGTATTTATGCACTTGAAGGGTACTTTGGACAGAAGGCCACATGGATGAGGTGTAGTATGGTTGGAAGTGCCATAACTACGATGTAGCAATGTCAACTCCACTCTAAAAAAATTCAGACAAAATTGGTTTTTTCGATTCAAAATGATTTTTTAAAAAACCAAATTTCAATGCAAAATCAACATGGATTTATAAAAAAATTCCATGTTGGTTTTTTGCATTGAATCTAAAGAAACAATTTCGTCCCGACATTTTTTAGAGTGTCGTGACTTCGGTTTCTTGAGAAAAACTGACTTGGTCAACTCTCACAACTCTCTCTCTGTCAAAATAAAACAGAAAGAGACATCCTGCTTCAAGACCTGTCATTTGCAAAGAGAAGTATAGAGTGGAAATGCGGGGAAGAAACATATATTGACTGATTTTTAATTACTTTTTTAAATGAAGCATTAACATTTTAACTCCAGAAGGAGGTTCGCCTAAGAAGAGGCAGGACATAAACTAGAAGAAGAAGAAGAAGTCTCACCTGCACAGCCTGAGAGTACAGATCAGCCACCTGGTCTGCTGTGAGACCTCCAAGAGATGGCGCTCCAGTGATCGAATAGGTCACAGAGCCACTTGTCCAGTCTGGTCCCGACAAAACGTAGTCGCTCAGTCCGGGAGCTTTTTCCTTTTTTCCACAGCGTTCCTTTTTCATCATGTTTAGAGTTGGGTCATCAACCAGTCCTGAAGGTGAACAGTTTAAATGAAAACAAGGTCCATAATCGGTGTTGTCTATAATCTGATTACAAAGTAATTTGATTACTTGATTGGCTAACTTAAGAAAAATAGGCCTACCTGATTAGTGATTACTGGCAAAAATTGTTATCGGAGATTACAGTTACTTTTACTTCTTGTTTTAATGTTTTGGGTAACATTGTTACCTTCAGCAAACAACATTGGAAGATGGTAAATGTAATCACTTTAGTTAAAGATTGTTGCAGCAGGCGGATAGATTTCTGGGCCAACACTTGGCCCCTTTTGCATGTACATATGACATACACAACTTTCCTTGTCACATATCGATGGTGAAAGTGCAAAACCTCTTATGTCAAAAAAAGCTGTTTTCTGAAATTGAAAAAAACTATCACCAATTGTTTTTATGGTGATGTTTATTTGATATGTGAGTTAGGCTCAACTTGATTTATAGAAACTGACACCCTGTTATAGCATAATTTTTTGTCAGAGGTCGTTGACCCCTTGCATTGACGTTACTATCAGATATGATTGAAATGTCAAGTTACAAGGTTTTTAAAAATTATAATTTGACCATGATAAATAACAACAGCTAATTTTAATTAATGGCTACAATAGCAAAAATGAGGAAAATGACAATTTTTTCAATTTTTTGTCCATTCAAATTTTCAATAGCCTACATCACCAAAACAAATAAAGGGAGGTAAAAAAAAATTAATAAGGAAATATGCTATGAGCCATTAAAAAGTACCACAATCATCATTCTTCAAAAAAGTTGAGTTACAAGGTTTTGCACTTTCACTTTTTGGAGCTTATCAACATGCAAGGTTTGGTGAAATCAGTCTTTTACAGCTTCCAAAAATAGCAAACTGGCAAGATGACCAAATGACAACATGTCTTGCACTCTAAAAAATTTTAGACAAAATTGGTTTTTTAGATTCAAAATGGTTTTTTGAAAAACCAAATTTCAATGCAAAAAACCAACATGGATTTTTTTTCTAGAGTGTGGACATTGAAATAGTCGTTCCATCCAAAATCTATAAACAGCAAAATTTTGACATACAAGGTTTTGCACTTTCACCATCTATATCCTTGGTACGTTCGTCAGGGGAGCAGTCAATGATTGAAATACAATGAAATGACGTTTTAAAATGTTTCTAAATTTGAGAAGATGCTTTTGGAGATGCCATTCATAAATGCTAAGATAATGAATATTCACAAAATCGAGTAGATGCATCCAGATTTTTATTTGTCTTATTTTTGGGTGATAAAGTAATTTTTAGAAGACCTCTTATTAGCAGACCTCTTAGTATAAGAGGAGCTGCTTATGACATTGAAATTCTGCGATATCTTGTGGGTCAAATTTCTGCTGCCTAGCTGCCCTCTTCAATCATAATGCCATTTACCTTGTATCATGTGATGGGCCTCCACGTGAAGCATTCAACTTTTGGTTCATGTGAATTGCCAAATAAGTCTCTAGCAAGGGAAATCCATTCAACCCAAATGCTATAGCAATGAATGACATCATATATGCATTCCCCAAGGGGGTCCCCCAAATAAGGAATCCCCCTGCAGCAGCCAGCTAATTTCATGGGTCACTGACCAGCAGTTGAGCTATCATAGGTGGTCAGGCACAGAGGACAAGATATAATGGTGTTGCAGCTCGTTGGGCGTGGGGTCAGGATGGCACTTACAAGCAGGACATGTGTACTGTTCGGTGGTCTGTTCCAGAATGCACTGAGCCACTGTTGCATGACCCAGAATCACTGATGCATGGTGAGGAGTCTTGATGACACTAGATGGCACATTCTGACAGTGTCTCTGGCAGTGCTGCCGCCTGCCACACTCCACCCAGGTTTGTTTTTAGGTCCTTCTGCGGCTCACCACTTGCCTCTCTTCCAACTTCTTGGCATCGATTATTTCACTTCCACCCAGGTTTGTTTTTCAGGCAGCCAACCAAGGTGGAACAAATAGTGTGGAGTCATGCAACTCCGCTGGACAACAACAAAAAAAACGGGGGGAAAAAAGGGAGCAGCTTTCACATGAAAAACTACTTTTAAAACATGGGCAAAAGGAGCCATGCAGCTCCATAGGAAAAACCGGTGACATGCATCACCAAAAGGACAAATTTTGTAACATGAAAAGAGTAGCTAGGAGTCGTGCAACTCCTTTGGAAATCATGGAGACCTACATCTCCAGTGGACAGAACTTGAAATGTATGCAATGAAGGACCTTGGAGACATTTTCCATTAGGCTCCACCAATACCAGTCTTGGGGAAAGGGAGGCCTACACCTCCACCAGGAGTCAGCTTCTTCTCAAATGAGCACAAATCTTCTTTCACTTCATTCGGATGAATCAGATGTTCTTCTTTCTTCAATTGCACATCCAACAAGCCACGATGCAATTCATTACTTGTCCCAGGAGTGGAGACATACACCCTGCAGGAGACATCATTGGGGTGACTAATCTTCACTTGGCCCTCAGCACTTGCAGTAGACCATTGGCCAGACAGGTCTACCGCCGGGAGTTTAAATGTGATGACGAATAGTGATGAGTATAGTTTTCACTGTCCCCGTGTGAGTGATACAATGAGTCTCTTGCTGGTGATGAACTGTAAGAATGATGATCTCTGTGCGATGATCTCTGGTGGAATTGCTTCTTCCTCTCTCTCCCTCTTTCTTTTCTGGAGCCCTCATACTCATAACCAGTAGCTCCAGAACTTCGGCTATCCGGCCGTCGCTGCCTATTTGCACATTCAGTGACAATGTATCCACGGTCCTGGCAATCGTAACAGTGGAAAGGTGATGGAGATCTTCTACGCTTCTTGGCACAGTCTCGGGACTTGTGACCTGTACCCTCACAAGTGACACAGTGCATGGGTGATGCCGAAATCTGCCTGACACTAATTGGGGGTCTGCTATCGTCAAAAGAGGCTTGGCGTGTCACCAACTTGGCTCGAGTTCTACTTCCGTAGACTTGTATGCTCTTCATTTGTTCCACAGCATCGGTCACTGTTGCAGGGTTACTCATCGCAGCAAGGAAGGCAGCATTGGAGTCCCTGCAGCCTCCCAATAAGGCATCGACAGCATAGCGTTGTAGGTGTGCCTCATTCAAGTCACTTGGATGGGCGCTGATGGTCAATGCGTAAACTCTATCTGCAAATGCATCAAGGTCTTCATTCTGCAGTTGCTTCACTCTGCCAAGTTCAGTACGAAGCCGTTGCTTTGTAGATTCTCTGCTAGCTCCATACCTCGCATCAAGGGAGTTGAGGATTGCATTGTAGTCATTCAGTGTAGCTTCTGGAAGATTCAGCACTGCATTAATGGCTGGTCCACGGAGATGAGTCCGTAACATCAGTAATCTCATTCCAATTCACTGCAGCCGCCACAAATAGGAAATTCTTCTTCCATCCCTCCCAAAGCTGTGGATTGCCCTCAAAATTCTCTATCAAGTTGGATTCCAACTTCCGTCGAGCACCTGGTGATGACATATTACACTCACTGACAAATGACTGTTGAGGAGACCAGTCGCTACCACGATTTAAGTTCACATCCTTCTTTTCCTTGCATTGTTGAGATCTGCAGGCACCATCACTGGTGAACACATGTTTGGTATTCTTGTGGTGTTCACATCTCCTTGGTTGTTCTCTTGGTGTCGACTGGTCCATTTCCTCATGGTCATCTTGGTCAAGACCACCATCACACACAGTCTCAGGAAGGACAGTAGCTTTAGATTCCTGGACGGGACAAACATTCATGGCTAATGCTGTATGAAATTCCTTCAATGTAGATGCCACATGCTTTGCGATGACTTCACCAGAATTTGCAGACCTCACGTCACACACCACCTCCTTCATTTGTTTAAAGAAGGTGTCATTGCGCTCATTTAAAATCTCTTCATGTCTTCTATAATTACTTTCTAAATTGTTAATTAAGCGCTCCTGGCTTTGGAAGAACCTGTCTTGGCTTATCTGTTGCTCACGAGCAGTCATACAAAGTGTCTCACTGAGCTTGTGCAGTCCTTCAACAATGGCAAGCAGACCACGATGGGTAGAGTCACAGCTTGATGAAGAGTCATGTCGATGGTGCCGGGACTTGGATCTTCGTTTCTTTTCTCCGAAGACCGCATATCTTCTTTCGGGGGTTTTGACTCTTCATATCTGATGTTAGCATGGTTGATGTTCCCAGGGCCGCCCCTGTACTGGCCATTTATTGGTGTGCGACTTGACTCCCAAGAAGTGGGGGCATTTGGGGGTGCTTGGCATACACCAAGCAGGGAGTAATCAAGGTCAAGTGGGAGGCCTGCACCACCCATGGACGAGGGGTCAACTTCATTGGGGTCAATTTTCATGGGCTGGTATGCGCCTGCCCTGGACATAGCTTTATTGCACGCACCAAATTGGCTTAAGTTATTGAGCTGGCTTTCAATTAGGGGATCAAACATAGTCACAACATCTAGACCATTATCAACAGTCAAGTTCTGGAATTCATGAATCTGCGAAGTCACTACCCCTCTCTGGTGCCAAGCCAAAATGTCTCTTTTCGCCAACTTAGGCGCACAGCACTGTAATTGTTCCCAAGTAGTAATTGGCCTACTGTCTATTATGGCTTTGGCAGAGACTGGGTCTACACTACGAAGCATCATCAGTTCCTCCTCAGTGGCGAGGTCTAGATTAACAACCATAACTGTTTGATATATCCCACTAATTGTGCAACAAAATTACCTGGTCAGTTAAGTTAGTAGGAATGATGAATGGTGATAACAATGGAGTAGGAAAAATGAGAGTAAAATAATATTTTTGGTATTTGGGTGTATATAAGATTTTTTTTTTTTTTTTTATCTACAAATTTTTGGGAATATACACAGGCACACTCCTGTATTGGTCAATTGATACTCAGTATAAATATCATCAAGGTGCATGACTTCAAAACTGAGGCAAATAACAGCTTCGTTTTCAGGGTCTAATTTCATGCATTTAACATTGTGTCACAGCCGCAATTTTTGTCAAATCCCTTGCCAGATAAGTTAACTCCGAATTCCACACCTTAACTCTATCAAATTATAGCTAATTTAACTGTAATTAAGGGAATTCCTTGCAGATTTGTAGCTTAATGAACAACTGCAAGTTCGCTCACCAAAGCTGGCAGGAGAGGTACCTATGGGGTTTTACACCACAAGTCCTTTCACTGAAAAACTGTGAATATGAGAAGGATTTTGTCATAGATCCTTGGAAATATTATATATCACCAAATAGAAGTAGTTTGTAACTTTACATTTGGTTATTTTGCCCAAATTTTCAGACTTTAATCTTCCATGAGGCTCCCACATGGTGCCTCATATATTAACAGAGCCCTCTCTTGGATATTGCAGAGCTAGAAATTTTGTAATACCAAAGCTGATTGGCTCTGCCTTATGACATCACTGCCAGCATGGATGAGCAGGTTTTCTGCAGAGTCAGTCACCTTGTGTTATTTCTAACAGACTGTACAGTCAGTCCAGGAGAGTGCCTGTGGAATATATTATGCAAAAACACAATGAGTAACACTACCAGGGTGTGAGGCAACCAAATAAATCAATCAGCTTTTCTGCTGCACTCAAACAATGGTAAGTGTGCTACTATTTGAATAAATTAAAAAAAACAAAATTTTTGAAAAGAAACTAGGTAAAGATTTTGAATGATTAGAGAGGGATGGTGAGGGTTATTGTAGATAAAAAATTGAATGAGAGGCCTTCAAAAAATAAGATGGGCCAGATGACCATGTTTTGATTGGATGATAATGGGGGAGGGGTGGAGATTGAAAACTAGGCAGGAATGAAGTATAGGTAGTAGTTTCTCAGCTTATCAATGAGTTTTGTTAGTATCTTTGTTTATCTTGGAGGATTGACTTGGATTTTGTTTCAAGATTGCCAATGGCTGACAGCTCAGCTCAGGCCAGCACTATATTCTGCTGCCTAAGGGGAGCGGCCCTAGGAACAATTCCTAGGAACAATTCCACAAATACCGGCTTGTAGAGGCTTCTTCCTTGTCTAGAAGATCATTTTCCTGTAGAAATCCCACTCTGACATCAATGTTGCAGCTCATTGGGCATGGGGTCAGGATGGCACTTACAAGCAGGACATGTGTACTGTTCGGTGGTCTGTTCCAGAATGCACTGAGCCACTGTTGCATGACCCAGAATCACTGATGCATGGTGAGGAGTCTTGATGACACTAGATGGCACATTCTGACAGTGTCTCTGGCAGTGCTGCCGCCTGCCACAATGGCATATGAGATGCAAGATTGATATCAACGTAATTTATGGATTGTCTCATGTAATATAACTTATTATAAGAATACACAAATGCTGCGGATGAATATGGTTACAAATATTCTTTCGTGCACTGCACTTAAACTTGGGTCAGTGAATCACCATCAGCATCCTCTGATATTTCATGGTACAATGACGTGGATGAATGATCTGTTTATAATAAAGCAAGCTTTGCAGGTATGAACAATGTGCGGAAGACGTTCTCTAGCACTAAATACATAACAGCTATATCATTGTTCTGCAAATGTGTGATGTTTAATTGGCTGGCACATTGTTATTTTAATGGAGCAATTCATTACAAAACAAAAAAAAACATTTTCAAATGCAATTGTACGGAAAAAAGGGTATCTCTAGCAATTAGCAATTAACAAGACAAAAAAAAATCCTGTATGCATTTCCAATTTAAATTTTGGGCCATGGGGGAACGTATAACTAAGTTTCTCACTAATATCACATATTTATGGCAAATTCTCACTGCATGCCACGAGATCTGCTTTAAAGTGCCTTGTGCATGTTATGTTTACCTGTAGCAGTCAGATTCGTCTTGTTCTGGTAGTTCTGGATTCCCGGATGAAAAACTCCTGGAACATATGCTTCGTCTCCATAATAGTAGCCATATTTTTGTATAAATTGCTGAAAATGAACGATTTGTTAATTTTTATCCCCCATTAAGTTGCAAAGCATATTAAAAAGTTTCTGATATGTTGTAGCACAGGCCCAGGATGTCTAGTCTAGTCTCACAATAAGATATTACACTGGTGAAAAATAAGGTACAGACCAGTGATGGGCACAATTCAATTCATGAATTGAATTAATTCGAATTAATTCAAAATTTTAAAAGTTGATGAATTGAATTGAATTGAATTGACCATGTTGGAAAAATGCAATGAATTGAATTGAATTTAATTGAGATAGACATTGAATTGATTAATTCAATTCATATTTAATTCAACCAGAATATATATTATATGCATAATTGATCATCCCTCATGAAAAAAGCTCCAAAAGTGAGAAATTGATAATAAGAGTACGAACCTTTGAAGGATTATTGACATTGTATGGTTACTTAAAACATCTTGTGTCATTTTGAAAAATATCTAGGTTGATGCTAGCCTATCTACAAAGTTCTACATGTTCAAATATTAGTAAGTGGCTTCCATAATGAACAATGGTCCTTGACAAATTGACAATGGTCATATTCATTAAAGCAATGCTAAGTGCAATTGAACAATTCAATTCAAAGAAGGGACAGAAGCAAACTTGGTCATAACTGAAAAAGTCAGATGGCAGAATGACTTCAGCTGAAACTTTGAAGCACAACAGGGTGTAAGACAAGGAGCAGTAGTATCGACAGGGCTCTACAAGCTGTACATCAACAACCTTCTGCAACAACTACAACAGGCGAAAATAGGGATGCACATAGGCACAATCTTCGTTGGAATTCCAACCTGTGCTGACGACCGATTACTCCTGGCATCCTCTAGCACAGATCTCCAGGCGATGATAACAGCATTCCTTAAATATTCTAACGACCATCTCTACAAATTACATCCGGAGAAAAGCACCGTAACCAGAATGATCAACACCACAAGCAACCTGGAAGGATGGGACCTTGGAGATAGGCTGATGACTGAAACCCCAGAATTCACCCACCTTGGTCTTACATGGAACACTGGGAGCCTAAGGCCAAATGTGACCGAGAGAGTCCAGATAGCCAGGAAGACCGGCTATGCGCTAATGGGAACTGGGCTATATGGGAACAATGGCCTGAGCCCTGCGGTTTCAATAAAGATCATTGATACATATGTCATGTTTACTATATGGCCTAGAGGCAACAGTCTTGAGCAAGTCACAGATTGGTGAGATTGACCGCTTCCACAAGCAACTACTCAGACAAGTACAAGGTCTGCCGTTAAATGTGTCAACCGATGCCCTGTATATTTTACTTGGCACTCTGCCAATAGAGGCACAACTTGACATTCGTATCTTAACTCTCTTTGGCGCAATCTGCAGAGCCAGCGAAAGCAACTCAACCCTCTTCCAACTTGCGAACCGACAGCTAGCAACAAGCAACAGATACAGTTGGTTCCACATGGTACTCGAAAAGAGTGTCAAGTACAACATCTGCCACACCACCGCCCCATGGAGGAAAAACATGTGGAAACTGTACGTCACCTCTAAAATCGGGACATACTAGACAAAGCAGCTGACCTATAAGGGCAAAAAAAGATCTCTACGCCTGCTTGATAAGAAAATACCAAAACTGGGAATGACACACCCAGTTTGGGACTTCTGTCAAAACAACGCTAGGGCTGTTCCAGCTGCCATGACTAGGGCGACGATGCTAACTGGCACCTACCTGACTCAAAGGACAAAGCAGAAAATAGGCACCATCGACAATGCTATCTGCCAACTTTGCAAACTGGAAGAGGAAGACCTGGAACATATGCTGGTGAGATGCCCAGAAACACAAGCAGTGAGGGAAACAAAACTTCAGAAAATAATGGAAGGATGGGTGCCAGAAGTGCCAACCTTCCGCAAACTCCTAAATGGGCCAGACAGAGAACACCCGAACTACGGAAGAACACAGCGCTCCATAAACAATCTCTGTCACGGCATCCACCGTGCAAGACTCCAGCTTATGCAAAATCAAAATCAAAAATTAAAGCAAAATTAGTGTCATAATACAATCCTTGCTGGAGGTAGAAAATAAGGTAGCCAGTCCCCTACCCTGACGAAATTAAAACTAACAAGCGTGGTAGCACTAACAATTATAGCACTAACAAATATAGTACTCTACTAAAACTGGGGTGAGAGGGAATAGAATAGTATAGTTAAATGTGACTTAATACCTACAGCTGGTAGGGTTCTCCTGCAATAAAGGAGGAATATACATCAGAAGAAGAAGAAGAAGGTCCTTACAATTGCAATCAAGAATTTTCTCTTTTGTTTTTATTTTTGGTATCATGCTTGATCTGCAAGTTAGAGTTAATTAAGCCTATTTTCTGAAATAACAATGAATGCATGATAAAATGATGACTTACATAGATCTGTCCATGTTTAATCTTTGCAACAGAATAATTATTTCTTACAAACATTTCAGTTTTATCAAAATTTTCGGTGTGATTTTTGTTTTTCTAAAGGGCATAACAATGATGATACAATCTATTGAAAGATAACATATTATGTTATGATAATAACAAAATGTGGAAATGTTAGTTTTCCCGCTCAAAACATCGAGGTCATTGCATGATCAGCTTATGAGAACAAAATGAGAAACTAACAATGTTTCATACTTATGATACAAATTTGTGTAATCATGCAATCTTGAACACTAAATGATCAAGCTATTACATCAGCAACTTCACTGCAATACATATATATCTATTAGTCAATGTTGAGTGAGCAATATAATATTGCATAACTTATCTCCTGCACCTGGTGCTCGCGGTTTTCTACTTCACAAAATTTATCACTAAGACAAGTTATGCAACAAAATGAATTGAATTGAATTGAGCTTATTCCAAAAAACAAGTGAATTGAATTGAATTGAATTTGAACTGATGCCCTATTGAATTGAATTGAATTGAATTGCATGTAGCTGAATTGTGCCCATCACTGGTAGAGACTCTTATAAGTCTTATTAGTCCCTTATTACAGTATGTCTTGTCTGTCATTGGGACAGAGATTTTGCATTGTTTCTACAGTCCGTAAAAATCGACATGTGCAATGACATTGGTGATTTTGAAACTGGACTAAAACTGAGTCTGTGGTGGCACTGCAGTGCACTTTCGTGATGCCACCACCTACATTGTATTGTGTATCAGTCTGTCAGATTGGCTGCATCACAAATGTCAACATTGTGCAAAATTGGACTGCCTTTGATATTTATCATGCAAAAACGCCTTAAGACGGCATCGAAATATTGCAAAAATTTGATATTCGTATTACGACAAAGCTAAGCTACACATATATGTAGGTGTATTTCTACGGTGGGACTTCTGTTCTGGTTGCTGACACGTGTGGCCAAACGTATGTCTTCTGCTTTACTTGACAAACTATAGGTTTGGGCCTGCGGTTGCAGTCTGATGTTGCCATTTGTAAATGAAGACAACAACTACATCTTATTTCGACATAACAATTGAATTTGACACTCACAAACCTGCCAGGCAAGTGATTTAATCAGTCCAGCAAATTGTTAACATCTTCACCCACCCTAAAACGAATTATTACTGCAGGTAAGGCAGATTTCAAATGCTCATCAGAACCCCCGTTGTACATGTCAAATTCAACAGTCCTGTCGAAATCCGAAATTGCCAGTGATAAAAATCTTGCCAAAAAAGAGGGGAACCCAACAATTTCAGTAGACCTAGTTGGTTGTCATTAAATTTTGGATGAGGCATTAAATTGGAAGCCGCTTGTATCAGTGTCTGTGCTGGGCAAGTAAAAGATCCCTCACATGGGGTAAATGTGTAACATGTTGAGCCTCACTTGAGGACTCCTGCTGACTCTCCTATAGATCTCTTCAATCAACCCTCTCGAACCCCCAGAACTGAGTTTAGAGGGCTGCACTTACCATATCTATTTATATATCTATGTATCTGCATTAGAATAAATAGTAAAAATCAAACTATTTTTGCTTTGTGAACAAGAAGATAGTTAAATTATCCTGTCATACAACATTGTTTTTGAGTCTGTTACTCACCTCAGGTGCTAATGGTTGGGAGAAATCAATGGCAGTTCCTGAGGTGGCAGTCGGGTTTCGTGGCACAAATACGCTGCCCGATTCCGAAGAACCAACAAAGAAAACGACAATGGAGACAACCAAGCAAACCAGCATTTTTGCTAAAAAACAAAACAAATTGAGACATATTTCAGAGCTGATATTTTTATAAACTAACGTTTATCAAGATATTTGTGGCTGGTATAAACAAGTGTTGTGTGAACAACAATAAAAGGCATCGTATTATTTTAATATTTAGCTATTATTTCACAAATGTGGAAGCAGTAAACCTTTTGGGGAAAACACAATACATTTTAAGTTTAATTTTTTTTGTAGATTATGGCACAAGGCACAATAGTTTTCATTCAGAGCTATTTCATAAGGTTTTAATTATTCAAACAACATCTTGTGGAAAAACTGATTATATTTTACGATTATTGAAATTGAAAGGCAATATATATATGAAATGAAAAGATTTTCTTTTACTTAAATCTCACAGGAAATAAATGATCTGATCAGTAATTCAATTTAATTTAGGTGGGACGATCAATCAATTTTAAAAATCTTTTTCCTGTCACTGTCGATATTGCCAGCTTTCAAGACGTGATAATATAAATCTTACCTTTTTGAGTTAGCCAAGGTCCAAGTGGTCGGTTGAACCCAACTATCCATCTTTTATATCACTCGTTTTGGAAAATACGTAATTTTCACACCTTCGATTCACAACTTTATGCAAATTGATTTTGTGTGTCATAGCAGTTACTCAATTTGTTCAAGCCTTCTTTACTGAATGTGAAATCATGTCTAATCATATGAAAAATGCAATCAAACCTTGCAATTTGTTTTATTGTTGTATCAACACTGTATATTTGTATGCAACTTGCATTGCGCCCACGATAACTCCGTGAGCAACATTATCAAATTGACAAGCGTGATCATATGTTTAATGTAACACCAACTCTCAAATAGGATTCATTGGCACTGATGTGTTATGTTTACAACTTTAATTGTGCACAGTTGTGATCGAGGAGAAAGCATCAATTGATTTGTTTTATACCATTTGACACCCTTGTCTCCCAATCACAAGCCAGTATTTCAGGGAAATAATTCCCATATTCTTTGTTGTCCAGTTATCTTCTCATGTTTGACTGTTTGCGTGTTTGTCTCATGGTTTAAGCCGGTTATTCACCATTGAATCAGGAATATGTGTTTATCACATCTCGGGCTAAAGCCATCGGATGATAAATCACATATTCCCTCTCCCATGGTGAGTAACCTATACTAACACCATGTGACACCTCTATCAGCCAAACGCATGCCAGTATTTCATTGCAATAAATCCCATATTCTTTGTTATCCATTTATTCTCAGATGTTTGTATGTTAGTGTTCACTGTTCATCTCAAGATATGTATAGGTTATTCACCACGGGAGAGGGAATATGTGATTTATCACCCGAGGGCTTTAGCCCGAGGTGTGATAAACACATATTCCTGATCCCATGGTGAATAACCGGCTGATACAATGAGACAAAACTAAAACACACAAACATGAGAGGATAACTGGACAACAAGGAATATGGGAATTATTCCCCTGCAATACTGGCATGTGATTGGCTGACAGAGGTGTCGAATGGTATAATTGCCAGTTATTCTCCATGGGATCAACAATCTGTCTTTATCACAGCTTGGAACCAGAACAGACAGTCAGAGGTCTGCTAGCCTGCCATAACATATAATATATAGATATTTGTCGACACTGCAGCGTGGTGGAGATCTGTATAAATGCAGTAAAACACCAAATACTCATGTAGAAGTTACGGAGATCTATCATAGTGCAAAGAAACAGATCCATACAGTGTGTAGTTTTAACAGGATTTGGTGCGCAGAGTCACACACAGGATAATCTGGTGCATCACAATAAGTCTGCTCAGCAGAGCTGGTAGACCTAATGATAAAGCGTTCGCATTACATGCAATTTTCATGTTGGCTTGAAACATAACACCAATTCTCGTTTTAATACTATTTTTAACACCAACTCATGATGGCATAGTTGCACTTCGTTCATTGCCATGACCTTTAAAGTTTACTTATTGCAGTGACGATGTTTACCTTTTTCAACTTGGTCAGAAGCTTGTGTAACATCAAAGGTTTTCGACTCATTGAAGATAAAAGCTAAAAAAAAAACTCACTCACTACAAAAAATATTTACTATGGCCCCGATTATTTTTTTGAAGGACACAACAGCTCAAGATGTCAAATGGTAATGATTTTTATTGTCTTTGGTTAATATCTATATATATATCTATGTATATATACACTCAAACTAAATGCTAATGAGATGCAAATTAGGTCATCCAGGTCAAAACCTGCTTCCACAGGCCTGTCCTTACCTTTACACCCTTCACCTAGATCCTTCTTTCTCCCTTGCTTTTTCATGCATTTGACGCTCTGATTGGTCGGTGTGGTTGCTAGGGATCTTTTTGTGGCCATTCAAACAAAATACTGCCTCTTGAAATTATTAATTTTTCGGACTGGAGGTATATTTTTATTGTGGGATATAAATAAAACTTAAAGGGGAATTCAGACTCGTGTTGTATTCTTCTGCGACCTGGCATTCATGAGGTTCTTTGCTGTGAACCACACTCCCATTAAGGCCAGACTTAATTGATCTCTAGCTTCTCGGATTTTTTTGAGGCACTTTTACTAGGGTCAGTCGGTCGAATGAAAAAAAAAGGTAAAATCTGAATATTTTACAATGTCCATTTGACAAAAATTCTGGTTTTGCTAAATTTTTTTTCCCTAGGCAGAAAATCTGTTGGCTCGGTCGATCCGTGAAGCTAATAAAAACGTCTGGCCTGAGTTTAATCATCGAATGGTAGAGGTCTACAGTGCCTCCTGTAAGTATGTGAAACGGTTTATATTTTGCCATTGCTGGAATGCTCAGCATCCTCCAACGAACCACCTTTAGATGCATGAATTCTCATCCAATGAGAGGGAAACATTTTGGGTCATAAAGGCTGGTATTTGAGGCATGTGTGATAACAATGGCTGCCAATTTCCTTTGCTGTACTCAGAGTCAGGCATGTCGAAGTCTAAGTAAGTAAGTCGATCAAACTTTAAAAGATCAATCACACAAAACATTTATAACCTCATCAAATGCATAAAATGAGTTGTGGAATAGACTTTTTCCTTTGATATCTACACAAAACTTGTGTGTGAAAAATGCCGATAAGAGGAGTCGGGAATCGGAGTCAGAGTCAGGAGACCTAAGGAGTCAGAGTCGGAGTTGGGAGTCGTTTTTCAGGATCGCAAAGGAGTCAGGAGTCTGAGTCGGTTCACTAACGACCCAACTCCAAAGCCCTGCATGGTTGTCATATAGCATTGTGACGAGACATCCTGTGCAACAACAATATCATGGCATTAGCACTTAAAGAAATCTAGGCATGCAATGTTTTATGCCATTTGAAACAAGATTTGCAAAATTACTTAGTTGCTAATGCACTAATGGACTAAGTGGGATTGTTGTGACTTTGTTTTCAGAAATATATAGAGTAGGTCGGGGCAAGGAGCCCGGGTTAGGTGAGAGGCCCCCCCTAAGGGTGTGCCGATCCTTGTATTTACCGATACTTGCCGATACCGATACTTCTCCTTTAGTATCGGCCGATTCCGATACCGATACCGATACTTAATTGCCTGTAAATAAGTCCTCTGAAGCACGCAATGCCCCTGCCAAGACCTGCCCCGTTCTGCGCGCCCCCCCCCTCCTCCCTCGTAGAGACCTTGGCCGGTATTCACGCTGGTCGCTGGACCATGCACATGCTGTTCACGCTTAGCAGCAGCAAGCAATTCTGCCCAATGCAGCTTATATGCAGATTCGTTATTATTTTTATCAAATTGTTTTATATGAATAACCTTACTTGAAATGGGCAATCATATTGTCACTTTGACTTATATGTTGCATTCAATTAGATATCTACATTACAAAGGACTCTTTAAATTTGTTTTATTCTTATCAATTTATTTTATTCTGATGAAATAGGCCTACAGAAGCTACTTTGTAAGAATCGGGTTTTCAACCTTTTGTGTTTTACAAAATGACAAATTTATTTGCTTGAAGAAAGTAAAGACATTAATTGCTTTTCATACTGGTGAAATGCACACTTTTTGACCAAGTCGAATATGGGTTTACAAAACGTCAAACAATAAATAAATAACTGTACAAACTTTCGTAAATTACAATCAAATAACCGTGGGTCTTTTTATGACACTAATATCTATGAAAAGCTCTAACGTGTAGAGATCAGTGGATAGAGATCACTGGTAGAGATATATAATAGGCCTATAGACTGACAGTACCACTGCGGTAATTCTGCATCACACTGGCCGAGGGGGGCACCCTGGCCAGCAATACACACCCCAGTTAGCTGCTGGGACTATAGGGGATGTATATACACAGCCGTGGAAAATATGATAAGACTAGATTTTCCAAATGAGGGCATTGTATAAAGTTGGGAAGGGATAATTGAATAATTATACATTAAATATCATGCCTTTCTGTAATTGGGAATTCACCATGCAGCACATTGAAAAATTAAATATTAGAATGAATGATTGATTATTAAGACCACCGATTGATTCAGATGCCTGACTGGCTGTAATGATAATGTTTTAATGTACTGTTTTAAGACCAAGAATGGAAAATTATAATTAGGGCTTATTCAATGTTCAGTTAAAAAAGAAGGTCAATATTGGTTGTAAAACTGTAGTATTGTTTGATTGTTAACCCTAATCTCTATTCTGGCAACAGCCTTCCATTTCAATCCCGATATGACAATGTCATGTCAAACAGTTGGGGTCTCACTTACTGGCCATTCAGTCAGCCACCACGGCCTCAGATCTTCATTAGCTTTCATTTTATTGGCAAAACTTATCATACCTATTATATAAATTTAACAATTGATTAAAAGACTGATGCAAAAATTAGCCTCAAAGTAAAAGGACTTGGGATATTTACATGAAATCTTGATGCCAACTTTGATACATGCACTCTATCTAATTTACCTCTAGCTCTAGAGACTAGACATCATATTATACATCATAGACAATTTAGATAACTTGTCAAATATACTGTGCTATATATAGGTGCCTATTATATAATCGAATTAAACTTGCTCAATGCCATTCCATCATGTGAGCCAGATTGAAGACACGGGTTCTCAGAATGGGGCTTAATGAGCTCATTGGGACTTAACAGCAAGTCAAGCGTGACTTGCATGACGGCCGCATGGGGGAGCTAATCGCTATGTGCGCTGGTGCATGACTGGTGTTGGAATCGGCCCTATATAAAACCGGTACCACCGATACAACCACAGAGGGCCGATACCGCCGATACCGATACCCGATTCCAGTATCGGCACACCTCTAGCCCCCCCCCCCCCCCCCACAGGTTAATATCTAAACTTCATATTTGGTGCGTTTTCTTATAGCTAGGATTAAAGCTAGAGGCTTTTCAGGTGATGTCACAAATTTTCAAGGCGAACAGCACCAAAACATAGTAGAAATTAAAGAAACAAAAAAAGGTGCATGGTTTTTGTAACTTAGACTAATTCTTTGGAATCGGTTGTCAGAAATAACATTGGAAATTTTTAAAAGTATAATGGATATCTGCATTGCTTCACTTTAAGACGATCACATAAATATGATTTGGATCATGTTTTTTGCATTTTAGTTTGAAATATAGAGGTCAAATTAAAATATGTGGGTTTGGGGCGAGAGGCCCCACATAGCATGGGGCATGAGGCCCCCTATACTGGGGCCTCAACGCTGCTTCAGGAACAATTTAATGTGTGCTTAACCTTAAATCTTAATAGAATAGCTAATTAAAATAGAAAAAAAATTTGCCAAAATTGAAACGGGGCAAAAAATATTAAAAAGTAAATGTATGAACAGAGAAATGCCGAAAATTCAGAAAAAGGATAAGAATGCCTTAAAAATGATAGAAGAACAGCAAAAAATAACTTTCAAGCTGAATGACTCATAAAAAAAATTTCCATAGGATTATTATAGGGGGGCTTCTTGCCCGATGGGTGGGGTAAGAAGGCCATTTCCCATTTTTTACAAAAATGGCCTTAAGTCCTTCATTAAAATTGGTAGACATTTGTTTCACTAGTGATCCCTTCCTGACAACATAAGCATTCAAAGAATCGACCATTAGAAGTAGGTCAAATCGCACATCGAAGTCAAGGGGGGCTGCATGCCCCGACCTACTCTAAGTGTACTAATTCATGTTTTTCTTAATGTGAACTAATAATTTATTCTATTATATTATTATATTCCCATTCCATTATCTCACATCACATTAAATTTTGTTAATGTCAGCATTCAGCAACGATCTTATTTTACCAAGTTCTATAATCACGCAACTTGGCTTTTAATTTAGAGTAGGCCTAGTATTCTCAGAAAAAAATCGTCTCAACATACAGGCTAATGATGATTTCTCTTGTTGCCTGCTTTTTGTTTTTTCTCTCAACTATAGGACACAGACACCTATTTCATATTCAACATGGTATCAAGGGCAAGGTCACACAATAAAACATAATAAATGCCTTGATATAGGTCACCACAAGCAAAATTAGGGTGACAATGGCCACTAAGAGCTTTTCAAATCTCTCCTCCTTGAGTCCTTATCCTTCAAGGGTTGGCATAAAGCTCAAGTTGAGCCATGGCTTTGGGGTTGATGATCATGTAGAAGGGTTTTTATGTGAGTTTTAGTGCCTATTGTTTGACATAAAAGCTCATATACAAAGCCATTCAGTGTCACTGCCTTAATGAACTGTCAAAATGTCAAACCTGTTTCAGGGACGATGTGTCATAAGCAGGGCTTTGGAGTCTGAGTCAGTAGTCGGTGGTTTTTGGATGGAGTTGGATTGGAACTTTGATTTTCAGGCGGGGTCAGAATCGGAGTCGATAATTAATTTGGTGACTCCTGACTCATAATCAACTAATTGAAAAAAAAACACATCCGAAATGTTACACAAAACTTCCTAGACAAGTATTCATATATACAAAATCCTATGGGAACCTTGTTGAATTGCTTTTTCTCCCATGTCAACCAAGTAATATTTGTTTGCGATAATGCTGACAAGCGGAGTTGGGAGTCAGACTCGTAATTCTGGAGACCCAAGGAGTCGGAGTCTGAGTCGATTTTTAGAAAGCCAAAGGAGTCGGGAGTCGGAGTTGTTTCACTTACTACCAGTCTCCATAGCCCTGGTCATAATTCTGGCACTCAAGATAGTGTCAATCATCTAATGACATCAATTGGTAAGTTGAGGACTGGAAATAGACCCAGGAGTCACTTGAAAATCAAATCATGACTGACAAAACAGGAATTCAACTGGTGAATTCTTCAACTGGTGAATGCAACTAGTTGGCAGAATTCAACTCCAACTAGTTGAATAAATTACGACTGACTAAATTCAACTTTTCCAAAACGTATTTTTAAAAAAGCAAAAGGTAAGATTTACGAACAATCAGATTGTCATTTAATTTCAAAATAACAATTATTCAAAAAATACTTTTTAACAAATGAAATTCAACTGTCGTTTCGACTAATTCGACTGACTCCTGGGTCAAACTGAAAAGGACAGTTTCTGTATGATGACCCACTGCTAGAAACTAGGACAATTGTAATTTGGCTGCTTTGCTCGTGGTTGTCACGTGAGTCATGAAATCCGTTCCAGACATGTTATGAGAAAACGAAGCCCGAGCATCAGCTGTGAAAACAAAAATAAGGTCATGGGGAGTGCGAACAGTAACCAAACTTTGAAAGAAGGTGAAGACGAAACCTATTTTCTGGCAATAGCAGCCTGTCATCTACCCTTCAACAACATGAAGGGCGTTTTCGGAAAGGTTACACTAGTAACTCGAGTGACACGAGTCACGAGGGTTTGTTTCCGAACACGCAAAACTCGACCCCTGTGCTTCCGGGAAGTTCCAATGTCAATCCTCCCATGTAGACTGTGTAGTGTTTCTGGCTACTCCCCGATATTAGAGAGTACTTGGGTCAGGGGAGTTTGTACCACATGACAAACTGGTTCCTGCTCGAGTGAACTCTCCTCTTCTGGTTCAGGGCTACCCTCGTGCTTGTTCGGAAAGAAACACAAGTCACTCTAGAGTCACCCGAGTCACCCGTGTTACTAGTGCAAGTCCTTCCAAAAACGCCCATGAAGCTACATATGTTGAAAGGATGGATGGATGTATAAATGTACGTTACTGTAAAATTTGAAATTTTGAGCCTGCTCAAGCGATTGAGTGTGACGGTTTACACAATTCCTTTGAGCTAACATAGCTTGTTGTTTTAAGTTATGATAATCTCTCTGTTGTGACTTCCTAAAGTCTTGATCTTCCAAAGTCACTCACCAGCATTTTCCTATAGTCTTGACTTGATTTTATTACAAAGCCCAGTGCAAAGTCATTGAATTTCCAATATATCTGGGAATCATTGTCCATGTCACCAAAAGATAGAAACAAATGCGCCCTAGACTGTCAATGAAGAGGGCCAGCGTTCCTTTGAGTCAGCTGTCCATTTTTGCACCCAAACACTTGACCATTGAACTACTTTTTTTTTTTGCTACCATTTTTTTTCCCCAAATTTGTATTTTTAACAAAAAATAAATCTATTTTTCTATTACCAAACTTATTTTACAGTCCTTGTCATACTTACGTGGAATCTCAAGTTTTTTTTCTATGCTGTTGAACTTAGATGTCAGAGATGACTCTATTCTAGCATTGCAATATATGTAAATTAACTACAAGCTGTGATGTCATTTCAAACTGGGTCAGATTCCCCAGCTTCTAGCCAATGAACTGAGCATCACAGTTTCAACACAGTGTCAGAGTAAGAGTTTTATCAGGATAGCCCCTACAACTACGTCATCACAGCTTGATAGCCAATGGGCTGACCGTAAACTACGTCATCACAGTTCAAACATTGATATTAGTCCGGTGTATGAGTGCAAAAAAAGGACCCGCAAGTTAGCCGGCTGGAATTCGATCTACCTTGTGCCAAATTTTCTGAATTTTCCAGAAATGATATCCGTTTTGCTCCAGTCCGAGGCTATCTCCATCAAAAATCGTTGTCAAGGCAACCATTTTCTGTTTTTATAAATATGTATAAATAATGCACTTTGTACTGTAAAATGAGGTATGTGTGCTGCAATTGGTGGCATTTGACCTGAAAATCTTCCCTTGCATGTGTCATGATGTTTCAGTTGGATTCGCAACTTTTTGTTATGTTCATGTTACCATAGCAACAGTTTGAATGATAAAAAGTCATATTTTGCCTGCTTACTACAAAAAAAACATTGATGACAGGAAAAATATTTCTGTTACCAGCATGCTTTTTCTTGCGTTTGAAAGGGCAAGTCCCTAAAATGAAGAAAAAATTATCACATGCCCGCTGTGTTGATAAATTTTGCCATGGCAACAGATTTTAATTGATGATGCACATTTTTTGTAAATGAACTGATTCATATTTTTAGCCATTTCTCCACTCCAAATTACAGTAGAATCATGAAATTTGGCACATAGACTTGAATTTTGACCTTCTTTATTTATCTGTAATATGTTGAGATATCTGTTGCTATGGCAACCATTTGCACCCCTTTTTTCAAACAATTACTCATCAGCAATCATGCTGGCCTAGATATGGTTGATTTATACAGCAAATCGATGTAAATGTGATTGAATGTGATGGTAAAACATCACCAGTTTGTTTATTTAAAATATATTCCATTTTCAAGGTCACATGACCATTACCATGACAACCAGATACAATAACATTGATTTCATTTGCCTCAAATGATCTTTTTCAAACTAGTATTCAAAATTAAAGAGATTTTTCTAAGTGAATCCATTCCTATCAACAGTTACCATTATCCACAGCGTGTGCAACTATTTTTTTGGATAAAATACACAACCTAGTTCATAAATTACTGAGGATAACAGAATAAACTACAGGTTTTTGGATAAATTGACAGAATTAAAAAGCCTAAAAAATTCAATTTTTTTGTAAAAGATATGGATCTCCAAGATATCAAATTGATCATAATGGATGTTATTTTTCTGATAGAAGTACACATCCTGGCTATCAGGAATAGTATATCCCGTTTACTAGAAAAATTCATGGATTTACCCGTTTTCACCCCCTTTAAAGTTAGCCATCTTAGATCGGAAATGGCAGATACAATCGCCAGCCATTTTTGGTGAATGAACTGCCAAACATTTTTAGCCATTTCTCAACTATCAATTTCAGTAGAGGTCTGAAATTTGGTACCAAGACTGGAATTATTTAATTCTTCCATTTTCTTCAGGACAAAACATATCTGTTGCTATGGCAACCATTTAAATTGCAATTTTATACCATTTCCTACCAGCAGTAGCAATGCTGGCCTGATATGGCCATGGGATACAGTAAATGGATGTGAATTAGATTAAATGTGATTGCAGAATATATCATCAGGTTGCTTATTTTTAAAATATTCTATTTTCATAGTCTGTTACCATGGCAACCAGAGAGCATAAAAATGGTTTTATCAGCATAAAAGGGGGATTTTTTAGGAGCTTCAAAGCATCAAAATGACCGTTGTTGATGTAAATTTATGGATAAAAGTGCACATCCTGAGATATGTAATACCATAAAAATCTAGAGTCCCATCCTGTGGGAATATATATCATATTATCGATTCTGCTGTACTTCCTTTGACAGTTTAAAATGTAAAGATGAAATGCTAATATTACAACTTAACACGGGTTTTCTTCTGTTGTATTGGTCTAAAATTGTGTATACCTCTTTAAAGTTCTTTTTACTGTAAATTATCATGTTGTGAATTGAAAAACTTGGATAAAAGAACAAAAGCAACTAGAGGCAACAGATATAGGGGATCACCGGCGCATAGGATGCTGTCCCTCAAGGACGATACGTCGCCGTAAATTATTTTTATGTATGCATATATCTATGTCACTACCTAAAAAAATTACGATTGGAAGACTTTAATTGGACCATGCACAGTTGTGCAATAATCCTGTGCTTATGTGACGGAGAAAAAAGACAGAATGACTCATTGACTGCATTGAAGTCCCATTCCACAACATGGACGCAACGGGACAAGTTCATTACAAAGTAGCTTGCAGATCTAACGATCTGCCGGCAACAGAAAAATATACCATTTTAAAAATATAAAATAATTGAGAGCACACAGCCCCTTTAGATAGTTTCAGGTTGCCAATAGGAACATACAAGTCTCAATTACTGAAATAGAAGCATTGGCATTGGCCATTTTGAATCTAAGGCCATCTCCCAGTTGACAAAACTCGTGGTTAACTGATGGTTATAACGTCAAATTACCCCTCAGTTATCACGTGGAAAACTGAATTGTATTTACAAACGTTAACCATGTGATTTTTCCACTACTTAACCGCATGATTTTCTGGGGGATAATCTTCACCACTCAACCATGTGATTTCCTGGGGGCAGTCTTCACCACTTAACCACGTGATTTTTTCTGGGGGGGGGGAATTTTAACCAGTTAACCACATGATTTGGTGTGTATCTCCCGTTACAAATACATATGTTTTTCTGGGAAAATCATCAAGTGATAATCTGGTGATGGTTTTTTAGTGTTTATCCCATGAAAATTGTCGGGAAATTCCAAAAAACACATGATGAATCTCAGTTATGTCATGCAAATGTTCACTTACATAGCAGGGGGGGGGGTATATTTCTGTGTTTATCTGAGGAAAATGATAACGTGATAATCTTGAGACAGTCATCAAATGTTTATCCAGTGAAAATGTAGGGAAATTCCGCCATGTAAAAAAAGCATGTGATAACTCTCAGTTATGTCATGTTCACCAGTTTCAACCATGTCGATCACATGATCTTCATGAGCATTGTCAGCTGGAATCACAGAGGATACTTTTCTGTTTTTTATTCTAGGAAGTCTGAATGCGTAGTACCATTCATAAATTTATGTCAACACCGATCGGTTCAATGCTGTGCTGATCCCTCTTCATGCGTAAAATTTTACGAATTGTAGCTGTTCATTCAGACAAATAACTAGGTTCCATGATCTTTAGTTATTACTAGCAACAAGCCCATGCTACCTGAAGAATTAATTGGAACAAACATATATATGTGGGTGTACAGATTGACTTTCCAGAAAATAGATCACTCTGATGCAGCATGACTCCAGAAATATTACCTGGTGCTCAAAGAAAGTGAGCAACTGACAGAGACCTTGCAGGTGCCACCCTCTTTTGTACTGTATATGAATCTGCTGAAAACTAATCATCATTAAAGAGGTCATTAAAAGGAATGCAATGGCCCTGAAAAGGGGAGAGTTCTGCCATGAGGGCCAAAGGAAGGCACAAGGAAAATAAGAAGCCCACACATTAAGTAGATATGTAGATAAACCCTGGACTCCTGGACGCTACCAAGAAAACATGTCTTAGGTTCTTTATTTCATGCAACAAAATATGGTTTCACAAACTATGAAGAAATACTGTTGTTTTTATCAATAGATTCACTAATGAAAATCCAATTGCACTATACATCAGTTTGAAAAAGACAGCATCCTGCTCTTTTGGTACCGGAGGAAGCAGGCTACAACATTTCACTGGAGATGCTCTATTTCATGTCCTTGTTTACATGCATTTCTGGGCATGTCTAGCTCTGTTCTGCTTGGTTCTGCAGAGTGCGGACCTGAAAGGCCGCTGTCTTAGTGCCCTAGATGCCGATTTGATATCCAATTCGACTAGAATTTCTCCAGTCTGCAACTTCGCTCCTCTCACCTGCTCTAAACAGCAGACTGGCTTGTCAGTCAGTGTTTTATGCTGATAAATCATTGCCATTGTATTTGGTCGCCATGGCAACAATTATGTAAAATAGAAGATTTTAAAATAAGCAACCTGATGATATTCTGCAGTCATATTTAATCTAATTCACACCCGTTTACTGTATCACACAGCCATATCCAGTCCAGCATTACTGTTGCCAGGAAATTATATGAAAATGGGTTTGAATGGTTGCCATAGCAACAAGTATGTTTTGTCTTGAAGAAACTGAAAGAACTAAAATATTCCAGTCTGTGTACCAAATTTCAGACCTCTACTGTAAGTATTTGTTGAGAAATGGCAAAAATTTTAATCAGTTCATTCACACAAAAATATCTGGCAATTGTATCTGCCATTTCAAATCCAAGATGGCCAATTCTAAAGGGGGTGAAAACAAGTAAATACTTTTTTTTTTTGGTAAACAGGATATACCATTCCTGTTTGCCAGGATGTGTACTTCTATCAGTTAATTAACATCCATTATGGTCAATTTGATGTCCTGTGGCTCCATCTCCAACAAAAATTTTGAATTATTTAAGTTCTTAATTTTGTTAATTTATTCAAAAACCTGTAGTTTATTCTGTTATCTTCAGTAATTTATGAGCTAGCTTGTGTATTTTATCAAACAAAATAGTTTCACACACTGTGGATAATGGTAACTGTTGATAGGAATGGATTCACTTAGAAAAATCTCATCAATCTGCATACTAGTCTGAAAAAGATCATTTGAGGCTAATGAGATCATTGTTATTGTATCTGGTTGTCACGGTAATGGTCATGTGACCTTGAAAATGGAATATATTTTAATTAAACAAATTGGTGATGTTCTAACATCACATTCAATCAATATAACACAGCAATATATAGGCCAGCATGATTGCTGATGTGTAATTGTTTGAAAAAGGGGTGCAAATGGTTGCCATAGCAACAGATATCTCAACAAATTATAGAAAAATAAAGAAGGTCAAAATTCCAGTCTATGTACCAAATTTCATGATTCTACTGTAATTTGGAGTGGAGAAATGGCTAAAAATGTGAATTGGTTCATTTACAAATAATGTGCATCATCAATTAAAATCTGTTGCCATGGCAAATTTATCAACACAGCGGGCATGTGACAAATTTTTCTTCATTTTAGGGACTTGCCCTTTCAAACGCAAGAAAAAGCAAGCTGGTAACTGAAATATTTTTCCTGTCATCAATGTTTTTTTTGTAGTAAGCAGGCAAAATATGACTTTTTGTCATTCAAACTGTTGCTATGGTAACATAACAATAACAAAAAGTTGCAAATCCTAATGAAACATCACCACACATGCCAGGGAAGATTTTAAGGTCAAATTCCACCAATTGCAGCACACATACCTCATTTTACAGTACAAAATGCATTATTTATACATATTTATAAAAACAGAAAATGGTTGCCTTGACAACGACTTTTGATGGAGATAGCCTCGGACTGGAGCAAAACGGATGTCATTTCTGGAAAATTCAGAAAATTTGGCACAAGGTAGATCGAATTCCAGCCGGTTAACTTGCGGGTCCATTTTTTGCACTCATACACCGGACTATATATTGAAGGAAGCATTACATTTTTGATCTCAATGATTTATCACAGCAATCACCAGTCTAATCCTACCAAATGGCAGCTTTGTGAGCATTCACAGTATACAACTGTTATAATCCCCACAGAGTTGTTTGATAAATCTACAAACTTGCTAACTTACAACTTTAAACGTTGATGGAAGTTGGTATAAACAGAAGGCTTTGACAATTTGTTTGTAAACACATGGCTTATGTTATGTATATTTGTTCTGGCAGCCCATTGGCTGAGAGGCTGTGATGTCAAACTTGCATGGGTTTTTCCCAGACCCAATTTTAACTCTGACACTGAGTTGAAACTATGATGCTCAGTTTGGTGGATTCGCATTGGTTAGAAGCTGGGGAATCTGACCCAGTTTGAAATGACATCACAGCTTATTTACATATATTGCAATGCTAGAATAGAGTCATCTCTGACATCACAGTTCAACACCATAGAAAAAATACTTGAGATTCCACGTAAGTATGACAAGGACTGTAATAAAATTTTGTTTTACCCCTAAAAGTTTTTCCTAATTTTTCCTTCTTAACTGCATTTCCCCCCCCAAAAAGTTTTTCCCCCAAGACTCTCTCTATTGAGTTTGAGTGTAGGGACTCTAAGGGCGCTTCTGTTGAGGACGTTCATCATTGCGACATGTCAACAAATCAGCAGATATTTTTCTACTGACTTAATGAAATATTATGGATCTTCCTTCAAATAGTTAACTTAAATTGTTTCGAAGGTAAAATTCAAGTGAACAATTTGGAGACCATTTGAGAATCAGTTCTTTGAACTTCTTTCAGCATCAAGATTATCAATAAAAGCAAGCCTAACCATGCTATATTAGGGTGTGTCAATTTTTAATTTTTATGCAAATTCAAAAAGCGCTAGGGCCTAAAATGTGCGTTTTGACCTGGGAAATCCAAATCTGGTCTCGAAATGGCGATACAACATTTCTTACCTACTTAAATTTTGGTTCAAAGTTTCAATGTTTTTTTCAATTTCGACCATTTTCGTCAAACTGCGGTTCTCTATAACTTTGTCAGTATTTGTCATACAGCATTCTAATTGTCATGGTTGGAAAGCTCTCAAAAAGACCTTCATTTTGCAAACCAACATCAATGGTTTAGGACGATATCTTGACTCCCATTGGCTCTTCGGCCTGCATGTTTTAGAAACGAAAATGTTGCAGACTGTCTAATCCTGTTAAAAAAAGGTATCCGAATTTTTTTCTCTGATAATTGCAGTGATTCATATTCTCCAAGTTCCAGAAAGAGCATATAAAATATTTTTTGAGTTTTTGCCATGCAAAATCCAACCTTTATGAGCTTGGAATTTTTAATGTTAAATTTTGCCGGAAGTATTGGAACAAATCAGGGAGGGGCTGTTATATTTTGTATTTTAACTTCATAAGAATTAAATATAGGCCAACATCACTGGTACCATGAGAATGCTAAGAGTATTTTCTATCATGTGGTACCACTCATGTTGCCCTGCAATAAATTTGGATGAAGATATGATATGAAATACAACAGACCCCATCTCACATTTTACGAGTTTTCAACTAACTTTAACATTAAAACTTCATCACTCACAACCAGGCACTCCCATGGTAATAATCAAAAAAGTTTTTATATTTGGTCATTCTAGGACTTAGATAATGTGAATCACTGCAAATAATCAGTGAAAAAAAATCAAAAGGCTTTATTCAACAAGATTAGACAGTCTGCAAAATATTATTTCTAGAAAGTGCAGGCTGAAGAGCCAATGGGAATCAAGATATCGTCCTAAACCATTGATGTCGGTTTGCACAATGAAGGTCCTTTTGAGAGCTTTCCAAGCATGTCAATTAGAATGCTGTATGACACATACTGACAAAGTTATAGAGAACCGCAGATTGGCTAAAATGGTCGAAAACCTAAAAAACATTGAAACTTTGAACCAAAATTTAAGTAGGTAAGAATTGTCGTATCACCATTTTGAGAACAGATTTGGATTTTCCAGATCAAAACGCGCATTTTAGGGACTAGTGCTTTTTGAATTTGCATAAAAATTTTTAATTGACCACCCTAATGCTATATTTATAAACCAGAAGTCAATTGAAAAATCATTACTACAACTGCCTATGTGGAAAATAAACGATGTCAAATTAATTGTAGTTTATGTATAAAATCCTGCTGGTTGCCTGATTTTTGTAATCAGGCTGTTGAAACATGTCAGCAGAGGGGGACTATAGCGTCGTACAGTGTACGAAGTAAAATGAGGACGGGCCAAATTTGCGGAAAGATGGGCCGCGAGATTTCATAATAATCGCTTTTTTGTGGGATCGGCTGTAATAAAAAGCAGATGAGTTGAAATATATGGAACAAGCTGACTCTTGAGTCTGAGTCTGAGAGGTCAGTGAAGTTCATTGGATATTGGATATTGGATATTCGGCGGGTGAAGTTCATTGGATATTGGATATTGGATATTCGGCGAGTGAAGTTCATTGGATATTGGATGTTGGATATTCAAATCCAAACTTCAAAATTTGCAGTTTTTTGTTTACCAGGGGTGGCTCTGTCAAATATACAACAGCCATTTGACATTGGATGTTGGATATTCAAAGATACAAAATTTGCAGATTTTGAATATCCAACGGAGTGGCGAAGCTCATTGGATATTGGATATTGGATATTCGGCGAGTGAAGTTCATTGGATATTGGATATTCGGCGGGTGAAGTTCATTGGATATTGGATATTGGATATTCGGCGAGTGAACTTCATTGGATATTGGATGTTGGATATTCAAATCCAAACTTCAAAATGTGCAGTTTTTTGTTTACCAAGGGTGGTTCTGTCAAATATCCAACAGCCATTTGACATTGGATGTTAGATTTTCAAAGATACAGAATTTGCAGATTTTGAATATCCAACGGAGTGGTGAAGTCCATTGGATATTGGATATTTGCCGATTTTGCAAATTATGCAAGGCCTCAAGTCTAAAATAGTAAATTGGATGTATTACCTGGTATATTCATAGCCAAAGTTGTAAAATTTGCAAATTTCTGTGCTCAAGGGGGGCCCCAGCCGAATATCCAATGGTGAATCCAGTTCATTTGGATATTGGATATTCAAAGTTGCTGATTTTGCAAATTATGCAAGGCCTCAGGTCTAGAATAGTAAATTTGATGTATTACCTGGTATATTCATAGCCAAAGTTGTAAAATTAGCATATTTCTGTGCTCAAGGGGAGCTCTGGCCGAATATCAAACAGAGTAGTGAAGTTCATTGGATATTGGATATTGGATATTCAAAGTTGCTGATTTTGCAAATTATGCAAGGTCTCAACTCTAAAATAGTAAATTGGATGTATTACCTGGTATATTCAAAGCCAAAGTTGTAAAATTAGCATATTTCTGTGCTCAAGGGGGGCCCTTGCCGAATATCCAACGGTGAATCTAGTTCATTGGATATTGGATATTCAAAGTTGCTGATTTTGCAAATTATGCAAGGTCTCAATTCTAACATAGTAAATTGGATGTATTACCTGGTGTATTCAAAGCCAAAGTTGTAAAATTAGCATATTTCTGTGCTGAATATCCAACAGAGTAGTGAAGTTCATTGGATATCGGATATTGGATATTCAAAGTTGCTGATTTTGCAAATTATGCAAGGTCTCAAGTCTAAAATAGTAAATTGGATGTATTACCTGGTATATTCAAAGCCAAAGTTGTAAAATTAGCATATTTCTGTGCTCAAGGGGGGCCCTTGCCGAATATCCAACGGTGAATCTAGTTCATTGGATATTGGATATTGGATATTCAAAGTTGCTGATTTTGCAAATTATGCAAGACCAAGGATCTAAAACAGTTAAATCAATGATTTACATACATTCTTCAAAGCCAAAGTGACATAATTTGAAAATTTCTGTGCTCAAGGGGCACCAGTGATGAATATCCAATGGAAATCTTGTTGGATATTGGATATTCAACTTTGCTTATTTTGCAACTTTGGGATGTCCAATGTTTGAAAAGAGTTAATTTAATAAAACATTGATGTTTTATACGTCCATATTTGCATAATTTGTAAATTTTTTGTTGCCAGGACGACTATTGTACGAAGGTCCAACAGTAGTTGCATGACCAAGGATCTAAAACAGTTAAATCAATGATTTACATACATTCTTCAAAGCCAAAGTGACATAATTTGAAAATTTCTGTGCTCAAGGGGCACCAGTGATGAATATCCAATGGAAATCTTGTTGGATATTGGATATTCAACTTTGCTTATTTTGCAACTTTGGGATGTCCAATGTTTGAAAAGAGTTAATTTAATAAAACATTGATGTTTTATACATCCATATTTGCATAATTTGTAAATTTTTTGTTGCCAGGACGACTATTGTACGAAGGTCCAACAGTAGTTGCATGATAGACTTTTGATATCCAAAGTTGCCAATTTGACAAATTTTGGAGAAACAAACATCTGAGATAATAAATAAAATAAATAATAATTTAATAAATTGGATGTTTGACATAGAATGTTGAAAGCCGAAGTGGTAAAATTTGTCATCAAGGGGGGCCCTGGCCGAATATCCAACAGACTGGTGAAGTTCATTGGATATTGGATGTTGGATATTCAAAGTTGCTGATTTTGCAAATTATGCAAGGCTTCAAGTCCACAATAGTAAATTGGATGTATTACATGGTATATTCAAATTTTGCAAACTATGCAAGACCAAGGATCTAAAACAGTTAAATTGATGATTTGCATGTAATTCAAAGCCACAGTGACGTAATTTGAAAATCTTTGTTTTCGAGGGGCAATCTCATTGGATATTGGATATTCAAATTTGCTTATTTTACCACTTCAGAATGTACAATCATTGAGTTAATTGAATCATTGAGTTAACTGAATGAAATATCAATTGGTGATTTCTATATCTGCATTTGCATAATTTGTCAATTTGTGGTTTCCAGTCCTTCATTGCTCTTGGATAAACATCCAACAGGAGTCGGATGATAAACTTAAGGTATTCAAAGTTGCCAATATGGCAAATGGAGTAGAAAAAACATCTAGGATAGTGAATTGGATGTATTACAGAAAATATCAAAATCCAGACTGTTAGTGGGTGAAACTTGGCGGAAACCATTGCCGTTTCAAGTTTATATTTTAGGATAAGTCGGACTCACTCAAGGTGCAACGTCTGCTAATTGCACAATACTAAAATTTGGTAAATTTTTAGAGGTACCGTAATATGGGGTGAATAGGGACACTGGGGTGAATCGGGACAGGATAGGGAAGAATTCTATTTCTTAAAAAAACACCTATTTCTCCTTAACTCAGGAAATAGATTTTTGGCACATTTATAGCTGACATACCAGAGCAAATTTTCATATAGTTTTATATTTCTAACTGCAAGCAGTGAGGAGCTGCAGTACTTTAAACTTAGCATTGCGGAAAGTGAATTCTCAAATGCTGGTCAGAACTTAGCATGCACTGTGAAAAGTATTAATACTAGAGCCACCAATCTTATAGGAAACTTTTAAAACTCAGTTTCGGCCAGTTGGAGGGCCAGAATAGTAGACTAGATGTGAGATTATGTAAATTTGGTCATGGGTTCAGATCCAGGGCAATGACAAATTTTTTTTTATTTTCATGAAAATACATTTTTGCCATGTTGAATATGTTTTCTAATATTTGCTCACAAGTAGCAATCACTTTAGAAAACTATTAAGTATTGATTGTGAAAATAAGGGAGTGTCCCGATTCACCCAAAAGTGTGGGGTGAATTGGGACAGTGGTTTTATGGGTCTAGAGCATTGGAATTTTAACATATCAGTACAAGCTCTTGGGGATACTTTGACCTTGTGCTGGAACATAATTTGACACCATATTTCGATTTCTGAGTTTACTTTTGTTCATACTGGGTGGAGGGTTGGTCTAGTGGTAGCGTACTGGGCTGCCAATCGCTGGGTCCAGGATTCGAATCCAGCTCTTGCTGAGTCACCTGGGCCTATGTTGGACGGCTGTTTCAATCATCCTTCGCCTCATTGCCGTGTCCTCCCCCTGTCCTAATTAGCCTACCAAGTGCGTAAATACAGGACGTAAAGCCCCAATCATCGATTCAATACTTTTGTTCATACTATGACCAAAAACCGGCCAATTCTGTCCCAATTCACCCCATGTTACGGTAGCAACTTTAAAATTTCCAACCCTGTCTCACTTGCAAAACACACAGGAACTGCAAAGAATACTATGTAGTTTGTCATCGGAAAAGTGCAAATAAATACATGCCAAGCTTCATTGATGTTCTTTTACTCTTTTACAGTTGGAGGGGTATGTGCACTCGGGGTCGGCTGGCTCAGACAAAAATGAAGCAATCGACAATTACACAGGCATAATTGCTGCATAATGTCAATATACAGGCCTACAAATATAAGAACTTTAAATAACAGAAATCGAAAAAGATGTCTTTGAGATATTCAAGTTTTCGTAGAGGGGGGCTTATTTTTGTAAATATTCAGGTTTTTCAAGGTTGTAAGTCCATCGATTCTTTGTAAAATTAACCTTGAAGTTATGGATCATAAATTGATACATTTTTTTAAAGCATAGCATACACAGAATTTGGTTTTCTGTAATTAGGGGAGTTAAATTGACTTGATAACTTAATATTACTCAAGGAGAGGTCTGTTTTACTTGAGATGTAAAACAAAATAGGGCTTTTTGTAGTTTGCTTCTCAGACCAAGAGCAGAACTACAGTATATGCTTAGTATATTTTTTTGCTACAAACTTATGTTGTAATCACTGACCTACAGAAATGGGCACTACTCAATGCTCTTTTGCATAAGATGTGCAATGTGCCTGACATCATCAGTTCAGGTGCTGTTGCTTGTAGATGGGAAGAATTTTTGCTGAGGAAATTTGTAAATTTGCCCTCTATAAGTGCTATTTTGAGCATGATTCCTCGTGAAACAGTGCATTTTTAACATAGTAACTGGGAGACTAAATGGTCTCCAAGTGGAAAAATTTTGTCTCCCAGTCATTGCCAAATAATATTACTGGGAGACCAATTTTTTCCAGAGACTCACATTTATTGCACATTTGGTTGTCTATTTTAAAGTTCTTGAGTGACATTTGAATATGAAGCTTCTTTCCATACCAAAAATATATTTCTTCACTGTCATTACTGTTTAAAAATACTATATATTTCGGCTAACATCAACTTTTTCATACATTAACAAGAAAATTTTTTTCGGAAAAAAATATAGCCGATATTTGTAGTTATAATTTGTTTTGCTAGATAATGGGATTTTTAAAAGAGATTTGTTGAGGAGTTGATGAGAATTCCATGGACAGCTTCAATTCAATGCTGCAAGTTCCTTCATGTCTGATCTCTTTCATAGCCTTTGTACCTATATACCTGTCTACAGATCTTCTGTCTGTCTATTATATTTATTTAACCATCTGACAGATAATCTGTGCTATTGGCAGCTCTAAAAGATCTCCTCTGCTCCATGAAAAGAGCCACAATGCAGTTGTAGCCTTTTCTTGGAATCTCAGCTGCAGCAAGGTCACACTGACATTTCCCCAAGATGTCTAAATTTAGCCCAGGTTTCCCCAAAAGAGCACTAACTTTGATGATGTGTCTTCACACATGCTTCCTTATTTCCATTGACAAATCCACCTGGTGGACTCTTGGTGGTGAACATATATCCGCCTATGGCAAGTAAGTTACTTCACATATCTTGTATTGCTAAGGGCCTGGGAATCGGCTAAAAAAATTTGCAAAACTCCTTTTGGTAGAAATTGGCCAAACTTCTAGAATGTCGTGTATCCCGGTGCCACAAATAAAAGGTCATTCCAATGGTCTCCCAGTCAAAAAATCCTGAAAAAATGCTCTGTCATGAAATATATCTAATTGACATATTATAGCTAACATTGAAGAGTTGATCATACAAGAAAGGACAAGAATCAGACAATTATTATTATAGATGATAAGACAGGGACTGATCCGACAAGATTTGACAGAAAAAGCCATGTTTATCCAAGAGCAATCCTGGAAACCACAAATTGACAAATTATGCAAATCTAGATATATAAATCACCAATTGATATTTCATTCAGTTAACTCAATGATTCAATTAACTCAATGACTGTACATTCTGAAGTGGCAAAATAAGCAAATTTGAATATCCAATCTCCAATGAGATTTCCATTGGATATTCGGCTGGGGTGCCCCTCGAAAAAAAAAATGTGCAAATTATGTCACTCTGGCTTTGAATTACTTGCAATTCATCGATTTAACTGATTTAGATCCTGGTCTTGCATAGTTTGCAAAATTTGAATATACCAGGTAATACATCCAATTTACTATTATGGACTTGAAGCCTTGCATAATTTGCAAAATCAGCAACTTTGAATATCCAACATCCAATATCCAATGAACTTCACTAGTCTGTTGGATATTCGGCCAGGGCCCCCCTTGATCACAAATTTTACCACTTCGGCTTTCAACATTCTATGTCAAACATCCAATTTATTACCTCAGATGTTTGTTTCTCCAGAATTTGTCAAATTGGCAACTTTGGATATCAAAAGTCTATCATGAAACTACCGTTGGACCTTCGTACAATAGTCGTCCCGGTAGCAACAAATTTACAAATTATGCAAATATGGATGTATAAAACATCAATGTTTTATTAAATTAACTCTTTCCAAACATTGTACATCCCAAAGTTGCAAAATAAGCAAAGTTGAATATCCAATATCCAACAAGATTTCCATTGGATATTCATCACTGGTGCCCCTTGAGCACAAAAATTTTCAAATTATGTCACTTGGCTTCGAAGAATGTATGTAAATCATTGATTTAACTGTTTTAGATCCTTGGTCTTGCATAATTTGCAAAATCAGCAACTTTGAATATCCAATATCCAGTGAACTTCACTACTCTGTTGGATATTCAGCCAGAGCCCCCCTTGAGCACTGAAATATGCTAACTTTACAACTTTGGCTATGAATATACCAGGTATTACATTGACATCCAATTTACTATTTTAGACTTGAGGCCTTGCATAATTTGCAAAATCAGCAACTTTGAATATCCAACATCCAATATCCAATGAACTTCACTACTCTGTTGGATATTCGGCCAGAGCCCCCCTTCAGCACAGAAATATGCTAATTTTACAACTTTGGCTTTGAGTATACCAGGTAATACATCCAATTTACTATTTTAGACTTGAGACCTTGCATAATTTGCAAAATCAGCAACTTTGAATATCCAATATCCAATATCCAATGAAGTAGATTCACCGTTTGATATTTGACAAGGGCCCCCCTTGAGCACAGAAATATGCTAATTTTACAACTTTGGCTTTGAATATACCAGGTAATACATCCAAATTACCATTTTAGTCTAGAGACCTTGCATAATTTGCAAAATCAGCAACTTTGAATATCCAATATCCAATATCCAATGAAGTTCACTACACTGTTGGATATTCGGCCAGAGCCCCTCTGGAGCACAGAAATATGCTAATTTTACAACTTTGGCTTTGAATATACCAGGTAATACAGCCAATTCACTATTTTAGACTTGAAGCCTTGCTCGGCGCCGCGACATATCCACCACAGGACCAATGGTGGAACCTAATTTTTCGATCCAGAATCAATTCAGAAATGGGTTGAAATGATGCAGATGATGGTGGAAATACCTAACAAAAGTCATTTTGTGCCTTAACTGGGGTGTATAGGGTCACACAGCCTGTGGAACCCTCCATTCCACCACAGGACCGATGGTGGAACCTTCTTTTTTTCAACCCAGAACCAATTCAGAAATGGGTTGAAATGATGCAGATGATGGTGGAAATACCTACCAAAAGTCATATTGTGCCTTACCTGGGGTGTATAGGGTCACACAGCCTCTGGAACCCTCCATTCCACCACAGGACCAATGGTGGAACCTTCTTTTTTTCAACCCAGAACCAATTCAGAAATGGGTTGAAATGATGCAGATGACGGTGGAAATACCTAACAAAAGTCATATTGTGCCTTACCTGGGGCGTACAGGGTCACACAGCCTGTGGAACCCTCCATTCCACCACAGGCCAATGGTGGAACCTTCTTTTTTTCAACCCAGAACCAATTCAGAAATTGGTTGAAATGATGCAGATGATGGTGGAAATACCTAACAAAAGTCATTTTGTGCCTTACCTGGGGCGTATAGGTCACACAGCCTTTGGAACCCTCCATTCCACCACAGGACCAATGGTGGAACCTAATTTTTCGATCCAGAATCAATTCAAAAATGGGTTGAAATGATGCAGATGATGGTGGAAATACCTACCAAAAGTCATTTTGTGCCTTACCTGGGGCGTACAGGGTCACACAGCCTGTGGAACCCTCCATTCCACCACAGGACCAATGGTGGAACCTAATTTTTCGATCCAGAATCAATTCAGAAATGGGTTGAAATGATGCAGATGATGGTGGAAATACCTAACAAAAGTCATTTTGTGCCTTACCTGGGGCGTACAGGGTCACACAGCCTGTGGAACCCTCCATTCCACCACAGGACCAATGGTGGAACCTTCTTTTTTTCAACCCAGAACCAATTCAGAAATGGGTTGAAATGATGCAGATGATGATGGAAATACCTAACAAAAGTCATTTTGTGCCTTACCTGGGATGTATAGGGTCACACAGCCTGTGGAACCCTCCATTCCACCACAGGACCAATGGTGGAACCTTCTTTTTTTCAACCCTGAACCAATTCAGAAATGGGTTGAAATGATGCAGATGATGGTGGAAATACCTACCAAAAGTCATATTGTGCCTTACCTGGGGCGTATAGGGTCACACAGCCTGTGGAACCCTCCATTCCACCACAGGACCAATGGTGGAACCTTCTTTTTTTCAACCCAGAACCAATTCAGAAATGGGTTGAAATGATGCAGATGATGGTGGAAATACCTAACAAAAGTCATATTGTGCCTTACTTGGGGCATATAGGGTCACACAGCCTGTGGAACCCTCCATTCCACCACAGGACCAATGGTGGAACCTTCTTTTTTTCAACCCAGAACCAATTCAGAAATGGGTTGAAATGATGCAGATGATGGTGGAAATACCTACCAAAAGTCATATTGTGCCTTACCTGGGGCGTATAGGGTCACACAGCCTGTGGAACCTTCCATTCCACCACAGGACCAATGGTGGAAAATAATTTTTCGATCCAGAATCTATTCAGAATTGGGTTGAAATGATGCAGATGATGGTGGAAATACCTAACAAAAGTCATTTTGTGCCTTACCTGGGGCGTATAGGGTCACACAGCCTGTGGAACCCTCCATTCCACCACAGGACCAATGGTGGAACCTTCTTTTTTTCAACCCAGAACCAATTCAGAAATGGGTTGAAATGATGCAGATGATGGTGGAAATACCTAACAAAAGTCATATTGTGCCTTACTTGGGGCATATAGGGTCACACAGCCTGTGGAACCCTCCATTCCACCACAGGACCAATGGTGGAACCTTCTTTTTTTCAACCCAGAACCAATTCAGAAACGGGTTGAAATGATGCAGATGATGGTGGAAATACCTACCAAAAGTCATATTGTGCCTTACCTGGGGCGTATAGGGTCACACAGCCTGTGGAACCTTCCATTCCACCACAGGACCAATGGTGGAACCTAATTTTTCGATCCAGAATCTATTCAGAAATGGGTTGAAATGATGCAGATGATGGTGGAAATACCTAACAAAAGTCATTTTGTGCCTTACCTGGGGCGTATAGGGTCACACAGCCTGTGGAACCTTCCATTCCACCACAGGACCAATGGTGGAACCTAATTTTTCGATCCAGAATCTATTCAGAATTGGGTTGAAATGATGCAGATGATGGTGGAAATACCTAACAAAAGTCATTTTGTGCCTTACCTGGGGCGTATAGGGTCACACAGCCTGTGGAACCCTCCATTCCACCACAGGACCAATGGTGGAACCTAATTTTTCGATCCAGAATCAATTCAGAAATGGGTTGAAATGATGCAGATGATGGTGGAAATACCTACCAGAAGTCATTTTGTGCCTTACCTGGGGTGTATAGGGTCACACAGCCTGTGGAACCCTCCATTCCACCACAGGACCAATGGTGGAACCTTCTTTTTTTCAACCCAGAACCAATTCAGAAATGGGTTGAAATGATGCAGATGATGGTGGAAATACCTACCAAAAGTCATATTGTGCCTTACCTGGGGCGTATAGGGTCACACAGCCTGTGGAACCCTCCATTCCACCACAGGACCAATGGTGGAACCTTCTTTTTTTCAACCCAGAACCAATTCAGAAATGGGTTGAAATGATGCAGACGACGGTGGAAATACCTAACAAAAGTCATACTGTGCCTTACTTGGGGCATATAGGGTCACACAGCCTGTGGAACCCTCCATTCCACCACAGGACCAATGGTGGAAACTTCTTTTTTTCAACCCAGAACCAATTCAGAAATGGGTTGAAATGATGCAGATGATGGTGGAAATACCTACCAAAAGTCTTATTGTGCCTTACCTGGGGCGTATGGGGTCACACAGCCTGTGGAACCCTCCATTCCACCACAGGACCAATGGTGGAACCTTCTTTTTTTCAAACCAGAACCAATTCAGAAATGGGTTGAAATGATGCAGATGACGTCGGAAATACCTACCAAAAGTCATACTGTGCCTTACTTGGGGCGTATAGGGTCACGCAGCCTGTGGAACCCTCCATTCCACCACAGGACCAATGGTGGAACCTTCTTTTTTTCAACCCAGAACCAATTCAGAAATGGGTTGAAATGATGCAGATGATGGTGGAAATACCTACCAAAAGTCATATTGTGCCTTACCTGGGGCGTACAGGGTCACACAGCCTGTGGAACCCTCCATTCCACCACAGGACCAATGGTGGAACCTTCTTTTTTTCAACCCAGAACCAATTCAGAAATGGGTTGAAATGATGCAGATGATGGTGGAAATACCTAACAAAAGTCATTTTGTGCCTTACCTGGGGCGTATAGGGTCACACAGCCTGTGGAACCCTCCATTCCACCACAGGACCAATGGTGGAACCTAACGTTTCGATCCAGAATCAATTCAAAAATGGGTTGAAATGATGCAGATGATGGTGGAAATACCTACCAAAAGTCATTTTGTGCCTTACCTGGGCGTACAGGGTCACACAGCCTGTGGAACCCTCCATTCCACCACAGGACCAATGGTGGAACCTAATTTTTCGATCCAGAATCTATTCAGAAATGGGTTGAAATGATGCAGATGATGGTGGAAATACCTAACAAAAGTCATACTGTGCCTTACCTGGGGCGTATGGGGTCACACAGCCTGTGGAACCCTCCATTCCACCACAGGACCAATGGTGGAACCTTCTTTTTTTCAACCCAGAACCAATTCAGAAATGGGTTGAAATGATGCAGATGATGGTGGAAATACCTACCAAAAGTCTTATTGTGCCTTACCTGGGGCGTATGGGGTCACACAGCCTGTGGAACCCTCCATTCCACCACAGGACCAATGGTGGAACCTTCTTTTTTTTCAATCCAGAACCAATTCAGAAATGGGTTGAAATGATGCAGATGACGGTGGAAATACCTACCAAAAGTCATACTGTGCCTTACTTGGGGCGTATAGGGTCACACAGCCTGTGGAACCCTCCATTCCACCACAGGACCAATGGTGGAACCTTCTTTTTTTCAACCCAGAACCAATTCAGAAATGGGTTGAAATGATGCAGATGATGGTGGAAATACCTAACAAAAGTCATTTTGTGCCTTACCTGGGGCGTATAGGGTCACACAGCCTGTGGAACCCTCCATTCCACCACAGGACCAATGGTGGAACCTAACGTTTCGATCCAGAATCAATTCAAAAATGGGTTGAAATGATGCAGATGATGGTGGAAATACCTACCAAAAGTCATTTTGTGCCTTACCTGGGGCGTACAGGGTCACACAGCCTGTGGAACCCTCCATTCCACCACAGGACCAATGGTGGAACCTAATTTTTCGATCCAGAATCAATTCAGAAATGGGTTGAAATGATGCAGATGATGGTGGAAATACCTAACAAAAGTCATACTGTGCCTTACCTGGGGCGTATGGGGTCACACAGCCTGTGGAACCCTCCATTCCACCACAGGACCAATGGTGGAACCTTCTTTTTTTCAACCCAGAACCAATTCAGAAATGGGTTGAAATGATGCAGATGATGATGGAAATACCTAATAAAAGTCATTTTTTGCCTTACCTGGGATGTATAGGGCCACAAAGCCTGTGGAACCCTCCATTCCACCACAGGACCAATGGTGGAACCTTTTTTTTTCAACCCAGAACCAATTCAGAAATGGGTTGAAATGATGCAGATGATGGTGGAAATACCTACCAAAAGTCATATTGTGCCTTACCTGGGGCGTATAGGGTCACACAGCCTGTGGAACTCTCCATTCCACCACAGGACCAATGGTGGAACCTTCTTTTTTTCAACCCAGAACCAATTCAGAAATGGGTTGAAATGATGCAGATGATAATGGAAATACCTAACAAAAGTCATATTGTGCCTTACCTGGGGCGTATAGGGTCACACAGCCTGTGGAACCCTCCATTCCACCACAGGACCAATGGTGGAACCTAATTTTTCGATCCAGAATCAATTCAAAAATGGGTTGAAATGATGCAGATGATGGTGGAAATACCTAACAAAAGTCATTTTGTGCCTTACCTGGGGCGTATAGGGTCACACAGCCTGTGGAACCCTCCATTCCACCACAGGACCAACGGTGGAACCTTTTATCCACCACAGGACCAATTGAATAGTTAGAGTGAGCTTTGATAAAATGCCTGTAATATATCTCTTAAATGTCATTATGAGTAATTAGTTCAGTATGGGGATATATGATTGCGGAACCTTGCAATCCACCTCAGGACCTGTGGTGGTTCCTGACCTCCTGTGCAGGACAACCCTAAATATTTGATTATTTCCAATAAACACCTCCCCATAAATGCCCAAAATGACCAGGAACATCACCTTCCACAACAGGACCAATGGTGGCACCTGACCTCCTGTACAGGGAAACCCCCAGTATTTCATTATTTCCAATAAACACCTCACCATAAATGTCCAAACAAACCAGGAACCTCATCTTCCACAGTAGGACTACCCTCAACATATCATTATTTCCAATAAACGCCTGATAATAAATACCCCAAAGGACCATGAAACTCCTCTTTCACTACAGAATCAATGGTGGAACCTAACTAGCAAATTCAAATAAATTCAAATTCAAATAATTTTATTTATACTCGATTAAAAATATAATTATGCACAAGACTACCCACAATTTTTTTCATTTGCCGCAATAAGCATCTAATATTAAATGCCCAAGAGTAGGGGAGACCGGGGTAAGTTGTGCCATCTTTTGCGTCAGGCTGATTTTCCAAAAAACCTAAGCCTAATCAAGTAATCTGAAAGTCAGACATCAAAATACAATACGTTGGCCAGAATCGACCAAAGTTTCAGAGCAATCTGACCATTTAGTCCGGCAGAAAAATGAAGATTTTTGACCTGACCCAAAAGTCCCGGATATAGTTTTTTTTACTTTGGATTATTGTTCTATAGGGTCCGGGCTAACATTTCTTAGGTGATGTGAAACTCTCACCTTCGGGCAATTAGCATAATCCAAGATGGCGTCCCAAGATGGCCGCCGATACCAAAATGCCCATATCTCAGCCCCTAATTACAGTAGAAAGATAAACAAAACATCATTTTTAGGGTTTTCTGGGCCAAGGAATTCAACTGCAGGCATTATAAAGTGATTGGATCAATTTTGAGACACATAAAACACGAAATATTGATAAATCAGCCCAAATCGCAACTTTTTCAGCATTATACTGAGTTGGCTCAGGGAAACTACAATCACAGAGTGAATAAAAGCATGAAACTAAATACAGAGTGGCATAGGATTCTACTGATTTGACTAAGGGGGGAGAAGGAGGCCAAATAAAAATATTCATGCAGGTGAAAAATCCAAGATGGTGTCCGGAATGGCCGTCTAACATGATATATTTGCTCAAGTAAAGAATTTTTGTGTCAAAAAAGGACTTACTTTGTGACACATCAAATCAACAGACTTTGGTACATTTAGATAAAAACCTCATGGAAATAAGTCTAACCTCTTTGCATTGGATGTGGGTTTGAAACATGATTTTTGATGTTTTCTGAGGCAAAGAATGCACTTTATTTAGAAAAGACAGTAATTTTCTGATCTATATCAAGGGTAAAATAGGTATAGTGTACCAAAATCACAACTATTTTTGGTGTGTGTTTGGTTGGAAGAGTCTGCTTTCTACATTTATAAATTTCTTGTCATATAAACTCAAGTAAAATCATCTACTCTTCTATTGGAGGTGTTTTATTTGTATAAGTTTGTGACCCCAACTTTCCTCAAATGAAGTTTTAATTCAAAGGGAGAAATGTGGGTGACTGTTCTAGGATAGATAAGAATGGGCACAAGGCAGGGAGGTGTGATGGACAGTGGTGAACAGGGTAAGATGAGAGCGGGAAGAGTCTGTAACTCTGAATGTGCAAAACAGCCATGGGAATTGTTTATTCAGCACTTTCTATAAAGAAATGTTTAAATGAGCGTAGCTTTTGTCCAATTTTTCACAAATGCAGAAGCACAGACAACAGTTAATGCTGGTTTTATCCAAACATTCTTGAAGTGCATGACCATGGAAGCATGGGAGGGGGAATTCAGCAAGGAAGAAGGAGACATCCAGAGGACAAACAGGATGAGGGCAGAGCAAAGAGGCGTGCTGGGAAAAGGGAGACAGACAGGAGGATGCCACAATGTTGTAGTTTCGATGGCACGTAGGGCAGAAACTGCGAAAAAAAAAGGTAGTGGAGCAAGAGAGAATTAGGCATTGGTGATTGGCAGACAAGGAAACTGTAAAGGAAGGAATACGCAGGTTAGTATATACTATATATGGAGGAGATATGGCAGAAGGAGGCATAGAGGGCAAATGAATCGACAGATGTGACAGTGGGGGTTGGTATTACAGGATGCCTCTGGGCGAAGGCCAGGAAAGAGGACTTGAGGAGGCAAAAAGAAATCATGCTAGACTACTGGGATGGGTGGAGTACAAGGAGCAGAAGGACAGCTGGGAATGGAACATTTTCATTGTTTAAAATCCCCTTGACCTGCCCTCTCCATATATCCGAACCTCCTCCCCCCTTTATCTTCTTCCCTCAATACATTCTCCTGCATGGTTTTCTCTCTACTTGTCCTAAATTCCCATCCATCATCATCTGCAAACACTTTTAATCTATTCATCCCTCTCTGTCTTCTTAATATTACAAATCTCTTGTTTCAGCACATCCTGCTTCTTCCCCGTCTTTCCATCGCACATGCTCCTTCGATACCATTCATTCTCCCTCGCTCCTCCATTCATGTATATTCCCTTGCGCATTGAATTACTTCTTGCTGCCTCCTATCCTATCACCAGTTTCGTACATCCTTGCCTCCATGTCTCCAGGCTCACTGCATCATCTCCTTCTTTCTGGCCTATCCCGACATGCATCCTCCTCCCTGTATTCATTCTATTTCCACATGTCTCCTCCCTTCTTCATTTGATCATCTTCCTGGTTATGCCCCCTGTAATATTTCCTTAGTTTTACTGGTTTCACCTTTCCCTTCCTCCTTCCCTGTCACCTCTTCATGCCTCTGTTAGCCATTCACCTTCTGTTCCACTTCCTTCCACGCCTCCTCCTTCCCCATCTCTGCCATTCTCCTATTTCCTAGTCTTATTTTCACTCTAAGGTCTCTACCACTTTCTTCAATCCTTTTCTCCACGCTGTTTGCCTCCTAACTCCAGCACACCTCTTCCTTTCGAACTTCCTTGCAGTTTGTCACAACAAAAATGTCCTTCCTAGGGCCTATTCTCCCTGTCTCCTTCATCAGTCTAGTCATCCACCAAGGTTCACTTTCAATGCCTCCTCAATTGTGTGCACCTGTATTGTATCGATATTATACATCAACATTTCTTAATGCCCGCAAGAAAAAGTTGACACTCATGCTCATCTGTACCTTGCACGTACATGTAACATGATGTCACACGATTTTCTCAAATGCAACTGTTTATAATAACATAATACAAAATCATAGACAATGATTTATATATGACTCCCATTTGATATAAATCTACCCACCAGCACCCCCCATACTGAATGGCAATCATGCTAATCATTATGGTGATAATCTCTGGACATGAATCAAAATCTGCAAATTGAATGTGCCACAAATGTCAACTCCTTTCTAGACAGAAAATAATTTTTCTTGGGCACATTCCGGACACCATATTGGAATTTTTACCTGCATGAATATTTTCATTTGACCCCCTTCTGTCCCTTTGAGTTAAATCAGTAGAATCCTATGCCACTCTGTATTTAGTTTCATGCTTTTATTCACTCTGTGATTGTATTTCGGAAAATTACTGTCTTTTCTAAATAAAATGCATTCTTTGCCTCAGAAAACATCAAAAATCATGTTTCAAACCCACATCCAATGCAAAGAGGTTAGTCTTATTTCCATGAGGTTTTTATCTAAATGTACCAAAGTCTGTTGATTTGATGTGTCACAAAGTAAGTCCTTTTTTGACACAAAAATTCTTTACTTGAGCAAATATATCATGTTAGACGGCCATTCCGGACACCATCTTGGATTTTTCACCTGCATGAATATTTTTATTTGGCCTCCTTCTCCCCCCTTAGTCAAATCAGTAGAATCCTATGCCACTCTGTATTTAGTTTCATGCTTTTATTCACTCTGTGATTGTATTTTCCCTGAGCTAACTCAGTATAATGCTGAAAAAGTTGCGATTTGGGCTAATTTATCAATATTTCGTGTTTTATGTGTCTCAAAATTGATCCAATCACTTTTCTAATGCCTGCAGTTGAATTCCTTGGCCCAGAAAACCCTAAAAATGATGTTTTGTTTATCTTTCTACTGTAATTAGGGCTGAGATATGGGCATTTTGGTATCGGCGGCCATCTTGGGACGCCATCTTGGATTATGTCAATTGCCCGAAGGTGAGAGTTTCACATCACCCAAGAAATGTTAGCCTGGACCCTATAGAACAATAATCCAAAGTAAAAAAAACTATATCCGGGACTTTTGGGTTACCCCACAGTTCTGCCGGACTAATTGGGAAGGTCATGGTAGGCGTTTTAAAAAAGTAGGTGCCGGGGTAAGTTGTGCCGCATGACGGTGTAAGTTGATCCGCTTAATTTATTCCAAAAAAACCTTGTATTTCACCCATTTCTTAAGATAGATCATTTGTATCATAGTTTTAACTTATTGCTGACATGTTACATGTCATTGAAACTTATCAAACACTAGATTTACCCATGATTTGGGGCAGGCCTATAATGGGGAATAATTAACCCCCCCCCCCTCTAAATTTATATATCATGTTACAAAAGTGGTGGTTGAAATTATAATGCAGCATAGAACTTTAGATGGCATGTATACAAAGATTTGCCATGTTTACCTGCATTGGCATGTGGCCCCGTGTTGGATGCTGAGCATGTGAAATGACATTTGAGTAATAATTGGAATATAAGTAAAGAGTGGTGGTAGAGGAATTGAAGTTGATTGTATTTCTTATCCTTTTGACATAAAATGCTATGAGTTATGGCATATTGATGAAGAAAGACTGGAAATGTCATGCCCGTATGGAAAGGAAAAGATATGTTTAAAGGAAATGTGGATTGATGGAAATTTATGGAATTTAAAAGCAAACAGGTAAAAGTGTATGGGCATTCAGACATTGACAGATGGAATGGGCTAGAGAAGAGCTTTAAAATGAGGGTAAGATGAGGAAGATACAATGAGTAGAATTGGTTGAGCCAGGTAGGAGTGAAGAGCAGTAGGAGAGAGTGAAGTGTGTGGAACTTTTTGGCGGGAAGGCAGACGGTGGCGCCAGTCCTAAACGTGAGCAATAGCGGAAGTACGATGGAGATTCATGCGCCCCTGGAGGGGAACAACAGCAGAGGCAGAAAACGTAAATAAGGGAGCTGTTTCACTGTTATTTGTTGTTATCAGAAGGACAGGATAGATCAATAAGGATAGGTGGACAGTTTAGGTGAGTGGCATTGCTCGGGGAGGAGTTTTTAGCTGTTGCAGGTGTGAGCATGTCACCCATGATTTTTGCATCTTATACCCGGCAGGGATTTTATGTAAAAATGAAGAAGAGTAAAGATGAATAAAAAAAACATTCCTATGTCATACCATCGGCACAACTCACCCCAATTATCAAAATGGCACAACTTACCCCAAATTGATTTTCTGGATGAAACTGGTTGTCAAAAATAAATAAACAATGCAAGAAGAAATCTAACAACACAAATGTCGAGATATACCTCCTAACTCCATCCTACCAGAGGGACATCATCTCATTGTAAATACCAAATGACGGAGAAACAAGAATGTCAGTCCTCGGCACTTTTTCAGCAACAAAATTGAATTTATGAGTGTAGCTTTTCATACCATTATATTTGGTAGTTTTTTTTTTGGCGCCAAATGATGTTGACCAAGTGGGTATATATGGTAGGCATTGCCTTCTTTGCCCAGTTCTTCATTTCACCTCAACAGTGGGCGGGACAACTTACCCCGCGGCACAACTTACCCCAGTCTCCCCTACAACATTTAAATAATGCCTGGTAAATTTTCCATGAACTCCCCTGCATCCAATAGGCAGACGACATTAATACAAATCAAAATTGTGTACTTACAATTTAATCATGAATATATATTGAATTGAACCATACAGAGTGACCCACCTCAATTTGTGCATGACCTTACAATTTTACTTAAGACAACAAAAATGAGACAGGTAATTTTTGAAAACATAATTGTCTAATTGGTACTAATGGCTGTTAAATAAGGTTGGCTATTAGCCTCTACAGTCATTCAAAAATGACAGGCAAGTGAAAATGTGTCGCTGTTTTATTTTGTGCCAAAAAACTGCTAGAGAAGAACTCAGAGTGCACCAGCATCAACAAAATCCTCCAAAACTACCTGAAATGAGGTTGATATGCAAAGGAGGTTCTTAGAAACGGGGATGGATGGTGTTTGTGAGATTTTGAGTCCAGTGTAGGTTACCAAGTCAGCAAATTTAGAATTGAAACCTGTCGGAGACAAATATTAAAGTCAAAATATGGCAAAACACTTAGCATAATCGACTATCAGATGATTGCCAACACAAAATAGTAAGGTATTATGATAGTCAGAGTCATTAGAAAAGTAAAACATGACACCCAGGTTCTAAAAGCAAAGAGAAAAAGTACAGCAACACTTCTACAAAAATCTATTTTTGTGTCATGTAGAAAGTCACAAATTTCCATCCCTCAAAATCTAGTCTTATTTTGACCAACATTTGTGATGGAAACACATGGTTCTTTAATACTACCAGGTGCAGAAGATTTCCCTCAACAAATTCATCATGTCATTTGGCTTAGAAATCCAAGGCAAGTCATATAAGATTCATTGTTGACAATTTATCTGCATTATCGGAAAAATTAATAAAGTGGTGGATACAGACCTCAATGCTCAAAATGAAAGTGATTAATGATATTCCAATGTAAGATTAAGCTATTCTATGCTTTTTATGAGTGATAACAACAATTTTTTCCGACCCATCATTGATATAGACCCCTGGAAATTGTCGGTATGAAAATCGTGCACTGCATCATGACAGTACTAGGGCTTGCTGATTGAGTAAACCCAAACCTCCTTCAAAGAAAAGTCCTGGCACTGCTTTGGTATAGCTTCAGTAATACAGTACAAGCATTAGATGTGAGCCGAAATTTTTTTTCCAAGGTTGATAGAGCTAAATTGTAAAAAATCAGAAAAGGGCTATGCGAAATTTGAAATCTTTTTCTGAGTACAATCTTAACCAAAAATGAACCAAACTTGCATAATACTCTTCTCTTGGCTCTTGTCACTGAAACTCTAATTTGGTTTTTGAAATGGAAGTCCCAAACTGTTTCATTAAACACTGCTTTGGTTACAACATCAATGCACAAGTTGAGGTGGGTCACCCTGTATATGTCACAAGATTCATGAGTCGTACAAAGAACGCTCTTTCTTGCCCTGTTTAGGACAGGCATACTTCTACTGGAGATCGAAAATCGATAGATGGTATTGCAAAAGTGTAGAGGAATATTTGCGTAAATTATAAAAAGGTGATGTTGAACACGAAGTTCATTTTCTTTTACAATAAGTTTATTGAGGAAGAACAAAATTGTTAAAGTATTTTAAAAAGCTCAAAACGGACAAAACCACATGTATATTTTTTGAAAACTGGAGCATCTAGAAAAATTTGAATATTGATGTCCGAAATTAAAGTGACTGCTAAATCTATCCTTACTTGTAAAAGAAATAAATTTCTCTTCAGCTAGAGCCATGTTGCTAAAGATGCAGTAATCCCTATTGTAGTAAGTTTTGTAATTACATTATTATCCCGTTTGAAACTCAATGAAACTAAATAATATTGATGCATAAAAAACATTTTAGTAATTGAATTTATCTTCTGCTGACCACATGATGATGTGTAGCAGACAAATTGATTTGACTAACTATTATATATATCAAATTATTCTTCTTAAAATATTTAGGGGAAGAGGTTTCACATTGGTGCTGTGGTGGACGAGGAGGTTACTTGAATGTATAGCCTCCATCATTCCATATTTAGTACCAAGTGGTAAATTTTAAAAGTGGTCCTCTTGATGGGAGAAGGTCCCAGCATTGGTCCTTTGGTGGAGGAAAAGATCAATGATTTGTGTAATCTCCATATTTATATTTAGCTCAAGTTAATAAATTTAACAATGTCCTCTTGAGGGCAAGATATTCCAGCATTGGTCCGCTGTATGATGAAGTTCCATACCTTGTGCAGCCTTCATAATATTATATATATCTATTCCAAGCTATTTTAAAAGAATCAAACAAATGGATAGAAACGGGGAAAAAATACACCCTGCTGGGCTATTTAAGTGGTATTAGTTCATAGTCATGTAACAATCCTTGATTTTGATCCCACTACTTAATTGGTAAGTTGATCTAGACTAGAATTATAATTAGAATTAGAATTTATTGGTAAACAAAATACAATTACACTTCAACGAATCAACATAACAAGTTAATGGCAGAATTATAATACAAATAAAAAAAAAGGAACTGACGCACTGAATGTGTGTATGTTCCCTAGCAATTTCACAATATAATTTCTTAATCTTTATGGAACAGTGAATGAATATATATTATAGGAAATAAAAATTAATAAAAATACTGATAAATTAAAAACATTAATAGGCACTATCATATATACAAAAGTGGTAATGACAATAATCTTAATAATAGTTTTGTATTACAGAATAGCAAAAGATATTCTAGGTAGAAACCACAAATTCCTTGAAATATTAGTTACTTTATTTTTAAATGTAAATTTACTACAATTTAAATCAATGACATTCACAACAGAATTCCATATTTCCGCACCTTTAAATCTGACATGCATTTTAACAATTTCTGATCTACAAAATGGTAATCGAAGGTTATTCATATTTCTTGTTCCGTAATGATAAAAATCAGCTGGATAATTGAACATATCTGAAAACATTCTCGGCATTTCACCTCTTACAAACTTATACATGAACATCATAATTGAAACTTTATACAATTTAGGTGGTTGCACAATTTTTAAGTTAATTAAATATACTGCCCGAAGGTGTTCTTCGACTAACACCTTTAATTCTATGAACCGCCTGTTTTTGCAAAACCTATAGCGAATTAATATAATTAGTATACACCGCATCTGACGAAATTACGCAAGTAGGTTATTAGGGTGGTCCAAAAACACTTTCTTCTGAATTTCTTTGATCTGAAACTTGAATTGTGATGTCATATGGATAGAAGGTATTGTGTAAAAATTTCAGCAAAATCAATTGATATTTAGAGGTGGCACAAAGCCGTTGAAGTTTAACATGGGATTGCCCATCGGCAGACCTCAAAATCATCGGTATTTGAAAATCTTGCTATAACAGCGTATTATTTTGATCAAGTATCCTTTTTCTTAGTATGTACAGGATGCCCACTGCTTTCCTGATGTTCTGTCTGACTTATAATGCTTCGTAGCAGGTAAGCATAGATTTACATAGGTTAATTATCAAGCCTTTTTTCATAAAAACAGGCAAATATTTCACTTTCTACAAATAATAAATAAAAGATAACCCCCAGATATTACTTTGCCATGCCAATTTTATCATGTTCTAAAAAATCAGGAAAAAATATTCACTTCTGAGAAAGATCTAGGAAATTGACCAATTTTTCAGTCGCACCAATGAGGAATTACATTATAAACTTCGAGGGCTTTGTGCCACTTCGTTAACCGATTTGGTTAATTTTGCATGTGACTGCTTTACTTATGTGGTCATCAATTTCCACTTTCAAATTGGGGGTTTAATGAGATTTGATTTTTCTCAGTGGAATGTGGACCACCCTATAGGTTATTTTACGTTGGTATGAAAACATTTGGGCCAAATGTTTTATCCTTTTCACATAAGCATTGGCTTGCTATGAAACATCTTCCATGTAACTTTCATCCAATTCCGTCGGGGCAAAGTTGAGTTATGCCATATATTCAAATATTTTGGTGTCTTACAAAATTACGCAAAATCAACATATTAATTGGAAGGGCCTTGAAAATGTTAAATTTTCAAATTACTGCACTCCAGTCATTAGCATCTAATCATATAGCAACTATTCACATTGAAAAAATTTGCTTACTTGCTGCCTCTGCCGAGCTGTACGCATTAATTGTCTCCATTGGAATAACATAGGATTTGCATACATTTTTTAATTTATGCTCCCCATAATCTCAAAATGATTCCGATTCTTTTGAAAATGACTTAAAAAATAACCTTTTTATATCCGTTTAGTTCAATGAAACTGAGTGATATGTCATGCATTGGGAATTGACAAAATATTGAATAAGGAACTGTACATTCTGATCGCAATGCTATTCCAATGGCAGGTCATGGATGTGATTTTTGATTGCTAGCCAGTTTAAAGGGAGACAAGTTACTTTAGTGACCTTTGAACTGAGCTCAATAGATAGAATAAGGTAACTGGTAGTAACATGATTTTAAAGATCGGAACCTCTTTGAGGTTTTTGGAAGCATTCATTTGAAAAATATATGCAAAACCAATGTTATATCAATGGAGACAATTAATGCGTACAGCTTGGCATAGGCAGCAAGTACGCACATTTTTTTTGATATGAAGAGTTGCTTATTGATAAGATGCTAATGACTGGAGTGCAGAAATTTGAAAATTTAACATTATCAAGGCCCCTCCACTTAATATGTTGATTTTGCGTAATTTCATAAGACACCAAAATATTTGAATATGTAGCATAACTCAACTTTGCCCCAACGGAATTGGATGAAAGTTACCTGGAAGATGTTTCATAGCAAGCCAATGCTTATATTAAAAGGATAAAACATTAGGCCCAAATGTTTTCATACCAACGTAAAATAACCTACTTCCGTAATTTCTTCAGATGCGGTGTAAGTATTTCCCCATATTTCAAGTGCCATCACCATACTATGGCCTTGTTATTGTAAACCTGGCCAGGCAGGTGCTGTCACCTTAGCGTTCAAAATACCTTTTTGACCCAATATCCAAATACCTAACTAATAAAAGGTTCCCCCATTGGTCCTGTGGTGGAATGGAGGGTTCCCCATGCTATGTGACCCTATACGCCCCGGGTAAGGTACAGAATGACTTTTGATAGGTATTTCCACTATCATCTCAACCAGTTTCTGAATTGGTCCTGGGTTGAAAAAAGAAGGTTCCACCATTGGTCCTGTGGTGGAATGGAGGGTTCCCATTGCTGTGTGACCCTATACACCCCGGATAAGGAACAAAATGACTTTTGGTCAGTATTTCCACCATCATCTCAATCATCTTAACCAGTTTCTGAATTGGTCCTGGGTTAAAAAAAGAAGGTTCCACCATTGGTCCTATGGTGGATTGCAGGGTTCCATCATCCTGTTAACCCCACACTGACCTAATTACTCAAAATGACTTTTAAGAGACATATATAACAAGCATTATATCAAAAGCTGACTCAAACTATTCGATTGGTCCTGTGGTGGATAAAAGGTTCCACCATTGGTCCTGTGGTGGAATGGAGGGTTCCCCATGCCGTGTGACCCTATACGCCCCGGGTAAGGCACAGAATGGCTTTTGGTCGGTATTTCCACCATCATCTCAACCAGTTTCTGAATTGGTCCTGGGTTGAAAAAAGAAGGTTCCACCATTGGTCCTGTGGTGGAATGGAGGGTTCCCCATGCCGTGTGACCCTATACGCCCCGGGTAATGCATAAAATGACCTTTGGTAGGTATTTCTACCATCATCTCAATCATCTCAACCAGTTTCTGAATTGGTCCTGGGTTGAAAAAAGAAGGTTCCACCATTGGTCCTGTGGTGGAATGGAGGATTCCCCATGCTGTGTGACCCTATACGCCCCGGGTAAGGCACAGAATGGCTTTTGGTCGGTATTTCCACCATCATCTCAATCATCTCAACCAGTTTCTGAATTGGTCCTGGTTGAAAAAAGAAGGTTCCACCATTGGTCCTGTGGTGGAATGGAGGGCTCCCCATGCCGTGTGACCTTATACGCCCCGGGTAATGCATAAAATGACCTTTGGTAGGTATTTCTACCATCATCTAAATCATCTCAACCAGTTTCTGAATTGGTCCTGGGTTGAAAAAAGAAGGTTCCACCATTGGTCCTGTGGTGGAATGCAGGGTTCCTTCATCCGTGTAACCCCACACTGACCTAATTACTCAAAATGACTTTTAAGAGACATATAACAAGCATTTAAGCAAAAGCTGACTCAAACTATTCGATTGGTCCTGTGTTGGATAAAAGGTTCCACCATTGGTCCTGTGGTGGAATGGAGGGTTCCCCATGCTATGTGACCCTATACGCCCCGGTAAGGCACAGAATGACTTTTGGTCAGTTTTTCCACCATCATCTCAATCATCTCAACCAGTTTCTGAATTGGTCCTGGGTTGAAAAAGAAGGTTCCACCATTGGTCCTGTGGTGGAATGGAGGGTTCCCCATGCTGTGTGACAATAAACGGCCCAGGTAATGCATAAAATGACTTTTGGTCGGTATTTCTACCATCATCTCAATCATCTCAACCAGTTTCTGAATTGGTCCTGGGTTGAAAAAAGAAGGTTCCACCATTGGTCCTGTGGTGGAATGGAGGGTTCCCATTGCTGTGTAACCCTATACACCCCGGGTAAGGCACAAAATGACTTTTGGTCGGTATTTCCACTATCATCTCAATCATCTCAACCAGTTTCTGAATTGGTCCTGGGTTGAAAAAGGAAGGTTCCACCATTGGTCCTGTGGTGGAATGCAGGGTTCCTTCATCCGTGTAACCCCACACTGACCTAATTACTCAAAATGACTTTTAAGAGACATATAACAAGAATTTAAGCAAAAGCTGACTCAAACTATCCGATTGGTCCTGTGGTGGATGAAAGGTTCCACCATTGGTCCTGTGTTGGAATGGAGGGTTCCCCATGCTATGTGACCCTATACGCCCCGGTAAGGCACAGAATGACTTTTGGTCAGTTTTTCCACCATCATCTCAATCATCTCAACCAGTTTCTGAATTGGTCCTGGGTTGAAAAAGAAGGTTCCACCATTGGTCCTGTGGTGGAATGGAGGGTTCCCCATGCTGTGTGACAATAAACGGCCCAGGTAATGCATAAAATGACTTTTGGTCGGTATTTCTACCATCATCTCAATCATCTTAACCAGTTTCTGAATTGGTCCTAGGTTGAAAAAAGAAGGTTCCACCATTGGTCCTGTGGTGGAATGGAGGGTTCCCATTGCTGTGTAACCCTATACACCCGGGTAAGGCACAAAATGACTTTTGGTCGGTATTTCCACTATCATCTCAATCATCTCAACCAGTTTCTGAATTGGTCCTGGGTTGAAAAAAGAAGGTTCCACCATTTGTCCTGTGGTGGAATGGAGGGTTCCCATTGCTGTGTGACCCTATACACCCCGGGTAAGGAACAAAATGACTTTTGGTCGGTATTTCCACCATCATCTCAATCATCTCAACCAGTTTCTGAATTGGTCCTGGGTTGAAAAAAGAAGGTTCCACCATTGGTCCTGTGGTGGATTGCAGGGTTCCATCATCCTGTTAACCCCACACTGACCTAATTACTCAAAATGACTTTTAAGAGACATATAACAAGCATTATATCAAAAGCTGACTCAAACTATTCGATTGGTCCTGTTGTGGATAAAATGTTCCACAATTGGTCCTGTGGTATGAATGGAGGATTCCCCATGCTGTGTGACCCTATACGCCCTGGGTAAGGCACAGAATGGCTTTTGGTCGGTATTTCCACCATCATCTCAATCATCTCAACCAGTTTCTGAATTGGTCCTGGGTTGAAAAAAGAAGGTTCCACCATTGGTCCTGTGGTGGAATGGAGGGCTCCCCATGCCGTGTGACCTTATACGCCCCGGGTAATGCATAAAATGACCTTTGGTAGGTATTTCTACCATCATCTAAATCATCTCAACCAGTTTCTGAATTGGTCCTGGGTTGAAAAAAGAAGGTTCCACCATTGGTCCTGTGGTGGAATGCAGGGTTCCTTCATCCGTGTAACCCCACACTGACCTAATTACTCAAAATGACTTTTAAGAGACATATAACAAGCATTTAAGCAAAAGCTGACTCAAACTATTCGATTGGTCCTGTGGTGGATAAAAGGTTCCACCATTGGTCCTGTGGTGGAATGGAGGGTTCCCAATGCTGTGCGACCCTATACACCCCGGGTAAGGCACAAAATGACTTTTGGTCGTTATTTCCACCATCATCTCAATCATCTCAACCAGTTTCTGAATTGGTCCTGGGTTGAAAAAAGAAGGTTCCACCATTGGTCCTGTGGTGGAATGGAGGGTTCCCCATGCCGTGTGACCCTATACGCCCTGGGTAATGCATAGAATGACCTTTGGTAGGTATTTCTACCATCATCTCAATCATCTTAACCAGTTTCTGAATTGGTCCTGGGTTGAAAAAAGAAGGTTCCACCATTGGTCCTGTTTTGGAATGCAGGGTTCCTTCATCCGTGTAACCCCACACTGACCTAATTACTCAAAATGACTTTTAAGAGACATATAACAAGCATTTAAGCAAAAGCTGACTCAAAGTATCCGATTGGTCCTGTGTTGGATAAAAGGATCCACCATTGGAGGGTTCCCATGCTATGTGACCCTATACGCCCCGGGTAAGGCACAGAATGACTTTTGGTCAATTTTTCCACCATCATCTCAATCATCTCAACCAGTTTCTGAATTGGTCCTGGGTTGAAAAAAGAAGGTCCTGGGTTGAAAAAAGAAGGTCCTGTGGTGGAATGCAGGGTTCCTTCATCCGTGTAACCCCACACTGACCTAATTACTCAAAATGACTTTTAAGAGACATATAACAAGCATTTAAGCAAAAGCTGACTCAAACTATCCGATTGGTCCTGTGGTGGATAAAAGGTTCCACCATTGGTCCTGTGGTGGAATGGAGGGTTCCCAATGCTGTGCGACCCTATACACTCCGGGTAAGGCACAAAATGACTTTTGGTCGGTATTTCCACCATCATCTCAATCATCTCAACCAGTTTCTGAATTGGTCCTGGGTCAAAAATTTAGGTTCCACCATTGGTCCTGTGGTGGAAGGGTCGCGGTGCCAACTTAGTTGATATCCAATATCCAATGAACTTCACTACTCTGTTGGATATTCGGCCAGAGCCCCCCTTCAGCACAGAAATATGCTAATTTTACAACTTTGGCTTTGAATATACCAGGTAATACAGCCAATTTACTATGTTAGAATTGGGACCTTGCATAATTTGCAAAATCAGCAACTTTGAATATCCAATATCCAATATCCAATGAACTTCACTACTCTGTTGGATATACGGCCAGAGCCCCCCTTCAGCAGAGAAATATGCCAATTTTACAACTTTGGCTTTGAATATACCAGGTCATACATCCAATTTATTATTTTAGACTTGAGACCTTGCATAATTTGCGAAATCAGCAAATTTGAATATCCAATATCCAATATCCAATGAACTTCACTACTCTGTTGGATATTCGTCTAATTTTACAACTTTGGCTTTGAGTATACCAGGTAATACATCCAATTTACTATCTAGACTTGAGGCCTTGCATAATATGCAAAATCAGCAACTTTGAATATCCAACATCCAATATCCAATGAACTTCACTACTCTGTTGGATATTCGTCTAGGGCCCCCCTTGAGCACAGAAATATGCTTATTTTACAACTTTGGCTTTGAATATACCAGGTAATACATCCAATTTACTTTTTCAGAATTGAGGCCTTGCATAATTTGCAAAATCAGCAACTTTGAATATCCAACATCCAATATCCAATGAACTTCACTACTCTGTTGGATATTCGGCCAGAGCCCCCCTTGAGCACAGAAATATGCTAATTTTACAACTTTGGCTATGAGTATACCAGGTAATACATTCAATATACTATTTTAGACTTGAGGCCTTGCATAATTTGCAAAATCAGCAACTTTGAATATCAAATATCCAATATCCAATGAACTGGATTCACCGTTTGATATTTGGGTAGGGCCCCCTTGAGCACAGAAATATGCTAATTTTACAACTTTGGCTTTGAGTATACCAGGTAATACATCCAATTTACTATTTTAGACTTGAGACCTTGCATAATTTGCAAAATCAGCAACTTTGAATATCCAATATCCAATGAACTAGATTCACCGTTGGATATTCGGCAAGGGCCCCCTTGAGCACAGAAATATGCTAATTTTACAACTTTGACTAAGAATATACCAGGTAATACATCCAATTTACTATTTTAGACTTGGGACCTTGCATAATTTGCAAAATCAGCAACTTTGAATATCCAATATCCAATGAACTTCACTACTCTGTTGGATATTCGGCCAGAGCCCCCTTGAGCACAGAAATATGCTAATTTTACAACTTTGGCTATGAATATACCAGGTAATACAGCCAATTTACTATTTTAGACTTGAAGCCTTGCATAATTTGCAATATCAGCAACTTTGAATATCCAATGAACTTCACTACTCTGTTGGATATTCGGCCAGTGCCCACCTTGAGCACAGAAATATGCTAATTTTACCACTTTGGCTTTGAATATACCAGGTAATACATCAAATTTACTATTCTAGACTTGAGGCCTTGCATAATTTGCAAAATCAGCAACTTTGAATATCCAATATCCAATATCCAATGAACTTCACTACTCTGTTGGATATTTGTCTGGGGCCCCCCTTGAGCAAAGAAATATGCTAATTTTACAACTTTGGCTATGAATATACCAGGTAATACATCCAATTTGCTATTTAAGACTTGAGACCTTGCATAATTTACAAAATCAGCAACTTTGAATATCCAATATCCAATATCAAATGAACTGGATTCACCATTGGATATTCGGCTGGGGCCCCCCTTGAGCACAGAAATTTGCAAATTTTACAACTTTGGCTATGAATATACCAGGTAATACATCCAATTTACTATTTTAGACTTGAGGCCTTGCATAGTTTGCAAAATCGGCAAATATCCAATATCCAATGGACTTCACCACTCCATTGGATATTCAAAATCTGCAATTCTGTATCTTTGAATATCTAACATCCAATGTCAAATGGCTGTTGGATATTTGACAGAACCACCCTTGGTAAACAAAAAACTGCAAATTTTGAAGTTTGTATTTGAATATCCAACATCCAATATCCTATGAAGTTCACTCGCCGAATATCCAATATCCAATGCACAGCGCTCCTGAATAAATTTCAGGATTAAAAAAATTCAACAAGAAAACCGAAAGCGCACGCCTATAGAGCAGGGTCAGGAGCACATTTTAAGACAAAAACCAAAAAATTCCGTTGGGAAAATTGTGAGTTATATTCATTTTAATTTTTTTGTTTATCACACTCATATGTTCATGCTGGAATTGGGGCAAAGAAAGCTGTTAAAGACATTCAGCATGTTTAGGGAGACAGATGTTTATGGTATGACATCATTCTTTAATCTACATGACCATTGTATCCAAGTTAGTTATGTTTAGACTAAAAATAGCTTGCAGGGTGTGATAAACACACGTGACTGCATGTAATAGGAATTAACACACCTGCAAGTAAGTTTGAAGCTTTTAAATATTGTCTCTGTTAATCCCTTTGACTGATTTATTGCATTGAGACCAGTTTTAGCAAAATTATATGAATATTACATGATATATAAATATTTCACACATTTTCTCATAACAGAAAAGTGGGTGTTTTGTTATCATATTATGTCAGTGGTATTTTTTTATCGATATTTTCAAATGTTTGCAGATGCCATAGTTAAAAGAAAAACACCTTTGCATGAAAACCAGCTCATAGCCTCTATTAGATATCTTTTAAAGTGATTATTTGACCAATCATTGCCCAATTGTCTACCTTTGCTGTTGTTTGCACATGAGTGACTCTCTTTCAATGTCATATTGTGTTTCAGAATCACTTGTCTAGCTATTTACTATCTCATGTTCATATTATGATGGCTTGGATGAGTAAGTTAGTCCATTAAATGAGTTTTTGTCCCATAATTATAGCAAGAAAATGCAGCCAGTAATATTCATTAACTCACTTCTTGGATCACAAAAAGCCACAGTTGGGATTTCATAACATTATGCAATGTTCATGTGATATATTGAGGCAATTTATATAAATCATATTCAGTCTTAGGAAGAATGATCCATAAATTAAACTCATTCTAAATGTCATATTTTGATGAAAAGCAACGCAAAAATTCAAAAGAAAGGCTAAATTAAATTCAAATCACGCTAAAAGCAGGGGAACATTCACAACAAACGATCAAATCAATTTACTGGGGCTAAAAATTCATTTCTTTGATAAATATGCATCCGCATATGTTTATCACACTCTTTATGTGTTCCCCCGTGGCCTAATTGATAAGTGCGCTTGTCAACTGGCTTTGAGGGCGTGGCTTCAAATCTCACCCGGGAACTCACTTTAGTCCGAGCCCATGGGACATTAAATGGAGGCGGGTTGTATCCAGTATTCTATGCTGGGGCAACTGAAAGACCCTGGGCATCCCTGAATTAATAGGGTATGTGCCAGACTCACAGTCTTCTCATCTCATCATCATACGGCGATCGCCTGCCTCGATATAGCCCACTAAGGTGCTGCAGAGGCATAAAACACAAACAAACAAAACAACATCACACTCTTTGCACTATTTTTAGCCAATACATATCTAACACACATACAATTATCATGTTGATTAAACAATGATGTCTTACCATCAACATTTGTCTCTCTAAACATGATAAATGACTTGCACAACTTTCTATGCCCCTGCGTCACCAAGCAAAATACGAGTGTGATAAACCAAAAATTTTAAATGACGATAACTCAAAATTTTCCCAACGGAATTTTTCGGTTTTTGTCTTTAAATGTTCTCCTGCCCCTGCTCTATAAGAGTGCGCTTTCGGTTTTCTTGTTGAATTTTTTTAAACTTGAAATTTATTCAGGAGCGCTGTGAATGAACTTCACTCGCCGAATATCCAATATCCAATATCCAATGAACTTCACTCGCCCAATATCCAATATCCAATATCCAATGAGCTTCACCACTCCGTTGGATATTCAAAATCTGCAAATTTTGTATCTTTGAATATCCAACATCCAATGTCAAATGGCTGTTGGATATTTGACAGAGCCACCCCCGGTAAACAAAAAACTGCAAATTTTGAAGTTTGGATTTGAATATCCAACATCCAATATCCAATGAACTTCACTCGCCGAATATCCAATATCCAATATCCAATGAACTTCACCCGCCGAATATCCAATATCCAATATCCAATATCCAATGAACTTCACTGACCTGAGTCAGAGTCTAAAAATTGCCTGTATTTTTTTGTTGAAAAAAAATGTTCTTGTTCTGTTCCTTTCCTTCCTTTTCTTCCATGTTGCAGTGGCAGATCCAGACAGGGTAGTCTAAGGAGGGAGGACTGGATGTCGTTATGGTTTTCCCTGGCATGGGCGTAGTTTTGACATTTCCGGGCACTCGTTGCTCGATAGTTTCTTCAAAATGTTATTTCCATATCTCAATTGGTCTGGGGGGAGGGCCCCCTAGGCCTCCACCCTGGATCCGCCACTGTTTTGATCAGGAATGTTTCTTTGGTCACACAAAAGCCTCATTGTCATTCATTGTCATTCATTGTCATTCAGAGAAGGCATTATTGCATCTAATAGATGTCTCACTAAATGTAGGATTCTTCCAGGCCATGAGAACTCTTGAAGAGTCAGAAACAAATGACGCAGATGGAAAATTCCAATCTGAAAAGCAAAGAGGATTTGCGACTGAAAGTTCTTTGGATGAATCTGATTTGAGGATGAACAGTTCTGCTTTACCTCTTGGGAGAGCAGTAATCTTCCTCGTTCGATAATGATCTGATTGTGAAAAGTAGATTTGTCATTTTGTTGTCAAATTGTATTTTTTTTTGTCAAAAGGAGCATGAGTCTGATTCTTGCATTAAAAACACAAAATCAATGTCCACACACAACTTTGTCAACCTGGTTGAAAATTTGAGGTAGTTGTCACGAAATAGTAATCAACTTGCTGCACAGATTTGGTAGGTGTCTAATACAACAGCAGGAATTGAAATGATTCAAATCAAGCAGCTACAAAACTACCATAACTCTGTGCCAGGTGGAAGCAGCAGGCAGATCTCATTTTCACCAGACTGAGCTTTCCCTCTTCATCAATCCTCCAGGACTCAGCTGAGAGGATCAACACTGATTCTAGTACATAGATTAGCATTTGTTTTCTATAGATGTTGGATACATTTGTTTCGCACTTGGCTCACATGTTTACTGTCAAAGAATGACAAGTACTTTCATAAATTTAGCTGTTTGTTGAAATCAATTATATCACAACAAGCCATGTACTCATTGAAATGAAGAGTCAATTTGTCATTGATGCCTTGTGAACTCAGTTGTGAGTGGTGGGACTCAATCATTGGCTTCAGTAAATAGCATTGGAAGTGTAACATATCACCTCACAAGCTTTACAGTACAACCCAAAATAAAGTAAGAAAATGTCCTGTCAGAAGTCCTCTGTTTACATATTTTGCCCTCCTTTCTCCTCTTCACCCCCAATCTCATTACAACTACCTTTGACTCCTTACCACAACCTTATCCCATATTAAGAACTCTATTAAAACAGCTTAAAACAGCTGTTAATGAAATTGCAATTAGCAAAGGAGCACAATATCAAAGAAATCAAATACAATAGGGGTGATAGAGTTTGAATTGGTGTAGGATAAATGTGAATTAAATGTAATTTTATAAGACAGTTTAAAGTAGGAAAATGTTGGAAGGGATTTGGAGGAGCCAAAAGGTATGAAAGGGTAAAGTAGTGGCAGATTCTTCCTTCCTGCTTGGGTAGTCGTACTTTATTTAGGGTTGTACTGTATGTGAGTCTTAAAGAATAACATGGCAAGGATGAGGGATATGATCTCACAAAGGAACCTTCCAGTGCATTTCTGTACATGCACGTAATTTGTTGTATGTAAAACCTCTTAAATAAATAGGCAATTGGTTTTATTTCAGTGAGTTTTTAGTGGCGGATACAGGGGCCCGGGTCCCCCCCCCCTAAACTATACCAAGATTAATAGTAGGCTAGCGTTTTGAAGAAAAATTGCGATAACACGGGCTCGCGACTGCCGAAACGCGTCCGAGCCTCCCATGGACCATCGTGTCTGGATCTTTTGTATTAATTTTCTTATGGTTAAAATAAAAACAGTTAAAAGCAATCTTTGTGCATATATATTACATATCATTTCTTTATATCCCACGATGAAATTGTGAGGAATTGTGATCAAGAATTTAAGACACACTCTAAAAAATCTTGGGACAAAATTGGTTTTTTAGATTCAAAATGGTTTTTTGAAAAACCAAATTTCAATGCAAAAACCAACATGGATTTTTGAAAAAATCCATGTTGGTTTTTTTGCATTGAAATTTTTTTTTTTTCAAAAAACCATTTTGAAAAAATCCATGTTGGTTTTTTTGCATTGAAATTTGGTTTTTCAAAAAACCATTTTGAATCTAAAAAACCAATTTTGTCTAGAATTTTTTAGAGTGCAGTTCGTGGTATTCCTGGTAAATGAAAATCCCGAAGCAAACATCAGTTGCTTGATTTGAATCATTTCAATTCCTGCTTATTTTAGAATTGTGATTATCATAATTGCGTCCTTGGGAATGGCTACTTCAGTATCAGTGATTAGATTTAATGCTAATTGCCCAGAATCTTTTTACACAAAATGTCAGCAAAAGAAGACTCCTGTCCTTGACTTGTCATCAAACCACATTTCTCTTTTTGCGGTTTTAGGAAAAATTACGTCAGACCATTCGGAAATTGTCAACAAGCAAACAAAATATTATCAACCTTTCAAATTATATAGTGTATTTTAATTGGTGGGTTATTTATCTTCTTTGTTATGTGTACAGCCATGGCCGTTAGTTTTCACTCAGCTGCTATGCTCGACCATATGGTGCTGTCATCGTAACTAAACAAAGCAAAGCAAATACTAATTGCACTATACATTGTATTCACCAAATTGTCAGGAATTATAGTCTGAACACAGTTGCAGGTGTTCTGATAAAATTTGGTTGAATGAAGGAATGTTATATGATAACTGTAAAGCAAATATTCTCTTTCATTCATGAAAACTGCAAAGTTGTTCAATAAGGCGGCTTCCACAGTGTTACACTGCACCATTTATTTCTCCAGCATCTCCACACAGTTGACCCCACATGTTGCTCTACTATAGTGTCTACTTCACCCACTCTTGATGTTGGGTAATGAGCCGCTCTGAGCCTCACTAATGTTCCTCATCCCTGAGTGATGAGATTCTGCGGATGCTGTCGTCCTTTTAGGTAATACTTCGGACACATCAATACATCATTCATTAGAGGAGGAGTAGGTTGGTCTTGAAAGACCATTAGGTATAAGAGCAGACAGTATTTTTCACTGAGTGGTGCAATGTGTAGCACATGTACTGATTTTGAGGATCCCAGCAAAAAGTGGCTATTGACAACTGCATGCATGAGTTGATTCTGAATGTCACAAGCATGTAGTATTGGCATCAGATCCCATTTCCGTTCTGGTGATTGCCAATCAGTATTCTTTCCCTATCAGCGTGCCTCGGCGGCCCAACTTCGGCCCAACTTTGGCCCGAAGCCGGTCCGATGCTGCTGACATCGGACTGACGCCGGGCCAAGGCACGCTGACAGGGTTTGCAGTCTATGTACCCCATTATCTGTGCAGACACACAACACAGAACCGGTACATAATTACGGCTTCAAGAATGTTAACATATTTCGTTAGGCAGGCACATCAAATTCCAGAACAAACAAAAAGCTTACAGCTACACAGTACATCCCAAAATGAAGTCCGACCAACCCAGCAGGAAGGAAGAATCAGCCACTACTTTATCCTTTCACACCTTTTTGGCTCCCTCCAAATCACTTCCTACCTTTACCTACTCTAAAATACATTTTAAGATTGCATTAAATTTACATTAAACCCACGACAATTCAAACTCCATGGCCCCCATTGTGTTATACTTTTTTGATGTTGTGCCCCTTGCAATTGCAATTGCATTGCTTGCTGTCATAATAGAGTTCTTATATCTAATATATGGGAAAAAATTATGGGGAGGAGTCAAAGGTAGTTGTAAGGGGATTTGGAGTGGAGAGGAGAAAGGAGGGCAAAAAAAAGTAAACAGAGGACTTCTGACAAGAAATGTTCTTGCTTTATTTTGGTTTGTACAGCAGGTATTTGAATGACTATAGTATTCTGACCAACAGACGACCATGGAAGATTGTTAAAAAAACTTAATTCTGCAATCGCTGCCAATTGTGGATGAGCGTTACAATAGCAGGTCGCCCATTGGCATTGAATGGATGAAGATTGTATCCAGTGCGCAACTTAGAAATACCACGGGAACTGGGGTGAACTAAAGGCCCCATTTAAGCATGTAACTCCCAAACGGAGCCTCCATTTGGGACTACAGGGAGTTACGGGAGTTGACAGGAGTTAGCGGGAGTTTTGGGAGTTAGCGGGAGTTACCAGGAGTTATGGGAGTTAGCAGGAGTTAAATGGGAGTTACGGGAGTTACGGGAGTTAGCGGAAGTTAGTGGGAGTTACGGGAGTTAGCAGGAGTTAGCAGGAGTTATGGGAGTTAGCGGGAGTTACGGGAGTTAGAGGGAGTTAGCGGGAGTTAGCGGGAGTTAGCAGGAGTTAGTGGGACAAAGCGGGAGTTGCAGGAGGTCAAGGAGTTCCGGGTATTACATGCTGAAATAGGGCCTAACCAAGAACTCGTACAAAAAACTTCAACATTAAAGAATATTCAGGTAGAGCTCTTATTTCATTTACATATGAACTGGCCTATAATTTTACATACAGCCAAGTTTTTTTCCGCATTGTAATTTTTGCAAAGAGGTTCACTTTCTAAATGAATGTATTATACACACTTATTTTGTTTGTTAACGAATGACATAATATATGGAGAAGACGCTAATCCAGGCTCAGTGACACCAATGAATCCCCAAGGCTTGTGTCAGCTGGTCTTTCCCAAGGGCTATGAAGAGAAGCATTGAGGACAAACAGCAGCTCTGATTTAGGTCTGTTGTTTTTACTTCGCTGTATAGAGTGGGATCATTCTGTAAATAAAAAAGTTCACTATAGAATTCTTGCAAGGTGCTGCTGTGCAAAAATTCCTAGCCAGTTCCCCAGATCTAAACCCTATTGAAGCCCTGTGTAACCAGATAAAGCGGGCTGCATGCAAACGCATAGCAGGAGACACTGATCTTGCTGACTGGAGACGCATCCTGGTGGAAGAATGGTCCGCTATACCCCAGCAGAGGATAGGAAAACTCATTTTTTCAATGAGAAAGAGATTTCAACATGTGTGCAACAGCTATGAAGGACATACAGAGTGTTGATGTTGTTGTTGAAGATTGACAATCCTGGATTTCATGAATTTGATGTTTTTGCTGTTATTGGGCCACATTAGCCCACTTTCATCCCATAAATAAAGTTAAATTTGAATTATTAATGAATGATACCACTTCTTATGTTATTTCTTAATTTTCTATGGTTTTCTTTTGCTGATAAATGCATTTTTCACTGCTTCTCTGGGATTTTATGTGTCAGCCGACACAACTTAAAATATTTGAAAAGAGGGGTAGTCTAACTCGCGACTTTCTCATGTGGGCAAAAATTATGTCATCAAGCTACAATTGCACATTTTGCGTTAATATGCCAGTTTATGCACTAAAAAAATGTCATGAAAATCAGATCAGTTCTTAAAAAAAATATTTAAGTTTTTCTAAAGGCGGACTTATTTTTGTTGAACTGTTTAGTTGCACAAGATATTACATCAAGAAAATATTTTAAAATTCTGTCCATGATTAACACCATAAATTAAAAGACTAAAAAAACATTCTAATGGAAGTTAGAAATTTTGATTTCACATTTTAGTGATTTTGTCCTGCTGCTTGCAGAACTTGGGATGATAGGCTTTGTGGGAAAACCAACAGATCCACCCAACCAAAGTGTAATGCCTGCTCCTTATAAGTTTTATGTCCTTGAGCAAATAAGGCAACATTCAGACAAAAAAAAATCACATAAAACAAGATACAAAATAATATTGTTCATTGGGTGAGTGCACTCAAAAAAATTTCAGACAAATTTGGTTTTTTAGATTCAAAATGGTTTTTTTGAAAAACCAAATTGCAATGCAAAACCAACATGGATTTTAAAAAAAATCCATGTTGGTTTTTTGCATTGAAATTTGGTTTTTCCAAAAACAATTTTGAATCTAAAAAACCAGTTTTGTCCCGACATATTTTAGAGTGTGCTCTCTGGCAGAGGCCTGTTGACCCATCTTTAGCAACAGCGAAAAAAGCGAGTTAGGAAACTAATGCTGAAGTTAGATGTCTAACAACAAAAAGCTAATCATATTCGTCATAATACATACCAGTACTTGGGTCTTCACCCAATATGCACACATTGTACCATTGATAATTTGGTTTTCTGTATGCTATCGTTTATTTTATATTTTATTTCTTTAATGGATCTCTCTGAGATGATGACATGATCTTATAGTTTTTTTTAGGGGGCAACAATCTATCTTTTGTAATCCTCGAATAATCATAGAAGCTTTTTCTACATTTTGAGGAGATAAGATTTGGATAACAAAGCAATACTTCAATTAGTATGATACATAGTCTCAGACTCAGAGTGAAACACTAGAGTGTCCCTGGTCTTTTTCATGTTAACATCGCAGTTGGACATCGAATCAGGATTTTCCATGTTGGTCTAATGAAGCCAGATTGATGCAAATCAGATTTGATATGACAAGCTCTCTATTGCTCAATTGGCCATATTCTCATTACCTGAGCTCACTTATCCTTCTCTTCCAATTAAAAGCAAATGTGCCAATGGCAATTAGTTGCTATTGAAGACCTTCCTGTCTAAATATAGACAAGGCCTTGCATTACCTTCCAAATTAATTGCTACCAAATTTTAGAATTATCAAAGTTGTTTCGATATGCAACATTTTCACTCCATAGAAATATTCATGTGTGATAAATTGACTTTTTATAATCCAGTTTTAAAGAATTATGAGATTTTATTCCATGAATTTTCCATGATTACAGACATTGATTGTTTGGCATCTAGAAGCTTTTTTGTTCAAAGTACTAGTTGTTGTTGAAAAAGGTTTAATTTATCTGTCAGAAAATTGACAGACATGATGAATTTAAGAAGGTTTAATTATATAGGTCTACAATGTAAAGGGAAAGTACAGATGGCAGTGGTCCATATATAGACCGAAAAATGCTGTCGGGATTCAAGCAGCCGCCAGTCAGCCTTTGTCGGACTAGTCCATATAACCCAATGTGTACATTGCATTGAGAGCTTCGTTAATTTCTTGTGTCCCAAATCTTTCACTCCTGGATGTTTTGCCACCATCTACCCTTTAGATATTGTTATCTGTGTTAACAAGTATTGAAAAATGTTATACAAAGTTGGAAATATGACACATGACAGACAAAATTCTTTATTGACACACAAAAAAAAAATATAGTCAGAATCAGTCTTTGTGTGTACAGTGCTCATCATTCTGTATCAAAAAACTTTTTGATATAAGGAGCAGTTTGCTACCATGGAATTGTGGCAAATATTTACACATACACTAATCCTGCTCCAAGGTACAGACTTCAGTCAGGGCTGCTCTTTGTCCTTGACACTGTACTTTCTCTGAGAGGCGTTTGGCAGAGACCAGCCGACACCTGCTTTGGGGATTAATTGGTGTCACTGAACCTGGATTAGAGTCTTCTCCATCTGTTAAACAAGAATCATTAATCAATGGAAAGAAAACCGCATAATCTTTTATAATACTTTTCCTTATTAAGGTGGCTCGATACTCGTGAACTTTCCAAGATAGGATTTCTTAAAAATAGTTTAGAATGATCCAAAATATAGTTTATAGCAAGGATATGTAAAAAAAAAGTGGTCATAACCAGCCTTTTTTTTCAAAATAGTTCAGGTTATGCACAAGAAAGTCATTCCACACAAACCTGAAAAACTCAATTTTTTTTTCTTAACTTTTTAACTGTGAAGTTTTCCCTGCCATTCAGTGGTCATGCATCCCATATTATGCAATGAAGCATGAAATTAAAGAAGACATTAAAATGGAAAAGCTGATCATAATTTCAAAGAGATATATTTAGTGTAAAGGGCGTTCCAAGGGCTCGGAACAAAAATATTGATTTTGACAATTTTAACTTTTTTTCATAAACCATGGCGCTAAAAAAAATTAGCTAGATAGGATTTCTCATTTCTTTGTCATTTATTTCAAAATATTGTGAGGAACAATAAAATGCATAAGAGAGGGTTTCCAACCGCAGTGGACTTTGATATAGATATTTATTTATATCTCCAAGTCATTTTTGAGAAATTAGACTTTTTTGACGAAAATCGCCTTTACAAAATTTCTATTTCTTGTAGAAAGCTGAAATCCGGTACGATTGTAGTCGTTTTCATGGCGCATCTAATGCTAAAAAAAAACCCAGAAGTCTCTAGCCCAAAGAGAAGTAGCAAAAAAGGCCAAACGAAGCGGCCGCCGCATGAAATTATCAGAATTTAAAAAGATCCTGAAACAGTGTCAGAAGAGCTCAGCTGCTGTGGTGACGTTACGATAGATAGGGCCTGCCTGGCTGCGCGTCAATGTGCGCTAACTACCACTTTGCATGAGTAGCGAGCCACCTTAAGTTGACCTTATTGCAAAGCTGGTAAACTTGGATTATATAAGATCACAAACCACCTAATATATGTATGCAAAAAAAAAAATAGGATGTTTGCTCCAGCATCTTACACTGGCATCCATTTCCAAAAGGTCTCCTGATTTAAACCAAGCCAAGAATAACTTTTGCAATGCCATCGGTGAATCTGTAAGTATTTTGTCCGGTGAAAAAGAAAGTGTGAAAATACCATCACATATTGATTTAATGTCATGCCAACACACTTGTAATTTCTACTTTTAACATCAAACGGGATGGCTGTCAATTGCAAAGTAATTAGGGTAGTGCATTGAGGGGGGGTGCAGTATATGGGAGCATCTCTTAGACCATATATAAGTCATGTCACTGCACTCGTGTTTGCAATTTACTAAAATGAACCATAAAATGCAGACTACAGGAAAGAAACAAACAGGCCTACTCACCTAAAAGGTAAGTAATTTATTTCAAATAATTTATATGTGAGTTTGTATGGGATTTTACATGTTTATTTTTGTCGTTTGTACTTTGTGGTCGATTAAACAATCAATCTTCTTAAACATTGATTATTCATATAGAATATTTAAAAATGATGATTTTTTTGCTTATATTCTTTGAGGTTGACACATATTGGATAACAGAGCTCTAGACAAATTTCTCGAGAAAATATCATCCTGAATATTGGGTAGCATGATTATTCATTTACAAATATGGTTGAATAATGACTTGAAACACAATATGAACATATTGTAATGGAAGCCAATGTTAAGACAGGATGGATTTCAATAGCAACTAATTGCCATCGTCACTCAGGCCTTTATTTGGAAGAGATGCCTTAGTGGTATCAGGCAAAGGTAATAACTTTACAGGAGCAATATGAGAAATTCTGAATTGACACTCAACAAAGATGTTACCATGGCAGATATACTTGGAGAAAAGTGTAGGTTATGCACCACGGGAGCGGGAATATTGATATTATGCTCTGAATAACTAACATGTAATTTGCTGACAGAGGTATCGAATGATACAATCAACTTTACAATGAATATTCTTATACTTGTACTAAAAAGATTGCTTTTGCTGAAACTTTGACGTCTAACATGCAGTCATTGCCAATAATTAGTTTTCAGAGGTGGCCCACACTCCACCTAACATCTGTCCATAGAGGCCCATACACTCGTCTTTTTCAATTCAAGGGTGTGCATCCCTTGTGACCAATGCTTTGGTTGCTGTTACTTGAAATAAAAAATCATCAGTCTTACTTTTGCTGTTACAAAATTGCCAGATATAAATCATGTACAGACAGTATTCTACAAGTACAGCTTTAAAGTATATTTAAGTAGGGCTCATTCATACAGGCTGAAGTGCACAACAAAGGTGTCTCATATGTTGCTCTAGCCTCTACTTCACTCGTTCTTGATGTTGGGTAATGAGCCACTCTGGGTCTCTCTAATGTTCCTCATCCCTGAGTGATGAGATTCAGAGGTTGGGGAAATCACTGCAAAGGGTGTATGTAGTAGAAGCCACCATACTTTTCAGGGAGACATCAATACATAATATTATGTAAATCAGTTATTTGAGGAAGAGTAGGTCTGCGATAAGAGTATGCAGACAGTTTTTTTCTCTGCAGACCAGTCACAGAGTAAAAGTAATTCACCCGAGGATGCTCTACTAAAGAGTTTAAAAAAGGTCTTGACTTACCTTAGCAACAAAGAAATAGAATATTAACTGTTAAAATGTGTAAAATTGGTTGGTCCAAGTCAGACGTAGCCAGTTACTTTTAAATTAACACCTATACCCTGTCAGCATGCCTCGGCGGTCCAACGTCGGCCCAGCATCAGTCCGATGTCAGCAGCATCGGACCAGCTTCGGGCCGATGTTGGACCGCCGAGGCATGCTGATAGGGCAGGTCACTGCGATATAATAAACTTTACCAAAAAAAGCTAAATATTATCTAAAAACGTGGTAACTCTCCCTCTTACCCTTATGCAATGCAATACTTTTTTTTTTTACAATCTGCCTGTCCATTCCTCAAATCGAAAAAAAATTACAAGTGCAATGGGCTGACACTGAACCTGTGTGTAATAATATATCTTTAGGTCTTTTTACACTTTTCGTTCAGGAAGACGTTTTAAAATTAATGCCAGGTTTGTTATCTTGCATTTAATCCAATTTTGCTTTGTGCGATAAGTTTCACATAAGGTTCATTCACATAATAAGCAAAGGTATTATACAAGGTTTTTTTACACATTAATTTTTTGTTAATGAAGGACTCTTGTTTGACAGAACGAGAAGACGCTAATCTAGGTTCAGTGACACCAATTAATCCCCAAAGCTGGTGTCAGCTGGTCTCTCCCAAGGGCCACTAAGAGAAAGTGTTGTGTTGAGGAAAAAAAGCAGCTCAGATTCAAGTCCGCATTTTTACTGTATAGAGCAGGATCCATCTGTAAACTTACCCTAGCTTGCATGCCATAATTCAGTTATTCAATTGTCACAAAGTGCAACAACACAAATATGATTGTGAAAGTTGTTCAAGCTTGAATTCGTACTTGGCATGCAAAGACTGACATAATTCTGATTTGACCTGTTTTATCTGTCTTTGTCTGACAAGAAAAAAGTTCTTTTATCTGGCTATTGCCATTATCACAAGTATTTTTATGGATCACAGCAGTAGCTTTTCTAAGAGTAATGGTTGTTGGTGGCCCCCGTGCTGAGAATTGTCAAGTTGAAAAAGCCGCTTGCAGTGTTAGTCTGACTTATTTTGGGACTGTAAATCAGATGACACAATGAAAAATATGTTTTGAATATAGAACCTTTGCAATACTATTGACAACACAGATAATGAGCTTAAAGGGTAACTTCTTTGGCATGATATCAGTGTGAAGGAATGAGTATGCATTGTGCATCATAGTCCTATCACTGTCATCCGTAGACTGTATATTTCTTTTAAAATGAATATAATAAAAATTATTTTATGGTATCATGTCTGTCAGATTTCCAACAATGAAATGTAAACTTTTTCACCATAAAATAATTCTTTGAAATAAAAAGCTTCCAGAATTAAAGCAATCAATCTCCCTAATCTTTGAATATTCATAGAATATGTAAAATCATATTGCTCAGCTCATAATTCTTCAGACTGACACAAAACTGGATAAAAAGTCTATTCATCACTGAGGAATATTTCAAGAGAAAACACTGTCCTAAATGTTTAAACAGCTTTGATGATTCTAAAATTTTGTTGTGAACAATTTGGAAGATATTGCAAGCTGTGGTTAGACAGAAAGGTCTCCAATAGAAAACTAATTACCATTAGCACTGGATTTTAATTGAAAGAGTGGCCTTAGTGAGTTTAGGTAATGAGAAAATGGCCAATCAAGGTTTGGAGAGCTCGTCATATCAAATCTGATTTGTGTCAATCTGACTTCATTAGACCAACATGGAAAATCCTATTTCCACACTCAACAGTGATGTCAGCATGACAATCTCCAGAGACTCTCTAAGGTGTCACTCTGAGGGTATCACACTTATTGGAATATTGCATTGGCATACAAATCTTACCTCCTTGAAGTGCAACGCATAGTGATAAAACTTTGATTTAGATATGAATATTCGCAGATTAAAAAAGATTGCGGCTTTTCTGAAGCTTTGAGCTCTAATGCAGAGCTCTGCTGCATTGAGTTTTTGATTTTGGACATCAAAGTTCAACAAAGGTTTCCTCACCTGCTTTTATCATGACTGCTACTGAAGACGTGTCTACAAGCCTTAGGCAGGGTAATTCGCCATCTTTTAAAACTATTTATATATCTGTAATTTCCTTTCTTTGATTCCAAATCTTTTAGATGTGTCCTTGAGAAAGTTTGGCCAATGTCTGTCCTTTGCCTTATTTGCTCAAGGACATGAAGTTTATAACTTTTGAGGAGGTGGGACTAATCTTAAGATTGTGTGGGTGGATCTGTTGGTTTCCCACACTAAAAAAGTGACCTCAAGTTTCTGTAAGCCATTCAGGAGTGCTGAAATTTGAAAAATGAAACATCACTCTCACTTCCAACAGAATGTTAAAATCTTTAGGTCAGGCTGTCTTTAATCATTTGATTTATTTCGTGAATCTTTGAGATATGGAAAATACTTTATGTGGATTTTGATTATCATCATGACACATTAATTGAAACAAGGACATTCGTCTGGCATCTTTCAGCTGTCTAGACCATGGAAAATTTCTTAGAGAATCATAGAACAATTTGCCAATATCAATATTTGTCAAGATTATTACATTACAACTATTCATATCATGAATGAAGTCTGTACCACACTGAATCTAAAGCAACAATGTTCACAATTGATAAATATTGATCAAAATCTTCTAAAATATTAAGAAATAGTATCAGAACTAAAATTGTGTTGTTTACAATCAACCTATCAGAAATTATTTTGTATAAATAGTCAATTTGTCTTTTTGAAGGGCAGGAAATTTTAATTCCTCATTGCTATGTAGTGATATTGCCCTGTATTTGAGCTTTGAATCAGGATTTCCCAATTGGTCTATTGAAGCCAAATTGACAAGAATTAGATTGATATGACGATCTCTCTATTCCTAGATTGGCATATTCTCATTACCTGAGCTCACTCAAGCTTCTCTTCCAATTATAGGCTTCAGTGCCAATGGCAATTTGTTTCTATTTAAGACCTGCTAGTCTAAATGCAATGATTCTGAAGAACACATTGACGATTATTGTCAAAATCTTTTAGGACATCATGTGATTAGCCGGTTCAAATGCATTGTGGAAATTATTCTAAAACTATGTTTAGGAATCTTAGTTTTAAGAAACATCCAATCGCCTGAAGTATTATAATATTATTTGTTGTAGTCTTTTGTGATTGGGAAAGCTGCTTAACATCCTATGTAAGATTTACATTGTGTTGTTATCCAGTTTTCAGTCAGTTATACATGTAAGTATTGCAAGATGAGCAATGAATTGTAACATGTTCTATGAATATTCAATGATTAGGAAGATTGATTGTTTCACTTTCCAACAGCTTCTGCTACATGTACACTGTACCCAACCGGAAATAAGTCGGGAGTGTAACTGCAGTTACGCTCCTAAAACGGCCACCATATTCCCAGTCGATTCAGAAGTTTGACTGGCTATTATTCATTTGCTGAGCTTTCCTATGTCAAGGCACTTTGCGAGGGGGTTATGTGGTTAGTTAAAGACAGGATGAAATTGTGATTTTGATTCAAAAACAGGCCAAAAGTTCAATTACTGCACATAAATGTATGCTCGGTCGGAGCGTAACTCCACTATCTGTAAAATATTTAGGAGCGTAACTCAAAATTTAAAGAGCGTAACTCATCTGTTTTAATACAATAACCACCCACTGAGCCAGTATTCTAAAGCATTATACAAAGTTCCAGGGCCCACTGTGAAGTGCAGGTTTTAATTATGAGTGTCAAGCAATTCTGTAGGCCCTATTGCAATTAAGGCTAGACTGTAGGCCTACTTGGCTAACTTATCTTCACACTTTGAAGAGTCAGTCAATTATAATTCATTAAAATCAATGGATTATGGCGACAGGACCTTTTCTTAATGGCAATTATTGGTGTTGGGATGCCCTAGTACCTACTCTGCGATAAAAAAAAACTGACAAAAGGACTAAAATATTAATTAAACTTCAATGACCTTTGGGCCTGTTGGCAAGGTAGGTATAAATGAACCATGCAGTGTTCATATGATATGTGTGTTAAATTCATACAGGGAACCATCTTGACATAGGCCCATTCCGAGTCAGGATGAACAAGCAAGCCTAAAGTTAAACTTTTTCACTCAAACTCTAAAAATGTCGGGACAAAATTGGTTTTTAGATTCAAAATGGTTTTTTGAAAAACCAAATGCCAATGCAAAACCAACATGGATTTTTAAAAAAATCTATGTACCAACATAGATTATTTAAAAAATCCATGTTAGTTTTTGCATTGAAATTTGGTTTTTCAAAAAACCATTTTGAATCTAAAAAACAATTTTGTCTGGAAATTTTTAGAGTGCATCATAAAATAGCTTAAAATGAACTTGAATAGGATGCTTTCATGCTCTATCCTCTTGCATGTCAACAGCCTGAATGAGGGAATTTTTGCAGGTGTGTTTACAATTTAATTAAGAACTGTAAAAGAAGAGAGGAGTGAAGGAAGGGAGAAAGGAAGGAAGAAATGAACAAATACAGGAAGGAAGTGCTATTGAATTTCAATAATTCATATTTTATCACCTGCCTGAATTCTTAGCCTGGTTTCCCGAAACTTTAGCGTTAAATCCCCCTGGCCCTACAAACTTGGAACAGTGTTGAGATTCATTGCAGCTGCAGCTCAGCTACCCTACTCTCCCCCCTTGGCCTAACTAATTTGTAAGTGCGCTTGTCAACTGGCTTTGAGGGCGTGGGTTTAAATTTCACCCCGGAAACTCACTTTAGTCCGAGCCCATGGGACATTAAATGGAAGCGGGTTGTATTCAGTATTCTATGTTGGGGCAACTGAAAGACCCTGGGCATCCCTGAAATAATAGGGTACACTGTAAGAAATGACCGTGTTTTTCTGGCTAAAAGAACCGTAAATTTATTGTTATTTTATCTGTATTTTTTTAAAACAGACTTTGTCTGTGAATTTACAGTTCTTTGTCAGTTACAAAATGGCTCCAAGATAAATTTACTGCAACATGTCATTTAACATTCAGTTCACGTTAATGGACAATTACTTCGACCGTTAATTTACTGGCAACTTGTAATATGTAGACAAAACATTTGAATTGGCCAAACAATCAGTACACCTGGTCAGATTAGGAACTATAAACAAGAGATTGCATGGACTTCAACCACGGTACATGTGGTGCCATCTATAACATATGCTTTGCACAGCTGTTAATCAAACTTAATTTATAACTTATCTGAAGGTGAGGGAACATTCTCATGCATATGATCTTAAAGATGATCTCATTATGCAAAAGTTGTTGTATTTATATATGACATTGACATTTGTGTGAGTCTTATGATGTGATCTAAAGAATGACACTATTAAAACCAAAATAACCCAGGTGCAGTCTGCATCAATACAACATACTTCGATAAACTTAACATCTGGTTATCTTGGAAAATATCCATCAATTTTATGGTTTGTGAGCAAACGTGTGCAATTTAATTGCTGGGTATAATTGATGGACTTGCTTCCCTGCTGTCAAGCAAGAGATGAGCAAGGCCGAGCCTGGAGTCAGTGGCTCTCTCACTCTCTCAGCTGATTCCAGCTTCGGTACATCCCTACAGCTATGCGACAGTTAAATCACATGCTTAGTCTGTTGTTTCACACTTGTGCAATAAGTAAGAATAACACATACAATCTGTATTTTTACCGTAAATTATACAGCTCCTTGCATTCTTTACATTCTATGATTGACAGTTGATATAACTGTAAAATGTACTTTAAATAAACTGTTTTATATATGTACATTATACCGTAATATCACTTTGTTGAATCTGCAAAATTACAGTTCAATGTACCAATCTGCATTTTACGGTTCATTGTCCTGTTCAGGTTTATTAGTACTTTTACAGTTCTTAGACCTGGAACAAAGTTGCCAGTTAATTTAACTGTAAAATTTAACGGGAATTTTTTGCAGTGTATGTGCCAGACTCACAGTCTTCTCATCTCATCATCATACGGCAGTCGCCAACAAAATCCATGTGCAGCTCCCTCCACAAAAAAGATGGAGGTTGACCTGCCCCGGCTGTTCCGGGGTACACCAGCACAACCTAAGTCAAGTCAAGTCTCCTAAGTTGCATAAATGAAAAATATAGGCTAGCCTTGTTCAAAAATTCAAACCCATGACCTGGCTCCGACAAAGTTTACTCTATGCCACGACCAACTGAGCTATTTTGATCATACATAATGACTGGGACCTGCGAACTACAGTGCGTACATCTCTGTCAGTCGTTTGATTCAACTGGATTGATTTATGTGAACTACAGACAAGTTTGGTTTGATTTGACAAGGGCTTGAAGCACAATTAAGTCAATCACACCTTAATTTTTGATGGAAATCAGCACTTAAATAGAGATATTTGGCAATTTAGTAATTACATGTGTATACTATACTTTGAATGTATCACAAATTTGTGATCTTTTAAAACTTCTAATGTAGTTTCACAGATGATTTCACCATTTTAGACAATGAGACTGAATGTGGATTTTTTAAAATAAGACATGTTATTTTATAGGAAAAATGATGCCTTTTCTTTAATGTCACTTCTCCCAATAAAAAACACACCCAACCTGAATTTCTACAAGTATGAATACAGCTCAAAAGGTTTATGCCTTGAGCATGTTAGGTATCTAAAAATAACAAGCAAGCACTTTAACAGTTGCATGTAGCATCTATCTATCTCTGTCAATATCTATCTCCCTTTTTAATTACTTCTCCCTTCCTTTCTGTCCAAAGATATGCCAATCTTTATTATAAATACAATATCTGATCTTGAAATTCATTCAGCGTGTGCCCAACCCCTCACCCCAAAAGCACAACTCACAATAAAGTGTCAATGTCCAAGGAAAATAGCCATATCCCAGTCAAAAGAGCATTTACTTCACGGAGTTACTCTCCTTATCTAAAGAAAACCTTTACAGTTACGCTCCCAAAAAATTGAGTTACGCTCCCAACGGCCTTCACTTCAATCTCAAATTCGTGGAATTACATGCAATTGCTGACCAATTAATGGCCCCAGCAGTGCTCTAACATGTACACTGGACATCTGCAGTAGTAATTGCAACTCCAATTGGTACTACAGGACGAGAAAAGTGCCTACCAAGCTCTGAATCGACAATAATCATGGTGGACGTTTTGAGAGCGTAACTGCAGTTATGCTCCCGATTTATTTCCGGTTGGGTACAGTGATGTATGCAATTGGGTTTCTGAATTTGATGCATAAAAAATGTCAGGATGGATGCTTGGGACTTTACGTCGTGTATTTATGTACCTGGCAGGCTAATTAGGATAGGAGGACAATGTAATGAGGCATAGGATGGTTGAAGCTGCTGGCGAAGTCTCCAAGATGGGTTCCGGTGACCTGACAAGATAACTCACTGACAATTTGGAAACAAGGACACTACCAAGTGAGCTTAATCAAAAATTCCCTCATTTTCGGTCAGCGGCTGCGGTTACAATTTTGTTTAATATTTATGTATTACGTGAGGACTGGTAAAGCTACCAAAGTCGATATTTCGTAGGGAAAGGCAGTTGTATTATATATTTTTTATCAAGAGTGCACATAGGTCGACTGGTCCAGTACATAATATAGAAATGGAAATTAGCCATCTGTTAGAGTTTCTAGCCAATTAGTAACTGACAAGTGCTACAGACTTCTTGGAATCCATTAAATTGCTGTGAAGCTGACAGCTCTTCCTCTACACAGGTCTGGTAAGTTAAAATTACATTGAGAAACTTAAACCATCAACCAGACAACTGTGCACTCCACACCTTTGAGAGATTTAGAAAGGCTTTTCAACTAGGGAGGGAGAGGAAATATGTGATTTTTAAAATCAAGTAGTACTTTAGCATGATATGACGTCATGATAAGCACACATTTCTGATCTCATGGTGAATATCCAGCTTATACCATGAGACAAACACTCAAACATATAATCATTGCAGAATAAATGGATTACAAAGACTATGGAATTTATTGCTGTGAAATACTGACTTGCGATTGGCCAACAGAGGTGTGAAACAGTATAAAATATGTGTACTGAATGAACTGCATATAGTATGAATTTCATTGGGTCTATACATTTTTGTATTTAACTATAACAGGTTCAGCATTCTTTTTGTAACATGAATGGAAACATTTCCAGTTTCTTGAATTTACTTTGCTCAACCAGCCAATAACTGATGGGTGAGTGTGTTTCTTGGTTTTACACCTCTTTTTAGTGAATTAAGCATGCATAACTTGCTAAACAGAAATGGACTGCAGCGAACAACAAGATGCCTTTATCCTGGTCCTCCGGGACTCCATTTTTGGAATGTATAAAATATTGATGTTTCTAAAAACTATGATGCCATACACCAAAGTTTCTGCAGTGATTTCCCCAACCTCAGAATCACATCACTCAGTGATGTTGAACATTAGAGAGATGCAGAGGGGCTCATTACCCAACATCAAGAGCGAGTAACATAGATTATGGAGGAGCAGTTGGAGTTCCCTTTCTTGCACTCCTTTGTGGTTTGGGCTTTCCCTACTCACGTACATAAAAACAAGATCTAAGCTGGTCAGTGATTGCTGCCAAAGCTTGTTGACCCATCTTTAGCAGCACCTGAAAAAGGAAGAGGGGGACACTTGTGCTGAAGTTAGATGCACATATCATCCTGAAGTTGTGTATCTTGAAGACTAGGACAAACCTAAAGCTGTACATTAGTGGCCAATCCTTCAGCAGAGCCGCAGTCTTTTTTAATCCATGAATATTCATCGAAGCTTTATCGCTCACTGAGTAAATTTTAAGCAGACAAGAACAACATTGGATTATATATTCTCTGGTTTACTGTCATGTAAACATCAGGTGCCTTTGTTTAGTGCCAAAGTTGGTCTACTGAAGTCAAGATCAAACTTGATATGACAAGCTCTCTAATCCAAGATTGGCCAATTTCTCATTGGCAAACTCACTCAGGCTTCTCTTCCAATAAACAACCTCAGTTCTGATGCAAATCACTTGCTATTGAAGACCTTCTTGTCTTAGTATAATATTCAAGGATTAACAAGATTGATTGTTTCATTTCATGAAGCTTCGGAACATGTAAGCTTCTGCTTCATCAACCAAAAAGTGTGATCTTAACAGAAACATAAGCTGAGTGACAGACATTTTAACGCATTTTGTTGTGGTGGACATTTAATATCTACAACCACCTTCAAAAAGATGAATTCAGGGCGATCCAGTGTTTGAAGTAAATTGCAGTCCCTTTGTTAAAGAACCCGACCCACCAGCTGAAGCTTCCAAGCTAAAGTAATGGCATGGTAATACATGTAGATTAGAGCCATGTCCTCAACAGGAGATTTGAACGGAGAAAGATAGACTCTCGGTTTAACAAGATGCTGCAGAGTCCAGGGCCTACCATCAGTCGCGATAATAAATGTCACGTTAGGATTTTTACTTTTGAAGTAGTTCATTGCATTTTTGAAAAATTAAGCACCAGGAAGATGATATCCATATATATGACTCCTGCTTGACAGATGGAGAAGATGCTAATCCAGGTTCAGTGACACCAATTAGCCATCCAAGCTGGCGTCTGCTGATCTCTCCCAAGGGCCACAAAGAGAACATTTTGTGTTGAGGACAAAAAGCAGCTCAGATTCAAGTCTCTTGTATTACTGTATAGAGCAGGATCCATTTGTAAACATACCCTGGCTTGCCACAAATCAATTGAACAATTGTCGCCAAGTGCTACGCGTACAGCACAAAAATGATTGTGAAAGTTGTTCAGGATTGAATTCGTACTTGACTGGCAAAGACTGACATAATCGCGATTTGACCTGTTTTATCTGTCTTTGCCTGGCAAAAAAGAGTTCTTCTTTTATCTGGCTATTGCCATTATCACAAGTTTTTGTCATGGATCACAGCAGTAGTTTTTATTATTATTATTATACAGCATTTATATAGCGCCATAATCACAGAAAATCTATGCTCTACGGCACTTTACAATGTATTTATACAATTCAATGTGACTGGAGGTCTAAAGGGCCGGATTACTTCTCTTCTCTTGTATAAGTGTTCAGTTTTCACATATCAGGTCCCGGTCAACTGATCCAGGGGAGCCCGGCTGGAGGTGTTGCTGCTCACACCTGACAGGAGGGTGACCCCTGCCAAACAAGTGGCCGCCCTCCCCGGCCACAGCCACAACCAACTCGCTCCAATTGAGTTTCAGGAGCCGGATTCGAACCTGCGTCCTCAAGTGCCATTAGATTCGCAAACAAGTGCTATAATCCTTAGGCTATGGGAACTATTTTTTTGAGAGTAGTAGTTGTTGGTGACCCTCATGCTGAGAATTGTCAAGTTGAAAATGCCTCATGCAGTGTTACTGCGTAAGTCTGACCTATTTTGGGACTGTAAATCAGATCGCAATAAGAAAAAGATGTTTCGAAAAGAGAATATTTGCAATACTTTTGACAACACAGATAATCAGCTAAAAGGGTAACTTCTGGCATGATATCAGTAGTGTAAGAATGAGTATAAATTGTGCATCATAGTCCTTTCACTGCCATCTGTAAACTGTATATTTCTTTTAAAATTAATATAATAAACATTATTTTATGGTATCATGTCGGTCAGATTTCCAACATCGAAATGTAAACTTTTTCACCATAAAATAATTTTTTGAAATAAAAAGCTTCCAGAATTAAAGCAATCAATCTCCCTAATCATTGAATATTCATAGAATATGTAAAATCATATTGCTCAGCTCATAATTCTTCAGACTGACACAAAACTGAATAAAAAGTCTATTTATCACTGAGGAATATTTCGAGAGAAAACACTGTCCTAAGTGTTTAAACAGCTTTGTTGTGAATAGTTTGGAAGATAATGCAAGCTATTGCCTACATTTGGACAGGAAGGTCTTCAATAGCAACTAATTGCCATTGGCACTGGATTTTAATTGAAAGAGGGGCCTGAGTGACTTGAGGTAATGAGAATATGGCCAATGAAGGTCTGGAGAGCTTGTCATATCAAATCTGATTCGTGTCAATCTGACTTCATTAGACCAACATCAAAAATCCTGATTCGACATCCAACATTGATGTCAGCATGACAATCTCTAGAGACGCTCTAAGGCATCCTCACCTCTCAGTGTAAGGCTAGTGAACCTACCCTGACCACATGCACCATGTTTCAGTGAAGTTGACATTAAAAGATTAACTTTCCTCCGGTGTGACTGATATAATTAACAGTTTACAATTTCTCAAAGCAACTGAATGAGTGCCAGGGTGTCTCACAGTTGCCTGTTTGTTGTTTCAATTAGCTTCTTTGTAGAAAACCATAAACAATTAATTAAATCACGCCGGGAAAAAGCTGACAATGCCTTAGAAATATTCAGTATTTTGTAGAGCTTGTTGGCAGGGCTAGTGTAAACTAGTCCTGCAATGGGAGGATGCTCTAAGGTGTCACTCTGAGAGTATCACATTTATTGCAATATTGCATTGGTATCCAAATCTTACCTCCTTCAAATGCTAGTTAACGCTAAGTGATAAAGCTTCGATTAAGATATGAATACTAGCAGATTAAAAAACGATTGTTGCTTTTCTGAAGCTTTAGGCTCTCTAATGTAGAGCTCGGCTGTGTCCTACCAGTGTTAGAAAATAGCTTCAGGACAATAATGCTGCATTGAGTTTTTGATTTTGGACATCAAAGTTCAACAAAGGTTTCCTCGCCTGCTTTTATCATGACTGCTACTGAAGACGGGTCGACAAGCCTTAGGCAGGGATAATTCGCGATCTTAACTATTTATATATCTGTAATTTCATTTCTTTGACTCCAAATCTTTTAGATGTGTCCTTGAGAAAGTTTGGCCAATGTCTGCTCATTGCCTTATTTGCTCAAGGACATGAAGTTTATAACTTTTGAGGAGTTGGGACTAATCTTAAGATTGTGTGGGCGGATCTGTTGGTTTCCCACACTACAATGTGACCTCAAGTTTCTGTAAGCCATTCAGAAGTGCTGAAATTTGAAAAAATGAAACATCACTCTCACTTCGAACAGAATGTTCAAATCTTTAGGTCAGGCTGTCTTTAATCATTTGATTGATTTTGTCAATCTTTGAGATACGGCAAATACTTTATGTGGATTTTGATTATCATCATGTTACATTAATTGAAACAAGGACATTCGTCTGGCATCTTTCAGCTGTCTAGACCATGGAAAATTTCTTCGAGAATCATAAAACAATTTGCCAATATCAATATTTGTCAAGATTATTACATTACAACTATTCAAATCATGAATGAGATCTGTACCAACGCTCAGTCTAAAGCAACAATGTTCATATGCTAGAAATATTGATCAACATCTTTTATAAGAAACAGTAGCAGAACTAAAATTGTGTTGTTTATGATCAACATGATTATCAGAAATTATGTTGGATATTAGGCAATTGGTCTTTGTGAAAGGCAGAAAATTATAGAATTCCCCATTGCAATGTAGCTCTTAATATGATTGTGTATTTGAGCTTTGAATCAGGATTTCCCAATTGGTCTATTGAAGCCAAATTGACAAGAATCAGATTTGATATGACAAGCTCTCTATTCCCTGATTGGCCATATTCTCATTACTTATGCAGTTGGATTTCTGAAATAGGTGAATGTTCTGTATGTTTACAGATGAATATTGCCCATTACAGTGAAACTTCATACTGGAATCTGAGCTGCTTTTGTCGTCAACAAAACACTATCTCTTAGTGGCCCCCGGGAAAGACCAGCTGACACCAACTTGGATGGCTAATTGGTGTCACTGAACCTGGATTAGCGTCTTCTCCATCTGTCAAACAAGAGTCATAAATATGGATATCATCTTCCTGGTGTTTCATTCTTTACAAATGCAATGAACCACTTCAAAAGTAAATATCCTAACGTGGTATTTATTATCGCAGCATCTTGTTAAACTGGTTAGTCTATCTTTCTCCGTTTAAATCTCATATTGAAGACATGGGTCTGATCTCCAGGTGTGACCATGCCGTTGTTTCACTTGGAAGCTTCTATTCAGATGATGGGCTGGGTTCTTTAACAAAAAGACTGAAATTTATTTCAAACACTGGATTGCCCTGAATTAATCTCTTTGGAAGCAGCCGTAGATATCAAATGTCGTCCAAAACAAAGAGCTTTTTAATGTCCGTCACTCAGCTTTAGTTTCTGTTAGGATCGCACTTTTTGGTTGATGAAGCAGAAGCTGTCATATTCCAAAGCTCTTGAAATGAAACAATCAATCTTCTTAATCCTTGAATATTCATAGAAAATATCAACTCATATTGCTTAGCTTGTGATACTTTAGGCTGAAAAACATTGAGGGAAAAGTCCATATGGAGCATATTGTCCTAAATATTTTTCATGTCAATATGACTGTTGATCATAAATAAGATAATAAAAACAAATGCCTATACTAAGACAGGAAGGTTGTCAATAGCAAATGATTTGCCATAAGAATTGAGGCTATTAATTGGCAGAAAAGCCTGAGTGAGTTTGCCAATCTTGGAATTGAGAGCTTGTCATATCCAGTATTATTCTAAACTTCAGTAGACCAACTTTTGACACTAAACAAAGCCACCTGATATTTACATGACAGGAAACCAGAGATAATCTGATGTTGTTCTTGTCAGCTTAAAATTTATTAGGTGAGCGATAAAGCCTCAATGAATATTCATGGATTGAAACGACTACTGCTCTGCTGAAGCAATGGGCTCTAATATACAGCTTTAGGGGTGTCCTAATAGTCAAAATACACAACTTAAATGTAGAAAGTCCGCCTATTTAATAGACTGTCTATGGATAGATTTCAGTCATATTTAACACATTCCAGTTGAAAGATTTACCTGATTGTTATTCTAATGGAAATATATGAAGTTTATTTCCTTGAAAAATATAAACAAACAGTTTTCATGCCATGAAAAAGCCCTCTTTTGTTTACATTTCAGCAATGCAGGGCTCTCCTTAAGTAATTTAGGGCCTTTTAATCAATTAAACTCACTTAGTTATGGAAAACACGCAATTCTGTTGATTGGAAGTGTATACTATACTTAAAATCTATTAATTTATGATCTATAACAACAAGTTGAATTGTACATAGAATTGGCAGACTTACTACCTTGAATTCAGGATGATATATATGCTAAATTTGTGACATTTGACATCCAACTTCAACAGAAGTGTCCCCCTCTTCTTGTTTCAGGTGCTGCTAACGATGTGTCAACAAGCCTTTGGCAGCGATCACTCACCAGCTTAGATCTTGTATTTATGTGAGTAGGAAAAGCCCAAACGACACAGAAGTACAACAAAGGGGACTCCAAATGTTGCTCCATAATCTACTTCACTGACCCTTGATGTTGGGTAATGAGCCACTCTGCATCTCTCTAATGTTCAACATCACTGAGTGATGTGATTCAAAGGTTGCGGAAATCACTGCAAAAAGTTTGGTGGATGGTATCATAGTTTTTTGGACACATCAATTAATTATATACATTCCAAAAATGGAGTCTCGGAGGACCAGGATAAAGGTATCTTGTTGTTTACGGCTGTCCATTGCTGTTTAGCAAGTTATGCTTAATTCACTAAAAGAGGTGTAAAATCAAAACACACAGTGTCACACACACACGGACATAATTTATTGGCTGGTTGAGCAAAACTCACGAAACTGGAGATGTTTCCTTTCATGTTACAAAAAAAATACTGAACCAGTTATAGTTAGATACAAATTTACTGACCCAATGAAATTCATTCTGCATGCACTTCATTTTGTTTGAATATTTATACCACCTCTGTCAGCCAGTCACCAACTGGTATTTTGCAGCAACAATTCCATTTTCTTTGTTATCCATTTATCCTGCAATTTACATGTGTGAGTGTTTGTCTCATGGTATATAAGCTGGATATTCACCATGAGATCAGAAATGTGTGCTTATCATGATGTCGTCTCGTGCTAAAGCACCACTGGATTTAAAATCATATATATTCCCTCTCCCTCCCAAGTAGAATAACCTATACATATCTCTCAAAGTTGCGGAGTGCACAGTTGTCTGGTTGATATTTCAAGTTTCTCAATGTAATTTTACACTTTACCAGGTGTAGAGGAAGAGCTGTCAGCTTCACAGCAAGTTAATGGACACCAAACAGTCTGTGACACTTGTCAGTTACTAATTGGCTAGTCTCTAACAGATGTCAAATTTCCCCTTTCTATATATTGTAATGGACGAGTATGTGCACTCTTGATAAAAATATATAATACATCTGCCTTATCCAAAAGAAATACAGACCTTTGTAGCTTTACTGGTGCTGCCGTAATACATAAACATACAACAAAATTGTAAATGCGGCCCCTGGCTCCCGGGACTGAGGGAGGGAATTTTTAATTAAGCTCACTTGGCGGTGTTATCCATTTCCAAATTGTCAGTGAGTTATATTGCAGCTCATGTTGGGTCACTGGCACCAATCTTGGAGACTTGGACAGTGGCTTCAACCATCTTTTGCCTCATCACATTGTCGCATCCTAATTAGCCTGCAGGATGTACACAAATACATGACGTTAAGTTCCAAGCTTCCATCCTGACATTAATGATACGTCTGTTCAGAAATCCAACTCCCTACATGAAGCAGGCGATTGGATGTTTCTTAACTATGATTCCTAAAAACAGTTTTAGAATAATTTCCACAATGCATTTGAACCGGCTAATGACATGATGTCCTAAAAGATTTTGTCAATAATCGTCGATGTGTTCTTCAGAATCATTGCATTTAGACTTGCAGGTCTTAAATAGAAACAAATTGCCATTAGAATTGAAGCCTTTAATTGGAAGAGAAGCCTGGGTGAGCCAAGGTAATGAGAATATGGCCAATCGAGGAATAGAGAGCTCGTCATATCAAATCTGATTCTTGTCAATTTGGCTTCAATAGACCAACAAGGGAATTCCAGATTCAAAGCTCAAATACTCACGTCAATACATAGAGAGCTACTTTGCAGGGGAATTCTAATTTTCTGTCCTTCACAAAGACAAACTGACCAAATAGAATATCCAACATAATTTCAGACAGGTTGATCGTAAACAACACTAACAACTTTAGTACTGATAATATTTCTCACATTTATGAAAGATTTTGATAAATATTTCTTGCATATAAACATTGTTGCTTTAGATTGAGCTTTGGCACAGATCACATTCATAATTTGAATTGTTGTAATTTGAAAAATCTTGACAAATATAGATATTTGCAAATTGTTTTATGACTCTCGAAGAAATGTTCCATGCTCTAGACAAAGTTCTGCTACTGGAGCACACAAGACTAGTGATAATCTCTCCTCCTAAGGATAAGAGTTTTGCCATTGAGAAATTTATTATTAATAGAAGTATAAACAGGTTCACTGGTTCATTGATTTGTATTAGAGCTGTTTGCGGATTAGCGGTCCAAAAAGTTTCAAAATCAACTTTCAATTATGGGACTTGTTGCTTACCCAGGGTAGAAACTCATATATAGACAATTATTCCATATCAATACTCTCAAAAATCTGAATAAAACATCTTTCTTTGAAGATTTTGACAAAAGTCTCCTGTAGGTGGCGGGTCAGCTGCATTGACACTTAATTTTTATTAATTTCATCCTCTTTAATTGTGGTTTGGTCAAATATCCCTTTTCCCCAACCGATCAAGCAAGTAAAAATGTAAACTTTCCTGGCTTATCAAAAAATATTGTGGAAGGAACAGCTTAGTTGTTGAAATTAATGATCAGAGGATATTGAAATTTTGTGACTATCGTTTTCGACAGTAACCACAATGATTTAATTTCACACGAAAGCACTGCACTTGGAGATTTGAAATTTTTTCTGAATATACCTGATGGCAACTTCTAGAAGTGTGCAAACTTTCATCTTGATACTTTAAGAGGAAGTACTATTTTTAACCTTTTTGGAAGTGTGCGTTTTTAAGTGTGAGCAGTGTAGGAGTCAGAAGGCCAGTAGGTGGCATGCCATGCTACAGGAAGGCATTGGAGACATGTAGCAGGCTCCCGTAGCGTGTATTGATTGTTTAGGTTTACATAAAATTTTTGAAGCCATCAGATTGTGGGTTTTGAGTTTTCCCCCAGTTTTTACCATTTCTATGGGGTAAAAACTAGTTTTCTCCTAGTTTCTTAACTGGTTTTTACGCGGTAGAAAACCAACCTTGCATTATCCTTAGTATGGATATGTGAAGCTTTATAAAGCTTTCGAAAAGTTAAAGCATTCCTAAAATGGATATAAATGTTACTAGTAAGCTGACACTCATAAGAAAGATCAATCATAATTCAGCATTGATTCCTAATTAGCCTGTTTAGTTAATGGTAAAATATCTACATGTAAGAGTTCAAATACAGAGCAAGGTGGCCATAAAGAATGATGTATGTTAATATGTATGGTGACATATCAGGTAACAACAAGCAAATCACATGCAAACTTCTTCATAGATTTGGCAGGCATCAACCATTTCCCTCATGCAAAGTATACATTAAGACCTAAATAAGCATATATATAGTTCAAATTAAGTAAAATTCAAAAGTTTGGCTGAATATCTTCAAATCATCAGCTGTTGGACAGCCTGTCTAACTAGGTATCACAGTTATCAACGACCTATGTGGAAAATTGAGCAAGGTGGGACTGAATATTAAAGGATACTCAAGATCAGCAATTGAATAAATTAATTTTCCCCTACAGGTTTCACTGCAAATTTAGTCTTTCACCGTGTTAAACTACGAGTACACAAAGGCCAGTGATCGGTCTGTTCATTCAAATTCAGAAAGAGCTTCAACAGCTCAATAGACAATTCATTCATGACACCCATTTTTAAAGAGAGATGGAAAGGGGTACAATTCTCAAATGAGTTTAGTTAGTAGTGAATTTTGTGCAGGAGAAGTCACAATGCATTACGTGGTATGACAGTTGATTGCTTGCAACTCTTTCCTTGCCTATGAAAATACATTTGAGACATTCTTTCACTTCAAAAGCCACAATATGCTTCCCATATCCTGGTTAAGGATAATCTTAATTTCTTAGCAATCAAACACTGGAAAATTCTCGAATTTGGGTCACTTCTAGCATTTTTGCATTTTTACAGTTTGTGATAAACAATTTGTCACATGTTTTTGAAATAAGCTAGTAAATATCTTAAATTCATCATCAAAACTTGTTTGACATGCATTACAGAGCTTAGCCAAGAGGTTTCATCACATTTTCAAGCTTGTTAATTGTGTTATATGCCATTTATAACACTACATTCTAGTGGTGGGATAAACCAGATTTTTTAAAACTTGAATTTCTTTAAAATTTCCCAACAGTTTTTTTTTTGGTTTTTGTCTTTACATTTTTGTATGATTATGTAGTATCAGGTGGTATAGGCACGGAGACTCCAATCGTTGACGTCATCATTGTAATGAGTAGTATTATATGTACACTATAGAGTACACCAAGTAAGTACGTTTGGAGTCTTCATGGGTATAGGTCCCGTTTCGGGCTCACTTATTTAACTCTTATGTTTCTTCAGGAGCGCTATGACTTCACATCACCAGTAAATAGATTTGGAGTTAGCCTTCTTTCTCTGTGCGGTATTTATTCACACTCCCCAATGACCTCATTTCGTATTCGCACCTGACGCTTGGACAACATTTTCTCATAACATGTCTGGAACTGAAGCTACGTGACAATGATGATAAGACAGAGCAGCCAAGAACTTCACAATTGTCCAAGTTTCTATAGTACAGGGTGTCTACAGAAAAAAAGGACAGTCAACACAATTTAATTAGTTTACAGTTTATTTTGTGCCAAGCATCATTATTCAACAAAGCGTGATTTGTTTATGAGCAACATTATCAGAACAGGCAAATTAGCCCTTATTTTCACCCCTTGCAGTGGTAACATTCAGCAGATGAGACCGAAATGATGCGAAAGCATGTTTGATGCGCTTCACCAACATTTTGCACCATGCAGACATGATGGAGGCCTTTAACTTTACTCCGAGGATTGGCATAAATTGCTGGATTCTGACTCAGAGTTGCCCAGACTGAGTAATTCACTGGGTCCAGCTCAGGAGATAAGGGGTGGCACTCTACCTTGCTCAGCAGGTTTGTTTTGAGCACTCTTGAGTCCACAAAATGAGTTTTTGTCTGAAGCCATGGCATCCCAAATTCTTTCAGAATGTTGTTATAAACATTTGCATTGATTTGAGCACTCTGATCAACGACTATTTGAGATGTTTTTGTAATTTTCTTGTCATTAGATGATCCCATGTTGAAGACCAAGTGTTTGGTCCTAAATTTGAATTATCGGCAGCTGGAGCTTCAACAAATGTCCCACTACTCATGATTCATTGCTTCTCTTACAAGCAGCATAATTTGCGAAAAACTCATCAGTAATGAGGAAAACAGTATTACCGCGGTCAGCTTGGAGCAACGCAAGCACTTTTGCATATTCTGCTTCCACTTAGACTTTATTAGTGATCTAAATTTATTTCACAAATAAACACATTTGCAGTTATAGATCAAATATAGCAGATTATCAAATCCACTCTTATGCCCGACTTATCACCAAATTCGGAACTTATATGAGTTCAAAAAACAACACAGGTGACTGTCCTCTTTTTCTGTAGACACCCTGTAGCGGGTCATTGAAGCAAAATGTCCTTTTCCTGTGCTCAGATTACCAATGTCATTAAATGAGTGATGCCATCTTGAGTGCCTGCTTGACTTATGACACATCATCAGTGAAATAGGGTCATAGAGGATGACATTACATGAGCTTTATGACAAGCAGTACGCTCTTAAAACTACATAAAAAGCGTTACGTTGATCAACCCCAATGTCAAGGATTAGCCTGAGTAAATATACGCCAACCCTTGCTGGATAAGGAGAGGAGAGTTGAGAAGCCCTCAGTAGGCATTGTCATCCTTTTATTGCTCGTGTTGACCTATATCAAGGCATTAACCATGTTTTATTGTGTGACCTTGCCCTTGTAGATACCACTTTGAAGGTTTGAGTATAAAGATGTGTGTCCGATAATTGACTGAAAAAACAGTTGCCTAATGCAGAGAAAATCATAATTAGCCATTATGTGGAGACAAATTTACTGGAATGGTAATGTATAGTCTAAAGGCCAGTCACTTTGCTACAAAATGTGGGTGAAATTTTTTTTTTCAGACCTTCCCTTAAAAAAGTTAATGTAAAGTGAGGTAATATCATGGGTGCCAAGGGTGGCCAGTTGAGGTGCTTCCCCTTTCCTGTTTCATCAAACATTGATAGGAGAAAGCATAATATTATGTCTCGGAAAAATCAATGCATTAAAAATTGAACTGCCATCTGCTATGCAAAACCACACTGAACTGTGTGCAAACCTCAGGTCAATCGAGTACAAGCTTGACAATAATTTGAATGCGATTTTAAACATAAACATGCCTGTGTAACCACAAATATGATCTCTATTGTTCTGAAAGAAAAAGTGACAACACATCCATTTAGTCCATTAGTGCATTAGTTTCTAGGTGATGCTGCAAAAAACATGTTTTGCTTCCCACATAATATTGCATGCCAAGAACTCCTTAAGTATTCACACCTGATGCCATGGAATAGTTGTCATATTGGTTGTCACATTTAGGCTAGCTGTCACAGTGTCATAGTCAAAAAGACAGAGTAAATAGTTCTGACAACAAGTTACGACAACAGTCCTCCAAAATTTATTATCTTAATTCAAATAATTCTGAAAATTTCATACTCATCAGGAACAATATCTTTTCTAAACTTTAAGTTATTTATTTAAAATCAATTTGGCCTGCAATGTCTTCCAGCGGTCACTTTAGTTTTTTTTATCGTACTACCAAGACCTTATTTTTGGAGTCACACCTGGTGCCCATATTGGTGTGCATCACCTGCCCCATTATTTGAAAAATTTGTTGAGAATTGGATGTCTATGTGATATATTCGGAGGTTGGTTACTAAAAGCATGCACAAATCATTTCAGCTCCAAATTCCAATGGGAACCACCTCATGTTTATATGAAATCGGAGTTTCTTTGAAAAATACCAAAAATATCAATATCTCAGGAACCACCAGCCCTAGCTAGAGACCTGGTTTTGGACTCAAAATGTGCCGAATGACCATATTTAAAATCGAAACTTTTGCCCTATCTCTCTTTCAAAATTATCTTAGAAAGATAGAATACAAGGATAGATATAGCTAGATAGATAACTATATAAATAGATAGATGAATATCGGATTGATGGATAAATAGATAGATAAATAAATATATAGATCACTAGATATATGGATAGATAGATGGCTAAATAGATGGATAAATAAGTCAGAGAGGCAGATAGATAGATAGATAGATAGATAGATAGATAGAAATAACACATTTTGAAATAAAAAGTAATTTCAGTATCTTCTATAAAAAAGTATACTTTTGATGTCAATTTCAAATGTTTTAGTGGGTTCCTTGTATCATCAGTGATAGGGTGTCTCATTTTTCGAACTTTTTTCCTGATCGCGCTAGTCTTTAAACCAATTGATCTCCTATGTGAACAGACCACGCAGTTCAAATTTCAGCCAAATCCATTCATGTTTAGACCCGTCCCCCCCCCACCCACTTCTATTTTGGGGCTATTTTCACCATTCGTGAGTACAGTAAAAATGTCATTTTCGTATGGAAAAACATGAAATACAGACCTATTATACCTATTAAGGTTGCTTAAAAGGTACAATGAGGTGTCTGCTGGGTACTGCTTTCAATTCCATCAACTTCTCCTCCATATTATCTGATGTATAGGCATTTTAAGGGCAAAAATCACTAAATTTAGCTTAAATCCTCATTAAATCACACTAAATATCTATTCTTATGCTAACTGGTAGAGCTTTTTTTCCGAGGTGATTATGAGTTGTAATCTCTGAAAATTGCGACTGAAGCTACTAAGGGGATTACTGTCCACTTAAGAAAACAGTCTTAAACAAGCAAACACCCTGAACAGTTTGATTTCTGAACAACTGTGAAGATTTTCTATGAAATGAACCATTTTCTACATGATTCCCCTCCCTCCAACCAACCTTGTGAAAAACATTCAAATCAAATTTTCACACTTCAGTAATTAAAGCATGTATTTGCTCTAAATGATTATACTTCTGAAGTCATTATATATATATGCCAAAACTTGATTTTCTCATTCCAAGGTAATTCCCAACAAGCTCTTATTACAGCTTGGGTATAGCACAGCCTTCCACATGTTACACACATATATATACCCAATGTGTGGGAACTTTTACTGGTTCAGCATAGAAACTGGTACAAGGGACCTATAAAAGAATAAGGTGTACTTTGTTATAGAAGATAGTGAAAATACTTATTACAAATGTAGATATCATAAAATCCGTCCAATCTATCTATCTATCTATCTATCTATCTATCTATCTATCTATCTATCTATCTATCTATCTATCTATCTATCTATCTATATTTATATCATCCCTTATATACTCACACCATTGTGATTAATAGTAATGCCCCATACAGGTCATTGGACTTCACTGCAAGCTGTATAGCAGTCAACAATGATAGATCTGTACAACTAAAATAAACAAATCGCAGTTTTGATGTTCTGTTCTATAATCCATGCTCATAGTCGACTGACATCTCAGTCTCAGTCCCATGGTCGCCAACAGGCATCCCCCTGCCCTTTACTTGTGTTTCTCATTGTTTTCCCATTGAAATCAGGGTTTCTTAATACAATTTATATTATCACAACTCAGTCGACTTGCAGTAGACAATGTCTTTGCAGTCCCATACACTTGTGTCAGTCGCTTTTAAAATCTCAGTCTCACTCCCATAGTCGCCAACAGTTATTATGAGCTGTAATCACCCAAAGTTTCGACTATGGACACTTAGGGGATCATTGGCTACTTAGAAAATAACAGTGTTATACAAGCAAACAGTGACACAATTTATTTGTTAATGAAAAGTACCAGATAATTGTTTACTACAGCTTTGTAAGGTAATGGCTTTTCTAAGCCAGTGGTTTTCTAAATAAATTTCGTATTGTGTTAGTTCTTAACGAGTATCATATAATATATGTTTAAGATATCTTCAATCCAAATTGCTGCCAAAAATACGAAGCATACACACTCAACTTATACATGGGAAATTAAATTGCTCAGCATAGATTCTAACACATAGGACCTGATGTAGATGATCTCCAAAGTTTCCAAATTCGCAATTTTGGGTGATTACAGCCCATACTACCTATGGGCGACTGAGACCTAGATTTAATAAAAGCAAGTTACTGGCAGGTGACTATGCAAGTGTCTGTGTTGTCTAAGTCCTGTGATTATAAATATCTTATATCACTCAAGTGTGCAGGTCAGGAAAAAACATACTTTAAGTCTCCAATTGGGAGATTATGCGTGTTTAAATCACTAAGGGGCCTTTGAGGTGCTGTGATTATGAATACAGGTGACTTATACATAATCACTCCATAGTCGCCATCAATATAGCCATGCATTGATACAAAATTATCTCAATACAAAATTATACATGAGTAACTGTTTGAAACAGAACTTCCAGCTTAATAACTGTCATAAACTATGTTTTGGGCGACTTCAGGCATTCTGTAGATTACAGAGATTACAATTTATAATCACCTCAGAAAAAAAGCTCTAGGAACTAAGCTTGGTGAAGTAATGATCTTTTGTACTTTAAGGAGGAGAGGAATTCTATAAAGTTTGAAGAATTAAGAATTGCAATTAAGGAATATCTTATTTATTCTATGGTCTCTAAAAATGTTAACTAACCCAAAGGCATTACAGGCATACCAATCTGTTGTTACCAGTCCAATAAAAAAAAGCTTTGAAATAAGATAGACAAAAATATTCTTGTATGCTCAGTTACTTGTGAGTAACTAGCCAATGGAAATTTTGACACCTGATGATACAGGCTCTCAGAAATTAATTCATATCTTTAATCCAGACATGGCCATTTGGCTCTATCAGGAATGACTCCATCGAATGCAGTCTGATTTGAGAATACGAGTAAATAACTTCATATACATGTATACCCTGGAAGATAAATATCTCAGTCCAATTATTGTGGTCTCCACTATCCATGGTTTATGATAATATTTACAGTAAACTACAGCAATATTCAGAATTATTGAAAACATGTATTTATATTCACTTGTTAGATAACTAAAGTCTTTGATGAGGTGTTGTCTAGAGCACATTAATGATTCACTTTTCAAAACTTCAATTAAAAAAAATAACGGGCACAAGGCACTTTAAAGGGCATTCTGCACATCATCTAACTACTGATCTGAAGTCCTTAGCTGCTATAATAGCAACACATTGATGAAGCATGCAGGGTGTTTTGTCCTAATTGCTGACCTCTTGTTGTTTTGACAACTTCTCAGTAAGATATAAATAGCTCTGGGGTGGGGACTGGGGAAGCCCCTCAATGACATCACAGAACTCCCCCTTTCTAGTTTTTCTAGGATGGTTTTCCCGGGTATCTAAAATGGTATTTAAGCAATGTGCATTTTCCTGTCAAGTTGATCAACACTCTCTTAGGCAAATTAAACCCCATGTTCAAAGTTTGAATGAAATTGGTGCAGTATTTTGTCTCGAAATTGATCCACAAGATTCCAGAGAAGACCAGTGACAATAGGGCAGAATGCCCTAATAATAATAATAATAAAAAAGACACAGATGACAGGAAAATGTCACTGGTTTGGCTTGAACAGCATTGTTGAGTTAATTAGCTGCAGTAATCCAGTAATCTCTCTCAGTCAATCTTACGTGCGTACCTCAAATGCATTTCAATTCAAGTCTGATGCCAAGTTCTTGAGTGGCATTGACCCATCAGATAATATTTTGAAAAAAGTTTTAGTTCAGAAATAGCTAAATAGTGTTAATAATGATATAAATGTATTCTAATCTATTACAAAAACTGTATTTATGGCAAGCTTTAGTATTGCCTGGAGCAATTATATATGATCCAATTGATCCATTGCTCCATATATTGTATCTCAGACACCACACAGCACCTGCAGAATCAAAATTATAAAGGTTTTGGATTACTGGATGAATATGATGTTCTGTAACTCAATTGGGACGTGTGACATTAATCACATTATGAATATTGACTTCCTGGAAGGCAGATTTATATGACAGTACATTTCCAAGCCATGAAGTGTTCACTATCTTTAATTAACAGGAGAGCATTGATCATTGTGTCTCAGCCATGATTCATTTAAACCCCTGCAAAAAGGCCCTAAACAGTGTTCTAGCAGTCTCAATGACTACTTGATGGTCAGTCTGTGTCTTGTTAGTAATGTGGTATGTTGCTATACCACATGGCAAATGATGTAGCCATGATAGGTGAAAAAAAGTCATAGCTTGGTAAGAATATTTCAATGACAGTACATGTAATACCAGGTTAATAAGGACCTCTCAAAGTGCACTCACAGTACCCAAGGGAGCATTATCATCCTGATATTTAATCTCTAATTACCACATTTATACAGAAAAGAATAAATAACATGATAAAATTGAATATCATGACATATCTCCATTGATGCGATTGCCGTGCTAGTTCATAGAAAAAATTAACTGCTATAATTATTTTATCGGTAAATTCCTCATTGAAGTCAAATAGGGGTAGGCAACTCTTGATTTTTCTGTAGTTCTTAATTCTACATTCTTATCAAAAGTCCTATACTTCTAAAAGATATCACCATCCTCAATCTACCCTTCTTTGTAAGCACAATATTACATTTGGGCAATTTTACAAGAATTTTGGCTTAATTTAGCGATTTTTGCCCTTAAAATGCCTATAGATTACATAATATGGAGAATAAATTGATGGAAATGAAAGCATTACCCAGCAGACACCTCATTGTACCTTTTAAGCAACCTTAATAGGTACAATAGGTCTGTAGTGCATGTTTTTCCATACGAAAATGACATTTTTACTGTACTCGCGAATGGTGAAAATAGCCCCAAATTAGAAGTGGGTAGGGGGGGGGGTCTAAACCTGAATAGATTTGGCTGAAATTTGAACTGCGTGGTCTGTTCACATAAGAGATCAATTGGTTTAAAGACTAGCGCTATCCAGAAAAAAGCTCGAAAAATGAGACACCCTTATCAGTGACTATACTGAACAAGTAAAATGTCCCACACAATAGGTAAATATATAACATAACAAAATACATAAAGGGCCGACCACACTATCTTTGGGGGAGGGGGGATATGGATATTCGGTGGAAAAAAGTTAGTTTTGCACTTGACAGTGAAAAAAAAAAGTTTCTTCAGCACGTCATAAAAAAAGTTTCTTTCCACCTGTATATAGGGCACTGTAATGATAAAATTGCGATAAAAAAGTTTGTCGCTGGTCCGCGAATAAAATTGTTCCTTGACGCTTCACAAATGAAAAAAAAGTTCGTCCAGGGGGTAAAATCCCCCAACTATCGTCTGGGCGGCCTCTTAGCTACCTGCCAGAAATTACCTTTGACTGAGAAGATCATGCCTGGACTTGGTTTACAGTCCTTGTCATACTTACGTGGAATCTCAAGTTTTTTTTCTATGCTGCTGAACTGTGATGTCAGAGATGACTCTAAATTCTAGCATTGCAATATATGTAAATTAACTACAAGCTGTGATGTCATTTCAAACTGGGTCAGAAATGACATCACAGCTTGTAGTTAATTTACATATATTGCAATGCTAGAATAGAGTCATCTCTGACATCACAGTTCAACAGTATAGAAAAGAACTTGATATTCCAGGTAATTATGACGAGGACTGTAATATTATTAGTATTTAAGACATTCACTGCAGAATTACAACCAAATGTTTTAGAACAAATGCATGCTTCATTCTTCAATTTATAGATTCTGCAAATTGTATTTGATTGTTTTTCACAATCTCCCAGTTACCATGTTAAAAAATGCACTGGCCCATCAAGGATCAATGAAGTTACTGAGTGTTTTTAGGGCAATTCAACACTCAACAACTTCACTGAGAATGCCATCAAATCTATTATCTATTTAATTTCTACATACTAATACCATTATCCTAACTCATATTTTTGTTATATACAACTCAATTGTCTATTTATTGTATACTGCTTGTATACAATTGTACAAATAAATTATGGATGGATCACAATTATCAATTTGATACTATTACTCACGGACTTGTTGTGGGGGCAATGCAAGTTGCATACAAATATGTAATGTTGACACGACAATAAACAATCTGCAAATTTTGATTACATTCTTCATACGATTTGGACATGTTTTCACATTCAGTAAATAACGCTTGAACAAGTTGAGTATCTGCTACGTCAAATAAAAACACTTTAGGCAAAGTTGCGAATCAAAGGTGCCAAAAAATGTACTTATCAAACAAGTGATATAAAAGTTGGATCGCTGGATTCATCATTCATACGATCACTTGGACCTTGGCTAGCTCAAAAAGGTAAGATTTGCATTATCACCTGTTGAAATAAGGCAATATCGACAAAACAGGAGAATGATTTTTTATATTTGAACGACCCACATAAATCAAATAAAAGTAGTGATCAGTTATTTAATTTTCTGTAAAATTCTTGTTAAATAAAATTACCTAAATTTGTCTTAATTTCATTAAAACAATTTATAGTTGCAGACAGGGCTTTGGAGTCGGAGTCGGGAGTCGGAGTCGTAGAGTCGGAGGTTTTTGGGTTGAGTCGGAGTCGAAGTCGGACTTTGATTTTCAGGTGGAGTCGGAGTCGAAATTAATTTGGTGACTCCTGACTCCTTAAAAATTATTAATATGATTTGCAAAAACCCAGTTACAACGACATGAAATGTATCTTTAATTTTAAGCAGAACTTCCTAAACAAGTCTTCAAGAACAAAAGCCAATGGAAAATTTGTGGAAGTACTTTTTGCCCCCTGTTAATCATGTAATCCCTGCAAACAATTTGATGTTAGTCTGATATTATGTCAATGTTAGAAATTTGTCAGCATCACATTATTTGGAAATATTTTTTTAAGAATAAAGTGTAGACGTTTTTTCATTTGATTTAACATTATACATAGTATTTTTGCCCATGTTACCACAATATTGATAAATATTATCAGGAATATTATTTTCTGAGGTTCTGCTGATATTTTAACAAGCAACTATTAAGATGGTTATAATATCAGGAGAACCTTATTTTCTAATATTTTCTGAATGTTTTTCTCAGCTCACATTTCATATTTGTGTCTAATATGGTTATGATATAATGTCAATGCATTTGAAACCTTGGTGAAATATTATTTTTTAATATTTGCATCAATGTTATTTACACATTATGTTTCATATTTTTATACTACATCTTGTTAATATTTCAGTGATGTCTCTTTGGTATACTGTAACAGTATTTTGCAAAAATGCCCTCATAATATTAAGATTACCAGTTAGATCATATTATTAGCTGTTATCAATACAATGTTCAACATTATATTATTTGATAATGTTATTTCATCATCTGTCCAAGGTAATTCATAACAAACACAATGCATTCAATATGAAAAAAAAAGGTTTATTAACATAATATATGACAAATACATAAATGTGTACAGTTACAAACAAGCCATAAATACAAACAAAATAAACAAATAAAATCAAATCACAGAATTGTGTGTTATTATGCACTGAAAATGAACAAGTAGTAGGCCTATTATTTTGGAATGAAATCTTTCTTTGCTTATACAAAAATGTATTTTTCTGGTATGAACTCAATATAATTATGAGGGTGTGACCATTAGATTTACAGGGGGGGGGAGTGACGTTTTTCCTTGGCAGGAACAGTAGGGTGAGTGGGAAATTATCTATTTCACTATAAAAGCGGCAGTCATCACTTTCAGGGAGCAAAATCTCCAAATTTTCACAACTAAATCGAGCAACACCTGTTAAAATTATGTATTCCCCCAGAGATCTAATGGTCGCCCCCTAATTTCTGCAAGGGTAACCAGATCGCATCAGGCAATCACATAAAGTATGAGAAGCTTTGGATGGTGGTGGGCAAGAATCATTGCATACTCCTCACAGCTTGTCAAGATGGAATCATTGATATTTTTGCATTAATTTAATGTAGCACTCAATTCAGTAACATTTGAAAGATAAAAACTTAATAATAAACTTTTGGTCTTTTCATCAAGGCAATGATTTAAATTTTCATTGTAATTTGCATTATTCAATTCAATTTATTTGATATAAATCATGATTAAAATCACGTATTTAGAAAAATAATTACATAAGAGCACCAATCCTGCTCATAGGTGTCACCAGTAATCATCTAAACAATGACTTTTGACATCAGTGAGGCATTGCCAACATGATTATACTCAAGAATCATAACTTTTGGTTCTTTTCATAACTAATATTCCACCATATAGCACTAGGTTTACACATTCCAAGGCACAACAGTTTTTTCATTGTACATTTTATCAACAATAACAGTAAAAAATCAGCTACTCGATGAAATATTTTGATAATGATAAATGCCTACACAAGCAGCATTTTAAATATTGATACAGTTCCTATTACTTTGTATATTAACCTCACTGAAAACATACTTTTCTAACTTTTAATAGTGGATCTTATGTAGTGGTCATCCTACCAGCATTGCAGATCCTGTGATTGGACACCATACTCCCTGGGTAATATCGGGGCACCACCTGAAATGAAGAAAAAAGGAAGCCAAATCAGTATTAAAGCCCACGAAGCAGACTTCTTTAATTTGCACTGAATGCATTTGTAGCTGAGCGTAAATTCCCAGATTTTTGACAATTAATTTTAAAATGTCATTATTATGTAGACCTCATAGCCACTAAGCTATATTTGCTCTTTTTACCTGAAGAAATGAAAAAATTAACTGATCTATCTGATAATTTTATGTGAATATTCTCACCCCTAACTGCAAGTGGCGGCACTCAGTGTTTGTTGGCGACTTGCAGTGTACAGAAACTTGTCCTGGGCTCATGACCTGAAAAAAAAAAAAAGAAAATTAAACAAGTATTGCAGTTCTGAATCATCCTAAAATAAGATATATCATAATAAATTTTCAAATTCAAATACAAATTGTTTATTTTATGTAGCTCAATCTAAGAATAAACTTTATAAAGTGCATCATCAGAAGCGCTTTACAGAGAAAGATATGTAAAATGGATTAAGAAAATATATATAAATGGATAAGTATTAAAAATTTCAGCTACATATAGCATCATAAGCCAATTAATGCTCTAGAAAATTCGGAGAAATCTTCTCACCTTTACACTGGACTTGATAGCTGGCTGCTGCTATGTTGGCATCTATGATTTGTTGCTTGCAGCACCTGGAACAAAAATTAATACAATAAATTCAAAGTGAAATGTGATGTTATGCTGGAATGATACAAGCTTATTGTATGATTGCGAAAACAAGAGTTTAGGAATGTCAACAGATGGAGACACTAGATCTCTCACTTTGAATGGGGACAATTAATGCTAGGTGTCTCCACTTGCCATGTCACCTGCACATTAAATTTTGTTGTACAGGTCACAATAATGCTTAAACTTAATACAAAGAAGTTTGTCAAAAAGAAGACATATCTCTATTCATATATTTATTGCATGCATTGCATCTTAAATAACTATTAGCAAGTAGCAAGTAGGCATGCATTAGTCATAGCCCTACAGTTGAGGCAGACTTCCAAAAAAGTACTCTTGGGGTCACTAAATGAAGCCTTAGCTCTAATTACATTTAAAGTTTTCCATAACAGTTGGAGATGGAAGACAATACACACAATAAAAAAACAAAAACTTATTGGTACTTACTTTTGAGTTGAGGAGACTGAACTCACAAGATGAAGTGAATCTGCACACTGTGACTGGCAGTGATATTTTGGCAAATGAACCAATGACCCCTCTGACTGATTGGGCTAGATTAGGAAGATGACCTACAAACCAGCCACTGGGCTGATTGGGTGTTGAAACTGGAGGGGGTGAATTTAAGAGCATTCCTGCACTGTAAAAGGAAAGCTGTATGTTTTGCAAAAAGTGCAACAAAGCTAATTGTTTTGATTGAAAAACTGTTCCTTAGATAGTCATGTCATTGTAATCCATTCAATTTTTTAGATAAACAATTGAGGATAAAAGTGAGCATGGCCATGCACTGCAGGCGGTGAAAACTTTGTATTGCATGTTTATATTATTTGTTCATGTTTTTATTGTTTCATTTCATCACTGTAATAATACCAGTGATATCTAGACATAATTTTCTGATATATTTTGATGTCAATAAAAAAAAACAAATATATTTATGAACTGAAATTTAGTACTGCAACAAGTTTTTTCCTGATTTATACATAAGCTTACATAACAACTAAACATACAAGCGGAGGTATATTCTCTGGGTGATTTGACTTAAGTAATAGTTTATGTTAATAGCTGTCTGTTAATATCTTCAAAAAATGTATTTTCAAAAAGACCTGTGCCCATGTTGTTCACACTTGCATGCACTGCATGTTCATGTATGTGGATGCTAGGTTTTGAAACAATTATACTAAAGAAGCATCATCCTTAATTTTCAGGTCAAAGCTATATTATGGTTTTACAGCAGTTAGCTTTGGTACTCTAAAGTAGGCTGAAAAAATAGATTTTTGGGTATCCTTACATTTTTCCTCAAAATGTCTTTTTATTTTTTACAGTGCATGACTTAGATTAGAACCCTCTAAATAGAAATGCTAAATTTATGTAGCACCAAATATGAATACACTGACTTTGGTTAACAGTTGTGAGTCAAATAGATAAAAAATAAAAACTAATAGAGAAACTCAGAAAGGAAGGTTAATGCAAGATTACTGTCCATTGTCGGAATTAATGGCTGACAAATGACCACAACTTTCTCTGGGTATCTGAAGAGTGAAGACAGCAGGGCAGCTTGTAAAGTTTTGCTCAAAATGTGGTATTTGAACAGAGGTAACAAAGTTTGTCAGTTTCTACTGAATGCAATGCTTCTCTCTACACTTGGTATATGACAGATGCATATCTTCATAATACAATGTATGATACCGTTAGTATAGAATAATAGCTTATTGTAAATTGATGATATGAGAAAATTAGGAATAAATTATAGCACAAGAAAAGTCAAAACATGGTTTAAAAGTTCAATTATTTCTGATTAATGTCAAGAATATTATAAATATATAAAGTTTTATTTGATCTCTGAATATCAAGAAGATACTTGTGTCAGCAAAATAAGAAAAAAATATAACAATAAAAGAAATCAACAACTATTCTACAAGAAATTAATACAATGAAAAGTTAAATCTTAGGTAGTTTATGATAATGGTCCCAGTTCACAAAGTTAAAAATCGTCATCCTAAAGCAAAATTAGCCTAAGTCAGACTTAGGCCATTTTTCGTTTTTGGTACCATAGGAAGGCCCATATGATAATACATGTGCTAAAAAAATTTGGACTCCTAATTAATAATGAACCCCTCAAAACCCCAAGTCAATTTTCGCACAAATGGCCTAAGTCCTGTTGACTTAGGCCATTTGGACTTAGGCCAATTTCGTTATCACTAATTTTAGCGGATGTCACCTATATTCATCGGTCATTATCGTGAGTATTAATTTTATTGAAGTTGTTTCCTTGCATTTCATTCATAAATTTTATGAAGAATTGCTTAATAACACAGCTACACCACAAAAGAATTTTGGCCTGAGTCATTTTGGTTTAAAAAAAAACTGTTGGCCTAAGTCAGTTTTTGGCCGTTTGCCAAAAATTGCCAAAAATGACTTAGGCCAATTTTGCTTTAGGCTGACAAAATGCTTTTTATAAATGATTTTTCCACTGCAAAACTGGTAGAATAATGTCGCATTTTGTGTAAAGGATATCCAAGTTGTGTTGTGTCTACATGCTTGGAATTGCATCTTCTTGTTCAGCTATATAAGTTTTGTACATACTGACAGCAACAAAAATTCCACAGCTCACATTTTTAATCCATGGATGTGTTATATCTGATATTTCAGCTTTCAGACCTTACCCATTTCAATTAAGCATCAGGAGGGTGAATGCTCAAGGTGCCGCCTGCTCTGCCGAAGGTCTTTGCTTAAAGCTTACATGGGTTTGAACCCAACATTTTCAGTGAACCTTCATGAGCAAAATCCGGCTGGATAATCCGTTCAGAAGAGACGTTAAATTGGCAATCACTTGTATCAGTGTCTATGCTGGGCAAGAAAAAGATCCCTCATGTGGGGTAAATGTGTAACATGTTGAGGACTCCTGCTGCTGTTTCTCCAATATTATCAATCAACCCTTGTGAGTGCCCAGGCTGGAGTGCTCTTACCATATCTATCTATCTATCTATCTATTTATCTTTCTAATAATAATAGTATCTATCTATCTATCTATCTATCTATCTATCTATCTATCTATCTATCTATCTATCTATCTATCTAAGAATTATAGATCCATCAAACCATTTAAAAAATAATCAAATATATATATATGATCCATTATTTACTTAATTATTCAATTTGCCTATCTGTCCAATTAATTATTTATCTATCCATCTATCTTTTTTCTATCTACCACGCAGATCACAGAGGTCAGTGCTCAATTTTAAAATCTTACTTCATCCATATGAATTAGGAATTTTACTGTGATACATCGAATTATCTATTATAATCATGCATGAATGTATTGTGTACGGAGGTTTTCTCATTGATATATATGCCCTCTATTGGTAATTACAGTAGATGAACTTCAATTGCTTATATCAGGCTGTTGTCAGGGTGTCATTGATGTCATTGAGGGGTTAAAGTTACTCAGAATGATAGATGGGATTGGAAAAAAATTATCCCTAATTTTTACAGAATCTTGTGTAGCATGCACGGAAATAAATCAGCAGTGTTGCTTGCGATCAGCTTTGTGACGTCATCACCTTTGTGTGAATTTGTTAACTTGTAACAATATACTGACAACAATGGTCATTGTGACGTCATCTATAATGGGTGCTGGAGGTGCGAGGCACTATTAAGAAAAAGAAAAGGAAATAACTAAATAACTAGTGTATTCAAAGAAATACTTAAAAAAATTATTCAGAAATAATATGGATCACAAGTTCATATTATAATACAAAGAAATTCGCCCGAATTTAGAGATGGATTTTATCATTCAGGGCAACTTTAATCAATAATCATGTTAATGAGTATTTAGCAAAATACCAAAATCTGTCAGTTGCCTCATTCATACTCTTTTGGCAGCAATTCCACATTGTAAAGTGTCTAAAAAAGCCTTCATTCTTGATTAGCCCACTGTAACCTTAGTACACAGTATTTCACTCCAAGAGTGATGATATTTTGTATAGGGATTCAGTAAAGGGTACGGATCAAGAACATTTGAAGAAGTCCAAAATTGCTTTCAAAATAGCCGCCATATTAGGCCTACTGTTACCTTATTATTTAACTTACATTTATGTAATTTGGTATCTAGATTTGTTTGACTCTGTGGATGAAGAATATTTGGAAAATCCAAGATGGCTGGCAAATGGCTGGGCAAAAAATGCAACCATTCTTAATTTGCCCACTGTGTCCTTAGTATTTCACTTGTGAGTTATGAAATTGGTATAGGGAATTGCTAGCAGTGAAAACAAAATCTGAGATAGCTGGCAAGTTGGCCACCAATGAAATTAAGATGGTTGCCAAAATGGTTGTCAAAATGTGTTTGTAAGTGCTGCCATTACAGGTCAAACCTACAGTTGTAGAGTGTAAATAACAAGTAAGCATTGATAAATTACTCGAAGACAGACAAGGTCACAAGGGTTGACTCCACTTCCAGTGTCATGCCAGTGAAGTGGGTCTGAGCAGGAATCACAAATTAGAATTATTCGATTGCATGTCAAAATATAATTATTAATAGTTCATGAAAAGAAAGTGTTTCACCAGTATGTCATTGAGTAATAAAAATCCCAATTTTTAAAATCTTACCACAAATACTATGTAATTATTGCTAAACCCAGGGGTTTAATCCTAAGATTCTTGTTTGTTATTTAAATATAAAAGTGATTATGGTATAACCACTATTTAAAAAGTTTTAGCAAGAGGTTTCCTTTTAAAAATAATAGATAACTTCCATATCAAATGAATATGAACTTAAATGCTTTAATTGCTCTGAAATTATCAATTTGATTTCAGTATCAGGAGCCCACTGTATATGTTGGTAGGACATAAGCTGACATAGAGCTGACTTTTCAAATGTGACTTTGCTCACTACAGCATGTTTATTAAATAGACCTACCAAGTGAACAGGACTGGTCATTTAAGGAGGGTGTTTGGTGGGGTTGAATGATATGCTAGCTGAGCAGTGCTGATAGCATATGGGCATGATTGTGTAAACAATTAAGAGGAGGAGGATGCTATCTTACATTGAGGGTTAAGTAGGTTAATGAGGTCAGGCACACTATAAGGAGAATATTTTACTGTGTATCTTATATGAAGCTGTTTGTGTGGACTCTCCTGACCTCAGGACCTGTGCACCTGACCATGGCCTGACCTTCTCCAAACATGCACCAAATTAAAAGTCACCCTTCTATTCAGAACATGGAGCCCATGTTCAGACTTGTCAGGATGTACAATATGCACAATGCATTAAGTTCAAACTGTAAAACTTGACACAAGTCCAACATGACCAACAAGTATTTCTAAAGAAGTTGATCAATCAAATCAATCAATCAATACTGTCAATTGATCAATCAATCAATTGAATCAATCAAATCAATGAAATCAATCAATCAATCAATCAAACAATCAAACAAACAAACAATCTATCAATCTATCTATCTATCAATCTATCTATCTATCTATCTATCTGTCTAAGAATTATAGATCCATCAAACCATTTAAAAAATAATCAAATATATATATATGATCCATTATTTACTTAATTATTCAATTTGCCTATCTGTCCAATTAATTTTTTATCAATCACATTCAGTCAATTAATCATTCTGTCATAGCCAGTTCATCTGTCCATCTCGCTATATATTTATCATTATTTATCCATCAGTCAAAATATGTGTTAATCAAGTTTAATAATTAGATAGGTGGAGGTTTGGATGGCTGAATTGAAGGATGCTTGGGGTTTTACGTCCAGTATTTATATGCGGTTGTTAGGCTAATTGGAACAGAATAGGGATGAAACAGCAAAGAGGCAAAGAATGATCGAAACTGCTGTCCAACATAGTCCAGGTGACCCGGTGCAGCAAAAAAAGAAGAGGAAACCAAGACCCAGAAATTGCAGCCCACTGTGCTACCAACTGAGCTAACCATAACTTGTCTTCTAACCAGGTTACAGGCAGGGAGGGTTAGCAGTTAGCATGGTTAAGCATTCATACAACCCGGGTAATGGCATAGGCCTACGACGCACACAATTTTTTTGGGGGGGGGGGGGCGAGCGACATTTGCCGGGATTTCAAGATCTGAATTTAGTACCATTTCAAATTCATAATACATGAACACTCAATTTCTCAAAAGCGATACATGTATGAGATTTTAAATTTTGCCAGATCCCTGGCATTTCTGAGTAATATATCATTATGCAAAGAATATGCTACTATACTATAGCACAACTTTTTTAAATTCTCCATTTAATATTCATTATTACTTGGATATTAAATCAGATCCTAACTCCACCAGAGAATTTTTTAACGATTTCGACTGGCAGACCCAAGGAAAAACATTACAGTCTTTCACTTTGATAAAGAAAAAGTGAGGACCAGTTCACTGTGAAAAATGCACTTTGTGACTCATGACAGCTGATGAAGTGTCATCTTCTCTACTTTCAACATGGGAAACTTAGAGGCTGTTTGGTTAGTCATGATCAAGAGAAGGCCATTTGACTTTAAAAGTGAAAATTAGATGCATGTGGCTGCCATCAGCAAGTGGGATAATCCTTAAATCAAATTGACATTGAAAGTATTGAGTATGATCATGACAAATCATCAGCATGATGATACACGAAGTGCCATTTTCACAGTGCAGCAGTCCATTTTTTTTTCTATATAAAAGTGACAGACTGTAAATGTGCAACCTAGAAAGATCTACAGATTAGCTGAAAACTCATTAAACTCATTATAACATATTTATGATCATACCTCCTGATAGGCATGCAATAAAGACTGTGAACTATTAAGCTGACTGCTAATTTAAGGGTTTAGATATTTGCCCAAAAAAGGAGTTGCATACATTTTTAATCTCTGAAAGATGAAAATCTGAAAGACAACATTGGCGAAGAGTGAAGAATATTGTTGATACCATACGAAACAAATCTTAGGTTTTAAATGCAGCCGAACTCTTCAAATACAGACATAGTAACTCATGAGTGTCAAGAAATTAAAGTTGGTCTCCAAGTGACCAAACTGTGCTTTCACCCTAGGGTTATTTTAGTTAATCCCAAAATGTGCCATTTACCTGGATCTGAACCAAGGACCAAACATACGTATTCCCATATCTAGTCTATGGTCAAAATATTTAAAAAAGAATGTTATCATAAGCAGATTAGTGAAAAATATTACAGAAAACGTTTTCCCCACACAATTGAAATCGTAAAAGATATTCAGAGGAAATTTTTTATCTCTGTCAGAGTTACTTTTTCCATATGTATAATTTACCCTTTTAACTGGAATTGAGTCATATTTGATGAAAGGGAAAACCTTAATGACCCAAAAATTCGGATAAGAAGCAGCACAGCTACACAACAAAACAACAACAGAGCTGCACCCTCCTCAGTAAATGTAAGTGCCTGTCACTGATGGGGAGGGGGGGGGGGGAGGTTGGACAATATAGCCTCTACTTTATACTATGTTGCAATAGTAAGAACAAACATGTACAACATTAGTGAAAGGTACAATTTGATATCTAAGTATGGAGTATGGGGTTCGAAAAAAAAATTCACAATCATCATTGTCGATATGATGTCAGTGAAAATCTTTCATACATCTTCTGGATCTAAAGTTTTATTTTGAAGGGTGTCTTCTGTTTAAGTAGACATGGAGCACCCCATTCCAGGGTGCAAGATGAGAGATTTTCAAAGAATTGCACTATATTATCCATCAAACTGGGCACCCCCAGCAAGCTAATAGCCAATGGTCAAGAAAATGAGAAGGAGGGGGGGTGCTCTGGACCAACTGACTGCTCCTGCCCTCTGGTGGGGTTTGGGGAGGTATCTAGATTAACTTTTGGCCATCTGTTGTCAGATTGTATTTACCCCTCTGTCTATATACTGGGGATTGTATTTTGATAGGTTCAAGGCGATGGAATATAGATCTATCTATATATCTATCTATCTATCTGTCTATCTACATTGTCAGTTTCCATTGTGATTTGACAACCTCTTCCCCTAAATTCTGGACATAATTATACAAAGTGTCATAGTCAACTATTTTCATTCAAATTCTAAATCATTTATGTTTCCTATAGAGTATATACCCACCACTTATGTAATATGTAAAATGATTATATTTTAGAACTGATAATAATGATATTGTTGCTAAGAGACAAACGTGTGATACGCACTGGTAATTTAGCTGTAATATGATTTCAAATTTTGCTGGATTTCAAATTCAGTTTGACTACTATGATTTCATCTATTATTATCCTGAACCTACCTGAAAAACGGTCAAAATATCTTTTTTGTAATACTAGTGACCACCACCAAAGGTTAATATGAAATTAGAAAATCCTATAGATCAAAGTGAACAGTTGAAGAATGATTGGACAAAATCGGTTTTTACTGGGATCATTGTTACATGTATATATGTTAGAATATGATGTGCCTCATGTCTTTCGAAATATTCTTTGAGTCTTTGCTTTCATGTTTTAAATAATGCAATGACAATGTCACTAAAACATCAGACTTAACATCATTTGATACCTTAAAATGATATTGTTAAATTATACAGTCAGGTATGTCATTACAGCATCAGTATATATTGACTTTATTTATTTTATATAGTTTTGCCATTATATTGTTATAACATTTTATATATACGTTTTTGAAATATGTTTTTATAATATCAGATTTTTTTATGAGAGTAACAAATCTTTCAATACTGTCACCTCATGTCAGCTGAATATTGAGAAATGTTATGAGCTTCACAATTTTTCAAATATTTTTTATGCATTTGTATTGATGTTTTAGTGATATAATGACAATGTTAAATAAATTTTGAAGATAATAAAAAAGTGCAACATTATAACAATGTTGCACAACTATACTGTCAGCGCATTTTTTTAGAACATTATATTGACATTCAGTCTATTTCTTTTTCAAAGTATTTCCATAATATTGCTCTCACATTGGTAAAATGTGTTTTTCAATCACATTTATACAATATTTTAATTCATATTCATTTAATATATTTGTAATGTGACTATTAGATATCACACAGAATACTTGGAAATATTATGGGCCTAATTAACTTTTTCAAATATCAGTTTCGCGTTATGATCAATGTTGTAAGTGACGTGATGGTAATGTTAAAGAAATACTAGAGCAAATATATATTTGCTACCTTATATTGATATTGCAGAATTATGTTGTAAACATATTTAATTGCAACATTTAGTTATCATGAGCCCCAAATATTTTTTTTGTTCTTCTGATCATATCATTATTGCATCAAAAAGTAACATTTATCAAACACATTATTATGACATCTGAATTTCACATCAGTATAATATATCCTCCAATTCTCATAAAAATGTTTTAAATTGATAATAATTTTAAATATTATTGAAATGTTAGAAAAATATTAAAAAATAACATTTTTTAATAATAATCACATAAGGTTCAAACAATATTATCCAAATATCACAAGAACCTCAGCACAACATTAAAATATAATATTTAGTAATAATGTCATCTCAGTACTCATTTGACAAAAGATAAAATATTAGAAAAATATTATGTGTTTACTGGGATTTGGTGACTCTGATCCTTAAAAATTATTAAAATGATTTGCAAAAACCCAGTTACAACGACATGAAATGTATCTTTAATTTTAAGCAGAACTTCCTAAACAAGTCTTCAAGAACAAAAGCCAATGGAAAATTTGTGGAAGTACTTTTTGCCCCCTGTTAATCATGTAATACTTCTGTGAAATAATGCCGATAAGCGGAGTCGGGAGTCGGAGTCGGAAGTTAGGAGACCTAAGGACTCGCTTTTCAGAAAGCCAAAGGCGTAGGGAGTCGGAGTCGGTTCACTTACTACCCGACTCCAAAGCCCTGGTTGCAGATGCCTAACACTTTCAACAATGAAACAATATATCTTAGTAATACTAGGTCTTTTCCATTGAGTTTTTTTTTACAAGATGTTGTTTGACTGAAATTTAATATGACCTTCTGAACCAGCTAGAATAATTGCTTTAGCTTAAAAAGTATTGTGTTTTTCCGAAAAGTTTTGTCGCTTCCAAGTTTATGAGATGCTAAAATCACAATAATGATATGACTTTCATCGTTGTTTCGCATAATACATTTTTAGTACTCTTTACACTTTACAAACAACAGAAATGTTGAAAAATGTTAATTCAGAAAAATATAAGCACTGACGTTTCTTAAAATCGTTTTGTTTTTTTAGCAAATATGCTGCTGTGCCTTGTTTTCTCCATTGTCGTATTCTTTGCTGGTTCTTCGGAATCACGCAGTGTATCTGTGCCACGAGACCCGCCAGCCACGTCGGGAACAGTCATTAATTTCGACGATCCAAAAGCCCCTATGGTAAGTGAAAGACCCCAAAATCAATATGTTGTATAACTGATATCTTTTCTGATTCACAAAAAAGGTAGTTTTTTAACTCTATATTTTTAATGTTTCTTCAAAGAACCTTGAAAAATAATGATTAATGAGCATGGATAGTTTCCAGTGACCATAGAAATCCCAGTGACTTAATGTAAAGATTGAGGCAATATCGTCATAAATGGCTTGATATATTTTTGCCTTCATGCAAGTGGCTGGGAATTATAGGCCTATTAACAGCCTATAAATACCAAAAAACAAGTATGTGGAGGGGCAATTTTGAGATAGCCCTTTTTTGGGGTAAAAATAGGCAAAAATAGGTTTTCCTGCCAAAAACAAGGCTGAGATTTTGGCCGAAAAAAAAAAGCAACTTTTGCAAATTTTTTCCCAATAAGGGGCTTAATTGCCCAACCAAATTATTGCTTGTGGAGGCCTCAGAAAACAAATTTGAAAATTGGTTCTGTTTTAGCTGTTGCCATAGTGTGGTTCCAGATGTGAGTGCCAAATATGGGTATCTTATAGGCCTATAATTTCCAGACAATTGCTTAAATGCAAAAATATTTCCAGCTGAGACAAAATATATTAGTTTTCATGAATATTTTATGGAAATGAACATTCTGTGGCTAAAACTTTATAGGCAAGTAATTAATTTTGAATTGTTTTGCCCCAATTTTTACATTAAATCATTGGAGGTCCTCTTTATTTGATGTATGTGTAGCATTTACGTCAAGCAACATCATACTGGGGCATATATCAAAAATTTGTTAATACTTAGAAACTTAAAGGGAGATTAAAGTCAATAAATCATTCATTTTCCAGCAATATATCCAAAAATATGGCTACTATTATGGAGACCAAGTGTATGTTCCGGGAGTTTTTCATCCCGGAATCCAGAACTTCCAGAAAAAGACGAATCTGTCTCCAACAGGTAAGAATTACAATATTATAAAAAAAAGAAATACAAATTTAGGCCAGAAAAGAATGATTTTTAGCTTCTCTGATCTACTCCTGGCGTTTTCTTCTGGGGTCGACTCAATATCTGAGAAGCTAAAGATTAAATATCTCCAACCTTAGTTGCCACTTTGCGATAAATTATAAATGTCGGTGGTGACACTATTATTATTATTATTATTATACAGCATTTATATAGCGCCATAATCACAGATACACTGTGCTCTATGGCACTTTACAATGTATATTATGTACAATTTATTGTGAACAGCTCAGCATTCAATCTTCAGTGCCTCAGGAATCAGGGCCAGTTGTCATCCATTCTTGTTTAGAGCTCCTGTGCTGTCCGTGCCTTCTTGCGGAGTCTGGCTGGAGGTGTTGCTGCTCACACCTTACAGGAGGGTAACCCCTGCCTACACAAGTGGCCACCCTCCTCGGCCACAGCCACAACCAACTCACTCCAATTGAGTTCCAGGACTGGGGTTCGAACCCACGTCCTCAAGTGCCAGTGGATTCGCAGTCAAGCGCTCTAACCATTAGGCTATGGGAACTCACTAAAACAAACAACCCAAGCAAAATGTGAATACACAGGCACAGTCCTCAACAAAGCTCAAAGGTGCATGCATTGAGACAATTCTAAAATCTTTGCTCTCATTTTAAAACTTAATTTTTTGATCAACAGTTTTAATTACTTAGAAAAATAACTAGTAACTCGAAAAAAGTATATATTACTTAGAACCGATCAAGTAATCCAATTACATAATCCAATTACTTTGTAATGAGATTGTGAAGCTTGTTTTCATTCAAACTGTTGACTTGCAGGATTGGTTGATGACCTGACGCTAAACACGATGAAAAAGGATCGCTGCGGCAAGATGGAAAAGGCCCCTGGACTGAATGACTACGTTTTGTCAGGACCAGACTGGACAAGTGGCTCTGTGACCTATTCGATCACTGGAGCGCCATCTCTTGGAGGTCTCACAGCAGACCAGGTGGCTGATCTGTACTCTCAGGCTGTGCAGGTAAGACTATATTGACCGAGAGAGAGTTGTGAGAGTTGACTATGTCAGTTTTTAGAAAGTTCTACAACCGCACTGAGGATTTAACACTGCCGTATCATACTTATAATTTTTTATTATCACAGCTCAGCAGGTCTATAGGATGTTGCTTCTTCGCTTCATTGCCCAGCATTACTTCCCTATGTGATTCAAGCATGTCTGGTAACTCGTGTGACACCGGTAACAAATAGTTTTTTCCAAACACGCCAGACTGGACCCCCGTTATATTCCCCGGAAAGTGCCAATGTCAAACTCAACCCCAATGTTTCTGGCTACTCCTCGATATTGCAGAGTAATTTGTGCAACTAATGTGAAGCTCTTCCTCTTCTGGTTCCAGACGAACCTCGTGCACGTCCGGAAGCAAACACATTTCACGCGAGTTATTCTTGTTACTCGCAAAAGTCTTTTCAAAAGATGCCACCACCTGGTGGAGTGCACTAGAAATAACAGTGACACCTGAATGGTCATAACATGGGTACCAGGTCCCAAAATTATGCAACTCGATCAACACCTGGTCCAGTTGCTAACTTGCTTTGGCTGACAGATGCTAGGCATATAGGCCTACAAAACTGTTTCTATTCTAATCTCCGGTCAGATGTAGTATTATTTCTATACCTTTGTTTATTATTGTTTTCATAGCTGTGTGTTTTGCCAATGGTATAACTATCTTGGTGATGTCTAATATTTCGATGTATATTGCTTTAGCAATGGGCAGCTGTATCTTGCTTGAACGCTTCACAAGTAACAACAGGTGGTCAAGTCGATGCCACATTCAGCTCTTTCAGTCACGGTGATGGTGCATATTTCGACGGGGCAGGCGGCACCTTGGCACATGCCTTTGATCCAGGCAGTGGCACTTTCAATGGGGATGTCCATTTTGACGACTCCGAAACATGGACCAATGGTTGCACTGGGACTGGTGAGTAATAGGAAAAATTGGCAATTGTGAACAAAGGTCAAGGCCTACATGTAATAAGTAACCCTAAAAGGTTCCTTATTCAACTTTTAAAAAGGTTCCAACAGCAAACAAAAACAACACATAGATAATCCAGCTGCACTGAACTCCCACTATGGAACCCCATTATGTCAGGTTGGGAACACAGGGTCCTGTCATAGGGCTTTCCCACTAAGTATTGAACCTTTTTCAAATCAGTTTTTTTAATATGGACACTTATTTTCGATCTAGAACTATGAATTTTTCACAGGATAAAATTCAGCATATTTGGAATGGATTCCAAAACTTTGGACAACTTGGAAATTTTAAAGTCATTCAGGGGTTGCCATGGAAACTGAAAGTTCAGCTAGGTGGGGCAGGTAATACCGAAACCAAGAGAGCCAATGCATTTTTGCCATGCGAGACCTCACTTTATCACTTGTGTCAGTGACTTTGACAATATCTGACACAAGAAATATATATTAGCCTTTAAAAATACTCCTAAGCTCACCAAAACCATTAATTCGTACATCTGACGCATTGAAGTAAGTGTACCTCGAAGTCCTCCAAACTAAGTTCCGTGAAATCATTTCGGTCATCCAAAGCCTTTTCTCCTCCAATGCCTGAAAGTCTAGCCCCATTGGACCAATGTACTTGAAAACTAGGACTTATGTAAAGCAACATGCCACAGGAATAGCTGGGATAGATAAATCCGTCCATTTGAGTCTCTTATTCATACCAGTGACTCCATGCTTTAAAAAGTACTTAGTAGTCTGGGAAACACACCCTTGCCGTCTGAATTTCCCTTGCCAAATCTGGCATGCAGGAGTGCCTTCCTACACCGGTTCAGTGTAAGAATACACACATTCGAAGTGCTTGAAAGCATGTTTAGAAGCTAATTTCATATTTCTTGTGTCAATCTCGCTACACTTATACAAGTGATAGTGAGAAAGTCCAAATTGTTAACAATTTTAGAAATTCATTCCAGATATGCCGAATTTTATCCAGTGAAAAATTCATTGTTCTACATTGAAAATAAGTGTCCATATAAAAAAATCCTCAAACTTTCTGAATGCCCCTCGTACTATTAAAAAAAATAGAACCTTTTTTCAGCTGTGGGTTCTTTATATATACCATCAAGAATCTTTGCATTAAGAGTGTAACAACCCAAAGCAAGAGGCAGTACCGTTACCAGTGACGGATATATCCTTTATAATAACATGGCAATGCAGGATTACATGTCATGCTGAGCAACTAAAACAATACAATATGTATTTTATTAAAGAGCTTCTGCATACTCTCCTGCCTACCCTCTACCATATTTATGGGATGCAATAGAAATATATTGTTATCATTTATTTACTGTTTTGCAATAGGCATTGACTTCTTAACGGTGGCCCTTCATGAGGTTGGCCATTCTCTTGGTTTGCACCACAGCGCGGTCCAAGGATCTGTCATGTATCCGGCTTTCAATGGGTGCCTCACAAACCCTCCTTCATTGACCGCCGATGACATTGCTGGCATCCAAGCCATCTATGGAGGTAAAAATTGTTGTTGTTTTTTTTCCTCTCTAAATCAATCTCTTTTTCTTTTTTCCCTCTCTAAATCTATCTCTTGTTTTTGTCCTATCTAAATCAATCTCTTTTTCTTTTTGTCCTCTCTAAATCCATCTCCTTTGTTTTTTTCCTCTCCAAATCTATCTCCTTTGTTTTTTTCCTCTCTAAATCTATCTCCTTTGTTTTTTCCCTCTTTAAATCTATCCCTGTACCATTTTCATTCTGGAACCATTAAAATATTAGATTTAAAAAAAGGACTGTCCTTCCAGTTTTTAATACATTCTCCATTATGAAAATGTACAAGTGACACATAGAAAGTTGAGGTACATGTATGAGTTTCAAGCCTAACTGAGCGGAGTTCCATTTGCTTGGCCACTTTGCAGCATTTCTATCTCCAGATGGCTCCCTGTCAGTAAATTTAGCAGTTAAGTATTGTCATGCAGTGGGATCGAACCCTGGACCTCAAAATTACAAGGATAGCATTGAACCATTCAGCCACCAAGACAATGGTTTTGCAATGGGAAAAAATCTTCACACCAATGTGCATCATAACATTGTGTAATCTTTAATCGAGATTCAAGAGCAGGGCAGGTATTGGTGGCATAAGATGTAAATTTAAGAACAGCAGAAGAAGGTGGAATGTTCTCTTGAGGCCTCCATTTCCTGCCTTGTCTGATATCAGTCTTTTAACAAAGTGGTCAATCAGCGACTTGCATCATGACAAGTAAAATGTTGATA